>OZ035838.1:19037002-19408132 GCA_964034765.1 Knipowitschia caucasica
TTTAGATAAACCTAATGTATTTATGAAACAAAAACAGATTTGTCAATCCAGCTTCACACAGCTTAACTTTGTTTTTAAATGAGTTGTTTGAAACACAATTGAGTAAATGCTGCATAAAGATCACCAAAATATGAATTGGTTTCAGATCTTCGAATGTGCAAATGAAACCAAATTCTACTAATATAAAACATATGCACACCACCCCTGTTTAAACAAACGGCATGTTGTCCTGTGTTCTGTGTAATTATGACTGCAAGTTCTTATATGCATTATGCCTGGACAGGAACTGGCTGAGCGCAGACACGAAGGAGGAGAGAAACTTGTGGATGAGGAAACTGAACCAGATCCTGGTGGATTTGCGGATGTGGCAGCCGGACTCCTGCTGCAAGTCTTTATAAGTCACCACCACCAGCCGCGCTCTGGACTGGCACTACCAACACATGCAATTATGATGTGCAATACCAAATGACAATTGTTGAATAACTTGGGATTATTTCACTTTACACATTAGCCACAGGTATAACTTATAGAATGGAATGTGATAATATACAATACACTTTGAGACATTTCAGTATTCTGCGAAAGTCTGAGGGGCAGATTTTCAGTCTGTAATGAAGCGTATAAGAGGAACGTGCATGGTTTTATATATATTATGACGCCTGAATTACGTGTGAAATGGTTTTGAATTTGCAAAAGAATTTTAATATGATTCATAACTGCTGTATGTTTTATCCTGCATGGCGGCACGGCTCACGGCACTATCTAAATATAAAAGCGTTTACTGATTGCGGCAGGACTTTTCTACATTATCTATTCTTTCAGTGTGATTTTAATGTCTGTGTGTCATGTTTTTCATTGTTTACTTCTCACTGGGAAAGTTCGATGGAAGATTTGGTCACGTACAAACTAGTTTATCAAATGACTAGTTGTTTTGGGCTACTGCAGTGGTTACTATTCATAACCCTTCCATTGGACTTGATCCTGTCTTTTTGCTCCATTTTTAAATGTTTTTTTTAACTTGTTGATACAAAAGATGGCTGATTTTATGCTTGTTGAGGAACACAAATTTATACATTTCAACTTTCCAGGTCTTGTAAAACAACAATAAAAGCCTGCTTTGGAATTGATGTTTTAATGTTAATTTTATTGGATCTTATTGTGCACAATTAAAGTCAAAAATAAATCTGAGCTTCTAGTTGCACATTTGAGTTATTCTAATCTAATTAAGGCAACATATTGTCGCTATAGGCAAAGTTATATCCGGGAATTTATTACGTAACTCCGAAAATTCTCATGAAACAGGTGGAATGATGCAATATTTCAACAAACATATTAGAAACAATTTACATGTAATAAAATACTTTTTATTGCAACTTTTACGTGTTTATTGCTACTTGTACGTGTTCAATTTCAAATCAAATACTATTACTATGATTAATCTCACGACGGCAGTCAGATGATGCAACATTCCACCGGCATCAAGTTTGCGCTAACTCGAGTGTTTCCGGTTTAGCAATAAAAGCTGATGTTAAACAGACCTAACAGTTGTTGGTTAATCTTTCATGCTTTTAAGATGACTGAGTATTTTAACAATATTCTAAAAATTTAACATGCACTATCTTTGTGTCCATGTGGGACCAAGTATATTATTTTCTTTATTGTGAAGGCCGGAAGTTTGTAGTCATTATCTCAAGCTTTATGCACGTGCACATCCTCGCTGAAAGACTGGGTTCGTCCTCTTCTTCTACTTTGCTTTTATTATAGAGCAGGTAAGTGACTTTCTCAGTGAAAACCAGAGATTGTGTTTATAACTACTGGATTAGCTCTTATATAAGCCAAACGATCTGTAAAAATGTCAGTTACGAGCTTCCACATTCTCCATACGCACTTGTCTAACATTAATTTAGCGTTGACAGTGTTTCTATGAATTCTATATAGCCCTGATTACTTTCTGACGTGTTGCATATTTAGTTTTTATTTATATAAATCAAAAAATAAATATCAGATAATGTGGTCCACGTGGTGATTGAAGTGACAACATGGAAGCCTGGGAATATGTATATATACATTTATTTTATTTTTTATTGAAGGGGCTGATGTTTGGAATAGGGAGTGGTTTGAAACTGCAACAAAACCACTAACCCTGTTGGGAAACATGTTCCACAGTTCCAGATATTCAAGAGTTGAGTGTTAAACTTGTGAATATAGGTCCACGATCATAAACATCCTGAAATATCTCTTTAATAAAGACTGAGGAATCTACCCTACAATGCTGATATTAGTGCTTACCTGGAGTCCGGAATCATATTTGGGGAAAAAGTAAAATGACTGAGGTAATGTTTACTCTGTGACATTATGGAAAGTGAGTGTTTTCTTTGATGATTTGCCACTTTGGAAATATTAATACAATCTTAGGTGAACATTCCGTTACAAATACGTACTGTAATTAGATTACTTTTATAGTATTACAGTAACGCTCCTTTGTAAATACTTGATATTAGTAATTAGATTACAGTTCTCATTAGATTGGGGAACTCCAGACTGATGTGGTGATGTTTGTTATGTTGATATCTTTTAACAACATGAAATCCCATATATTATTTATTGATATGATAATTACTTTCTTTATACATTTCTGTGCTTTAATAAACAAACTGCTTTGAATAATCTTTAGCATTGATTCCACTTTCCCCTGGTGCGTGCAGCGGACCCTCGGCTCTGGACCATGTGTGGCATCTGGGGCTTGTTCGGCAGTGACGAGTGCCTGTCTGTACAGTGCACCAGTGCCATGAAAATTGCGCACAGAGGACCGGACGCCTTCCGCTTTGAGAATGTCGATGGCTTCACTAACTGCTGCTTTGGCTTCCACCGCCTCGCCATCGTGGACCAGCTCTACGGCATGCAGCCCCTACGCATCAAGAAGTTCCCCTTCCTCTGGCTCTGCTACAACGGAGAGATTTACAACCATAGCACTGTACATCCCTTTGTCAATACTTTAAAGCCTTCACTGCAAAAAATGATAAAATATGAAGTCATAATTGCTTGAATTGACAAGATTTGCTAATAGATTAGAATCAAAATAAATCAACAAAAAGTTACTTTTTATATAATGGTTTATTGTGCATATGTGCTTGATTGGCTATAGTTATTATATAGACTAAAATTTTATTACGACTGCTAAAAGGAGTAGCCCTCTGTCCTTTCTGTTTCACAAGAGTAGGTCTCCAATCGAAAATGGTTGTAAATTATCATGATAATCGCATATGCTATACCTGTGGTTAATGCATTCAATCAATCAAATTAATTTAATTTTCATACAAGGAATGCAACACTCAACAGTACACACACGCACACAAAACAAGATTTGCCAATACAATGTCAACAGAAAGTTGACATTGTATGGCTGGATTTGGCTTCATAATGCCTTCTCTTTAAGTAAAGAAATATGTAGATATTGATCTTTAGATATGGATCTTGTGTCTCTGCAGAGGTCATAAAAACCTCTTTCACATGATCTCTCCTGGACTCCTTCTGTACTAAAGTATTTATTCTGCTGTGCACAGCTGAGGGAGCAGTTTGGTTTCGAGCACCAGACCAACGTGGACGGCGAGGTGATGCTGCACCTCTACAGCCGCTTCGGGGTCCAGAAGATGGCCTCGCTGCTCGACGGGGTCTTTGCCTTCATCCTGCTGGACACGGCCAACCGCAAAGTCTTCATAGGACGAGACACGTACGGAGTCCGGCCCCTGTTCAAGCTCCTCACTGACGACGGCTTCCTGGCCCTCTGCTCTGAAGCCAAAGGTGATCGTGCCAAATCTCTTGTTATGGGCTATATGCACGGGGAGGCGTGACGTAATTTCCTGTTAACAAAGCACAGCCCGTTCACTTCCTGCCTATGCTATCCTATGGCATTTAGGTGAGTTTTAGTGATGTTTTTTAGTAATTAGATTGATACATTCAGCTGTGAGACTGACCCAAAAGTGATGCTGTGCTTTCTTTCTGAGGTAGAGCTTTGACTGGCCATTCAGAGCGATTTTTAAACTTTATAAAAACACAATGACAGCACAATCAAAGAGCACTGTTGTGTCCCAAAAATGCCTAGTATCCTCACAGTTTATTTGCCGTTTGAGCATTATTTGGGAAACTCGTGTAAACCACTGCTGAACTCCAGTGAAACTCAAGCCGTTTCCCGCTAACAGGAAGTGAGGTGGGGTTGTAGCTAAAACCCGGAATGTTTTAGCTACAACGTGCATAGAGCCCATTGTGGTATGATTGTTGATTGATTTCATTTTTTTATATTTTTACAAGAACATTCATACAACAAACAGCAAAAAGATGTGGAGAGATACATTGTTTTGTGCTTGTGTGTGTGCACAAAGTTATAAAACTGACTAAATAATGAAAGTAACAGACAAGGGATGAATTCGGTCGGTGTGTGCCTTCCTTTGTGTGTCAAAGACCAGACACCCTTGGTCTGTTCGCCATAACTGTAAACACTGTCAACCCTGCGTCGCCTCCTCCTCACAGACAGAACGACACGGGTCAAAAACATGGGCATTTAACCCGCCTTGTGCCCTAGTCTTCTTGCCAAGGCGTGTTCAGTCTACAGATTATAGGAGTCATTTTGACAGCAATAAAACCAAACTGTCACACGAGGGACAATACTTTGCATAATGAAAGTGTGACGAGCGTACGAGGAAAGCTCAGAGTTTGGGCTGTTGCATGTGCTGCTGTTTCCTTTCTAAAGTTGTCCTTGTCAAAAATGTGTGAAAATGTTTATATTGCTTCATGTGGATGAGAAAGTTACTGTAGTCCATTACCAGCTCAAAAAAACTGTTCTGACTGAAAACACCTTTAGGTTCAAGGTGATGATCATTATTTGATGCTGTATTTTTACAAATTTGAGAGAATTTTTAGATACTACCTTATTCTTGGAAAGCAAAGGAAGGTTTCTCACCCATCATCTGTACTTCTTAGCAAGTTTTCCCGACGTTTCGTCCTCAACCTGGGGACTTCTTCAGGGAATGAATTCTCGGACCGCGCGTTGGAGATTTATAACCTATGGGTGTGGTAAGCCACACCCTAATCCTGATACTAACTCGCAAACAATCTACGGTCTGCTTGATGTAGAAGGGAGCAGGTCTAACGACCCTGCTGAGGCTAACGACCCTAACTCCTTAGCATGTCACAGACCTATTGTCTGCTGGGATGCTCAAGTGGAGTGCAGGTCTCACCCCTCCTAACTCATTAGCATGTCACTGACCTTGTCCCAAGTTAGGGCGTTGTTTTTAGGATGTCGTCATAGATGCGAGGCAAAACAAATCTTAACCCTCCTCCTCTGTTAAGAGAAGGTTTTTGTTTCCTCACAAAAATGGCTTCTTTCACTCCTCTCTCAAACCAATTCTTCTCCCGAGCCAGAATTTTAACCTCTGTGTCATCCACCGTGTGGTTGGAGGCCTTGAGGTGGAGATGAACAGCCGACTGTGGCCCACTAGAGTTTTCTCTACGATGTTGGTAAAGTCGTTTCTGTAGAGTTTGTTTGGTTTCTCCAATATAGTGGTCAGTGCACTCCTCTTCACTACATTTAATTGAATACACCACATTGCTCTGTTTGTGTCTGGGTGTTTTGTCTTTGGGATGCACTAATTTCTGTCTTAACGTGTTGAAAGGTTTGAAATACACAGGGATTTTGTGTTGCCTAAAGATTCTTTGTAGTTTCTCTGAAACTCCCGCCACATACGGTAAGGACACCCCTCTTCTTCTACTTTCTTCTGTCTGTTGGACTGTGTCTCTGACCTTTCTCGTCCTTTGGGCTTTAGTAAAAGACCACTTGGGGTAGCCACATCTGGAAAGTGCTCTCTGAACATGTTTGGTTTCTCTGTTCTTTCCCTCCGAGCTTGTGGGGACCTGGTGGGCTCGGTGTTGAAGCGTTCTAATGACCCCGAGTTTGTGTTGTAGCGGATGATTTGAATCAAAGGCCAAGTACTGGTCAGTGTGAGTGGACTTTCTGAAGACCTCAGTCTCTAATTGTCCGTTCTCCAGTATGATGACCTTACAAAACAACGCCCTAACTTGGGACAAGGTCAGTGACATGCTAATGAGTTAGGAGGGGTGAAACCTGCACTCCACTTGAGCATCCCAGCAGACAATAGGTCTGTGACATGCTAAGGAGTTAGGGTCGTTAGCCTCAGCAGGGTCGTTAGACCTGCTCCCTTCTACATCAAGCAGACCTGAGATTGTTTGCGAGTTAGTATCAGGATTAGGGTGTGGCTTACCACACCCATAGGTTATAAATCTCCAACGCGCGGTCCGAGAATTCATTCCCTGAAGAAGTCCGCTAGGTTGAGGACGAAACGTCGGGAAAACTGGCTAAGAAGTACAGATGATGGGTGAGAAACCTTCCTTTGCTTTGACTAATCCCTGTACGACGGAGGGCTTACACAAACTTATTCTTGGAACATATTTTGAAATTTTGGGGAACTAAATGTCTCTCAAAGAATATTAATTTGTTGGTAGTTTGCTCTGTCTCTGGGTGGAAACTCAACGTTGCAAAACAAACTCGAAAAAAGAAACTCACCGTCCTCTGCCTTGGACGGCGTCTCAAAGCCTCTGTCTGTTCCTGTCCTCAGAGTTGACACACTGCTCTGTGGCTCTTTGACACAGAAGGACTGTTACCTGGTTAAAAATTATTATAAAAATTACAAATTAGCTTGGCTCTTCTATAAAGCCTCTAAAACCAGTCCAACCAGTCAATAGAAAACAAACAACTCTTTCAAAGGAATTTTATTTTTGATTTTTTTTTTGAATTGCAGAGATTCTATTTTTTACATAGAATTTAATGCCACTCCATGTCCAATGTCTAAGGTCATCTGGTGAGGCATTAATGCAGGCCAGGCAGTGAGACTTCCCAGGGACTTTTCCAGTCTGTATGAAAGGCGTCATGGTCTTCTCCACAGCCTTCACCTCAGATGCAGACCATGGCTTTCTTACACGTTCTAGGGAGAGAAATAACAATATATTAGCAATATACACTCCCAGGGTTAGGACCAAGCAGCCTGGCTGTAATCCCCCACCTGGTACACTTACCAGAAGGGGCACTGCCACTACCATGGGGTGCATCTGGATGAATGGTTGAAGGTTCTCCGCTTGAAGTTTCTTTTAGCCCGTCCGTTTGTGAGAGGATCTCTACTGCTCTCCCTGTAGCACCGAAAATAAAAATACAAGTGGCCTTTAAGGGCAAAAAATAATACATATTAAATAATAATAATAAAAATAATAATATCAAGAATTACCTTCAGGCTCAATTTGTATCTGGTCGAGGCTCTTTCCTTTGAATTCCGTCACTCTTCCCTGCTCCATGGCCATTAACACTTTGCTGATTTTGGCCAGCTCCAGTGTCCCCTCTGGTAGTCTGTAATATTGTCTGTGGATGCGAATGTCATGGCCGAGGAAGTTGGCAAGTATGTCCATCTCATTCTCTTTCATATTGAGAACTGTAGACATAGTAGCTATGTGCTTTCTAAGTTTGGTTGAGGATAGCATCTCTGGATGCACCGCACCACATTCTTTGGCTTCCTGCCGTAGGGAGTCTGATCCCCTGATGTGGGTGTCTGCGCCCGGGCGGGAGAAGAAGTATGGGTTATGGTCAGAGATGGAACAGGCCCTTCTGTTCTCCACCAGCACCTCCATCGAAGCAATCATTTCAGGAGTCAAAAGAACCGGCACTTTCCGACTTCTTTTCCCTTTAATTTCAATTAGTTGAAAATGCTGACACAGCTTTATCTCAAGTTCGGACAGTCCCAGAGCAATGTCAGAATGGATTCAGACCAAACGCGATTTCTGCGGCCAAATCGCGTCTATTGCGCGGCTTGGGCCGCTTGTGACAAATTGTGGCAGCCGTTGTCACAGAGAAACTTGGCCGCGCGGCCAGGACACTAGAGGGCAGCCGCTGTCACAGAGCGTTGAGAGCGTTTAGGGGCGGGGCTTGTCTCTTTTGCCTGTAGCTTCCCAACATGGATGTCAGCGAAGGAGTTGCTTTATCTGATAAATAAAGCCAGACACGTCGTCAAAGGGCGAATCAACGACGTGTCTGGATTCATCAGATAGTCCGTAGACGGTTGGAGTTTGGTGAGTTTCACCATTTGCTCCGGAAGCTGCGCTCGGATGAGGGTCGCTTTCAGCGGTACTTTCGTCTCTCCCTGGCCCAGTTTGACGACCTACTGACCCGCATTGGCGCTAGGATCTCCTACCAGGACACCAACTACAGGCGCTCTATTCCAGCTGAAGAGCGCCTGTCCATCTGTCTGCGGTTAGTGTTTTTTACCCCATTCAGAATTCCTAAATACTTACAAAGTGTGTCATTTTTCAATCACAATCCACAATGTAATAGCTCAGAAAACAGCATTATGCAACAATATGGTGTCTATGATTACTGTCTATGATGTTTACTGTCTACTAGTTTAACGTATTTTATGCTACACAAGTTTTGTCACATGATTTTTATGAATGTAATTGTGATAAATATGTTCATATCATTTTGTAATTGCAGGTTTCTTGCCACTGGGGACTCCTACAGGACCATTGCGGGGAGCTTCAGAGCGGGCATATCCACCGTCTCCATGCTCATCCCAGATGTGGTGGCAGCCATCTGGGACTGCCTCGTGGAGGAGTTCATGGCTGTGCCTGGAGCAGAGGAGTGGAGGTCCGATGGAACTTCCCTCTGTGCTGTGGGGCCATTGATGGGAAGCATGTGGCTGTGAAGGCACCCCCCAACTCTGGGTCCATGTTTTTTAATTACAAGGGGCACCATTCCCTTGTGTTCCTGGCTGTAGTGGATGCCCAGTACAGGTTCAGGGTGATTGATGTGGGAGGGTACGGCAGATCCAGCGATGGAGGCATCATGGCCAACTCTGCCTTTGGTGAGGCTCTGCGCGAGGGCACACTCGACCTGCCTCCTGACCAGTGCATACCTGGAACTGACCACAGAGGACCCCAGCCCCATGTGTTTGTGGCAGATGAAGCCTTTCCACTGCGCCGCAATTTAATGCGCCCTGCCCATCTCCAGCCATGAGGATGGCTGGAGATGGGCAGGTTCCTGCACCGAGGGGAGCTGCTGCCGGTGAAGAACCACTTCCAGGCGTGCAGCGGAGGGCCGCCTGGAAGCCAGCAGTGGACATAAGGAAAGTGTTCATGGCCCACTTCAGTGAGGAGGGAGCACTGCCGTGGCAGCCCACAGAGTAGTCATGTCCACCACAAGACTGACCCACAACGGCTCTTTTCAGAGCCACCCACAAAATACAAAGAGCCTAACTTCATTCCTAACATATAATGTGCTGAGCCTCTTGAATATGAAATTCTTTACATTTTTTCTGGCCATATTCCAAACCCATATTGATTTGCACTATTCTATTCACCTGTATACCTTCTGTTTCTAGGTAATGACTGCCAGACTCCACTGCAACTTCAGGTTAATCATATGCACATTCAAGCTTTTCCGTAATTACAAGGTTGTTAAAACAGTAAAAGGTGAAATGAATAAAAAATACTGTCAACTACTGTATCGCTCTTTAAGTGTTCGTTATTCCATCTTCTATAAAACCCAGTCAGCTCTTATAAAAGTAAATGTACAAATATAGAATAGCATTTTCTGTCAATATTATATGAAAGGTAGTAATGGTTGGCTTGAAGTAGAACACATGAGGTTTGAAAAATATTTTCTTTATAAAAAAAGGAACAAACAATGAAAAATAAATTAAATGTACATATAAACAAATGAAAAGGAGCTTGCTTGGAGGAGGTGCGGTGGAAGAGGAAAGGGACACATGTCTGTTTCCTCCCCTGCAAAAGGTGTCACCTTAGGTAAAAAAACTATTCTATTCTGGCCAATGGTTCCAAATTAAGCAGAACGGTGCTGCTTTCATATAAAAGTTGGTACATTTTGAATTTCACAAATTCTTTTGACTCTGGTGCCACCTTTGCAGGAGAGGAAAGAGAGAGAGCAGGAACTGATGGTCTTCTGTGTAGTGGGGCGGTCCGGCTGCTTTGGTCCGTAGAGTCTCCAGCAGCTCCCGCTCCCACTCTGAAGGCCCACCAAGGAAGAGGGCTCGGAAGAGGCCCACGTCCGTAGAGCCGCCAACAAAGAACACAGGGCAATCACAGTGTTAAAAAGTGGAACATGTATTTCAAAAAAGCAAAATGAAGAGAGCAAATAATATCTGTATTAAAGCCAGAGTGTGTAGACATAGTTAAACACATGTAAAACACTTTTAAGTTGTGTGTTTGTGTTACAATTAACTTGAACATTGCAGTTATCAATGAAATTACTCACACAAGCACAAATTTCGACAGTTACAAACTAATATCTCTGAAGTGTATTTCGCAATGAAATTTGAAATTGGCTGTTAAAAAAGTAATACTCTATTGTCCGCATTAAACAGGATAGCTGCCATCTTGTGGCAACCATTGCATGTATTTGTTCAGTACTTTTATAGCATAAGGTATTTCAGTAGTATGTTTTTATCGAAGAAAGAGGGAAGATGTGTTGTATCAGACCAAAGCTTCTTTCCACCTGTAGTGCCTTGACATCTTGGTGTTTCTCTGTAAATTTGTCGTCTACACTGATGTAACAGCCCTTGGGTAATTTTGGCATATTATGCAGTAACATTTTGTTTATATGAACAGTCCTGTAATAAGAATAAAAATAAAACAATGATTAAAAAAAGCCACACCTGTAGGTGCAGAAGCAGGGGAAGGTCCAGCCCTCACAGAAGAAGAACCGGCTGAGGAAGAAGAAGCAGCAGCAGCAGCAGCAGCAGCAGGCAGCTCAGGCAGCTCAGGCCAAGATGTCTCACCTTGTGTGGTGGTGGCAGTATCTGTGCCAGAAGAAAACAAGAAATACAATTATTTCATATCATGTGTACATTGCGCTTATGACATTTATATGTACATAATAATGTACATTATTATTTACATTTAAAGATTTGTTCATATGAAAGGGAAAAGTGAAATTTAACACAACACATGATCAAGATCAATCCTGGTTTGAAAATAGCCAATGCCTATTTTCACCTGGCCATGATGTTAAGAAAGCATTAAAAGAAATGCATACACAGAAAGCAATATAAATGTAAAAGTCAGCAAAATGTGGGTAATAGAAAGGAAAGAAATGTATTTTTTCCAACTGTTCGAGGTCTCTGTTTGCTGCATGACACCGACCTTCAGCACCTGACAGCCCTGCTGCTGCTGCTTCCTCTGGCTCTTCTTCTGGGTGGTTGTACCCTGTGGTCTGCTCCTCCTCGGCCCTTCGCCTTGGCATGTTCCCGGAGCTGTCACGGGGAGTGATGTAGGGCTCGAGGAAGGACATGACCACAAGGTACTTCCACGTCTGGCCTTTCCCTGCTTCTGCACCACTCTTCTTCACCTTCTCCTTCTCCTTCCTGCTCTCCTTAGCATATGTGTCCCTCAGATGCTTCCACCGCTTTTTGCAAACTTCCACTGAATAAACACATCAACTCGTAAGCAGGAAAGTAGTAGTTTTTTTCGCGGGGAAATATTTACAACAGTGAAAAGTTAAAATAACTTACCCGAGACACCAACCACCTCGCTAACCCTCCTCCAAGCAAGCTCCTTTTTATTTCGGTCCCGGTAGCTGTGGTCCGCAGTGTTATATAGCTCAGAATGAGCACCGACCTGAGCAATTGACGTGTTCTCCATAGCTGTCATCTACTAGTGTTTTTCCGGTAGTGAAATGCGTCACTACGTCACTGTAGGAGAAAGCTCCTGATTGGTCGGCACACGCGAATTCTCCCAAAAAGTTCAACATTGTTCAACTCTAGCGGCGGCCGCGTTGGAAGCACGAATCGCGCGAAACGCGCGTCAAAACGCTTGACGTCAAAACGCTTGACATCTCAAAACTCGCCGCGCGAATCGCGCGAAACGCTCGAATTCGCGCCGCTCTGGCCGCGCGAATCGCGCCGCGTGATCTCTCGCCGCTCCTTGGCGCGCGTCCCCCATGTTGTGTCAATGTAGACCCGCCGCTTTGGCCGCAGAAATCGCGTTTGGTCTGAACGCACCATTAAGGTAAACGCTGTCAGTGGCTTCGATTGAAAATAATGACCTCACAAAGAGGTCCACTTGGCTTGCCGGAGGGTCTGTAGGGCAGCAGAAGAAACACAGACGTCCCACCTCTTCTCAAAAAGCAGCCGGCTTCGTTGGAGGTTTATAATAAATAGTTCATCAACACAATGCTCCATTTTTGAGTCACATTCAAGAATATCTGCTAGCTTTCTGAGGCTATGGCCGAGTTTGAGGGCCAAGGATGGAGTTTCCTCATCATATCCAGCCACAGACCTGACTGCATCAATCACATGGTTAAAGTTGGAAGGAATAAAGAAATCCTTAATTGTTTTCAGTTTCCCTGCCGTTTTTGCTTCGTTAATTAACCTACCGACTTCTCTCATTTTCTGCCTAATGTAATCATGCTTAGTCTTATCATGCCCGTGTTTTAAGTACAGGTGCTCTCCGAGTCTCAGAATCCCCTTTTCTGCTTTGACAACACCTGTGACCTCATCCTGATGCATTGCCCAAATTAAAGACCACAGCTTTCTGCTGATGCCCTCCGGTACAGGCTTCTACCTGGTTTAGAAGAAGGGAAAGTACCCTAAATTAGGGCAAAAAGCAGGTCAAGTTAGGGAAAAAAATATATATATATACAGTATATACATTTGTTATATAAATAAAGATGACTTACTTCTGCTGTCTGTGCTGCTGTGCCCAGGCCTGACGGAGCTCTCCCACACCATGACGTCTCCCGCCTGCGTGGAGCCATTCCTCCCCGGACACTTTGAGCAGTTTGAGCTGAAAGCCAACGGGAAAGTGCAGTCAGTTCAGATGGAGGCGTTTCACTGCTGCACACAGGAGCCGGCTCATGCTCTCTACGACTCCGTGGAGAGACTGACAACAAGTACGACCTCTTCTATCTATTCTTTAGTCCTCTTGAAGGAAGGCGTGTCCAAACCAGTCCTGAAAGGGTCAGTGTGCCTGCAGGTTTTCTATCAGCAGGAGCACTGGACTGACCTGACTTGCTCTGCTCCTGCTTGGTCTGATAGAAAACCTGCAGCCACATCGGCCCTTTCTGGACCGGTTTGGACACGCCTGTCTTAAGTTAAAGGTGATGTCTGCAGCTTAAATTGTATTTCACGTTAACCATATGGCCTTGTAGTATCATCTATAATACGTGTTTTTAATCATTTAAGATTAAGATGAAGAGATCCTTTATTCGTCCCACAGTGGGGAAATGTCAGTGTTGCATCACCAGTTACAGAACAGAAGGAATGAGGAGCACACAGCCCAAGATAAATAAACTATAACTCTATACTAAAATAAAAGTATAAAATCACAAACTTTAGCATAGTAAAAAAAGAAAGTATAACATCTAAAACTTTAACATGATAAAGAAGCATGTTTAAAATCTATAACTTGACACTTTATTCTAATAAAGAAGTAAGTATGAATCTCTAACTAACAAAAGAAACATGCAAGCATAAAATAATTCCTCCCCTTGGAATAAGCATCACCAGTGGGATTAGCTGGAGGAGAATAGACCAATGGGGAGGTCTCATCTGTCTATCAAGGATTTGAATTCATTGTGTCCAATCAGGAAGCTCTGGGGGCGGGTCTACAGTATCTGCCGCTCGCATTCGACAAACGTCTCTCCATCTTCACAATTTCAAAAGTAACTGACCATCTCTTTAATTATCTGAATTAAGATTAAGATTAGGAGATCCTTTATTTGTCCCACAGTGAGGAAATTTCAAAGTTGAATCTGCTCATGAAGTAATAATAATAATAATACATTTTATTTATATGGCTCCTTGGATACCTCAAAGTGCTACTGATGAACAAAGTCAACAAAAAAGTAAACAAAGCAAAGTACATGTAATTTCAGAGAAAAAAACAACATTTATAATAATCATGTTCAGGTTTTGACGAGGAGACGGTAAAGGCGAACATCAGAGCTCTGTTTGAGAACGCGGTGAGGAAGCGGCTCATGTCTCACCGCCGGATCGGGTGCCTGCTCTCAGGTATGTTCTGTCGAGGCACGTGGAGCAAACATGGTAAAATACAAACGTTGACTGTTCCAAGGTCAAGGGTATGGACGAAAGGTGACCGAGCCTTCTCAGTCTGGGCTCCTCGACTTTGAAACAACCTGCCCGAGGAGATAAGGCTCGCACCATCAGTATCCTCTCACTTCTTATAACTTGCTTTTATCAAATTGCCTTCCCATAACCGTCTGTTTTAAACTCTACATGTATTTCCCTCTTCCATATTGTGTTTGTTTTGTCTTTCTTGTTGTTTGTCTGCTTTAATCTCCTGTATTTCTTGTTATTCTTGAAATACACTTACAGTATCTTGTGTAGTTCTATGTTATATTATTACGACTGTTTTGTTTTCATTGCTTTTTGCTGATTGTGAAGTGCTTTGTAAACACTGTTTTTGAAAAGTTCTACACAAATAAACATTCATTATTTATTATTATTATAATGTTAGTCTTTGTGGCTCAGGCGGCCTGGACTCCAGCCTGGTCGCAGCCACATTGGTGAAGCTGGCCAAAGAGGACAAGCTGCAGTACCCCGTCCAGACGTTCTCCATCGGCTCCGACGACAGCCCTGACATTTTGGCAGCGCGCAAGGTCACATGACATTACGTATTTGTTTCATTATGATCTAGAATTAAGCTTAAAAAGATGAAACTGCATGGCCTTAAGTTATCCTTTACATGTTTTGAATGATAAACATGTTGTACCTCGTTGTGAGGCTCAGGATCTTTGGAATCTCTTTGTTTGACTGAACATACACTTATTTTTGATTGTTTGACACTACTGCAAACCTTTCCCTTCGAGAACAACTTTTTTCAGGAAAACACTGGCAGAGAGCTACTCCTTTTATACAGTCAACAAAATGTTGTTCTAAAACGGATGAAGTAGTTTTTTATCTTGATTTGAAAACATTTAGACATTCTTAAAACAATGGAACAACCAGGCTTAGTTCTATTTCGGTGCATAGCACTGAATGTCCCCTGCGCATTCAGTGCTCTGCACCGCCCTCTGGCGGTCATCTGGGATTCATAGAACCGTGGTTATATATTTATTTTGTTTTATTTCCAGATGAGATGCAAATGTATTGCGTGTTCTATTGGCAAATCCTGTTACAAGTCCGTCAAAATGTAAACATAAAAAATCTTTCAATTATTTTTTGATATTTACTCCTAAAATGATCCTTTGGTAGCTAAGGGTAGCTCCCAAACATCTCTCATTCAGCCTGCTCCATCAAACGCTCAGAACAGCTACAAATCCACTCCATCTGGTACACTAAAGTGAACAACTTGCTAAAAAGTGTGGACACCTCTGTTCTAGTCAGACAATTGCATTAGTGAGCTGTATTTACCTGACACTCTTCAGAACTGTGGCTTGGGCTGATGCTAAATTGGTGGTGGTCTATTAGGCTGCCCCCTGGTGGTCTCTGGAGAAGGGTGTTTTATGTGAGAAGAGCCTATGTGACATTGATGAATATTTTTTGTGTGAAATAAAATTGTGAATATGGATGCTTGCAGGTTGCAGCGCACATCGGCAGTGAACACCACGAGGTGAACTTCTCTGTGGAAGAGGGGATCCAGGCTGTAGAAGAAGTCATCTATCACCTGGAGACCTACGACATCACCACAATTCGGGCCTCTGTGGGTGTGTGAACTTTAGCTCTCCTCATGAAAGACTAGAGATGCACCCATTTGTGCCCGACTTCATTTCTCTGACAATGGCAGATTTTCTCTTGATTTGGAGAAGTTGCAATAAAAGTGGTTGGTGCTACAGATATTCTGATCATTTGCTAATTCGCTAGTTAGCAGTTTGAAAAACACCAATAAATGTTTTATTTGTGTAAATCGTTATTTAGTTAATTGTTTAAGGTTAATCATGTGTTGTAAGTAAATCATTTGTTTGTTTTCCTGAAAATTGTCTTGAAAATGAGTTATAACAAGCCATGGAAGCATACCAGCCAGGTGGGACGAGGTTTTTGGCCTCAAATGTGCTGTTGTTGCAGGTATGTACCTATTGTCCAAGTACATCCGGCAGAAGACCGACAGCGTGGTCATCTTCTCTGGGGAGGGCTCTGACGAACTGGCCCAGGGATACATCTACTTCCACAAGGTGCTCCCATGTTTATCTATATTCATCTTATTGTAACCGCTGCAGAGAATTGTAATGAAATATGATCCTTTCTGCCTTTATTATTATATTTATTCAATGGATATTCTACAGAAAGAGAAAGAAAGATTCATATTATAAAGACGAAAGTCTTTATAATATTAGACTCGGTCAGGGCACAAAAGAGAGAGTGCCGGAGGGCCGAGCGGAAGTGGCACAAGTCCAACCTCCAGGTTGATTACGAGATCTTCAAAGATAAGTTGTGCGAGTTTAACCGGGTGCTACGTAGTACGAGAGAAAGGTATTTTTCTGAAATGATTGAAGGCTGCAACAATCTGCGTGTTCTGTTTTCAACAGTTAATAGATTAACAAACCCCCCTGTTCAGATGCCATTAGAGCTAACTTCCAAACGTAAATGCAATGAGTTTGCTAATTTTTTCAGTGACAAAGTTCAATGCATCAAAAACGCCATTGTCTCCAATCCACAGATAACAATCCAACAGCCAGAAAGGCTCTCTGAGCTAACTCACTTTGCACCTGTAGATGATAAAACTGTCCAAGAGATAATCTCCAGTTTGAGCTCCTCCACATGCAGCCTGGATGTACTACCCACTAGATTTCTGAAGTCTGTTCTGAGCAGTCTGTTACCTTCACTCACACAGATAGTAAACATGTCCCTTCATTCTGGAATATTCCCAAAGGCCCTGAAAACTGCAGTCATCAGGCCCCTGCTAAAAAAGAGCAGCCTGGATGCTACGGTACTTAACAACTATCGTCCCATCTCATCTGCCATTTATGGGGAAAGTCCTTGAAAAAATTGTCTACCAACAGCTTACTAGATTTCTTATAATCAACAACTCATTTGATATGTTTCAGTCCGGCTTTAGACCCCACCACAGCACTGAGACTGCTCTCGTTAAGGTTACAAACGATATCCGGCTGAACACTGACGCAGGCCAAGTCTCAATCCTAATCCTGTTAGATCTGAGTGCTGCCTTTGACACTGTCGACCATGAGATCCTCTTACAGAGACTAGAGGACTGGGTTGGCGTCACTGGCACCGCCCTAAGTTGGTTTAGGTCTTACCTTGAAGACAGGAAGTACTTTGTGGAGATTGGAAACTGTGTCTCAGATCATATGGCCCTGACCTGTGGAGTCCCACAGGGGTCGATCCTGGGACCTCTTCTGTTCAATCTCTACATGCTGCCGTTAGGTCAGTTAATACGCAGAAACAAAGTTTCCTATCATAACTATGCAGACAACACTCAGATCTATGTCTCACTGACTGCAGGAGAACATGGACCAGTGGACTCACTCCTTCACTGTATCCAACAGATCAGTGAGTGGATGCAAAACAACTTCCTTCAGCTAAACGCAGACAAAACTGAAATGATTGTCTTTGGTCCCCAGAAACAAAGAGAGAGCGTCATCTGTCACCTCCAGTCTCTCTCCCTAAAACCTTCAAACAAGGTCAGAAATCTAGGGGTAATACTGGACTCAGACTTAAATTTTAATTGCCACATCAAATCAATAACATCAGCAGCTTTTTACCATCTAAAAAACATTGCCAGGATCAAAAACATAGTGTCTAAAGCAGACCTGGAGATTCTTATCCATGCATTTGTCTCCAGTAGGTTAGACTACTGCAATGGCCTGCTCACAGGTCTGTCCAAACAGGCTGTAAAACAGCTGCAGTACATTCAAAATGCAGCATGCTTGCTACCATGGCAACACACAAAGTTAGTATTCGCCTAAAATGACTTTCTTTTAATGAATCTGGTAAAAAACTGTCAGAAATTAGCATTAGCCTAACTTTCAGAATTTTGTATTAGCCTGTCAGAAGTTAGCCCAACTAGCCTAACTGTCAGTAGTTGGCATAAGCCTAAAAATGTCTTTCTTTTTAATGAATCTGGTGAGAATGGTTGGAGGAATTTCTCAGAATTCCATCAGTTTCAATGGGAGCAGTCTAAATGACAGCTGTGTGGAGTTCTAATAGTTTCAGAATTCAGGGAGTCTTCTTTGGTATAGTTTGGAAAAGTTTGTTTCCCAAGAAATATTTATGAAGAAAAACTAAATGTGAAAAAAGCATCAGGGACTGCTGTTTGGAGCAACTTTTGCCACATTCTTACAAGTGTTGAATTCTGTGGAATGTTTTTTAGTGTTTAAAAGTGCGCATATAAAAAACTACTTATGAACTGGACTCAAAAGCAGCTTCAGGCTTCACACTGGATTGGTGTTATTGTTTCACAAATCAAATAGTGAACAAGTGCCTTTTATTAGTCCCATTGTGGGGACATGACTAAGACCACCCAGCATGTTGAGAAGGCAACACAATCATCTTTCAGGTTACCCCTGAAATTCTTGATGTTATTATTGGGGGACATTAAAATCCAGACTTGACAAGATAAAAGCACTTCAACACTAATAAGTGGGAACTCAGTAACTCAAGTTTCCAAGGACTTTATCCACTCTGCATTATTCATGATTCTGAAACCCATTAAAAGCACATTACACAGTGAGGCAGACATCGTGTTCTCTGCCTGTGTCCTAAAGTTTGGCCCTGAACAGAGAAAAGGCATGGTCAACTGCTTTTGAGGCTTTTGGGACAATGATTTGGACCCTCTTCGACCTGAGCAGACCCACGTAGGGAACAGTGGCCTGTCCACCGAGCATTACAAATACACATTTGAAAATCAAAGCAAAACGAATTGTGGAAAATGTCTCCTAATATAAGTTTATTCTTAAGAAACTTGGTCTTGTTGTCGACAGAGGTATTCAAAATGTGCTCAAATGAAGGTACATTTTGCCAAATCTGATCATTTTTTACTTAATTTTCATCACTTTTTGCAATGTTGAGCTGTAATAATGTGTTATGTCTTGGGTCCCGCAGGCTCCCAGCGCCAGGGCGGGCTCAGAGGACAGTGTGCGTCTGCTGAAGGAGCTCTACCTGTTTGACGTGCTCCGAGCCGACCGCACCACTGCTGCACACGGGTGATTCACTGCTGTGTTCTCCTACATCAACAGCAGATGGCGCTGTCCAATCACTTTACTGCTGTTCTGTGATACACAACTATAACTAAATATAAATGCAATTAGACATTAGTCATGCCTTTCAGAGAAAAAAAATAAATATACATTTTATCTTTCAGTGTAGCGTGATAATTCAGAATTATACAAAATGTACTTTTATTAATAATGCATCGGTGTTATATAGTGCTTTCCAGGACACTCAGAGAGGCTTTACATATTTGCATTAGTCTTTCCCTCCATACACGGTGGTGATTAACTTCTACTGTAGCCACAGCTGCCCAGGTGCCCTACTTTGGCACCGGGTGTTCCGTGAGGTCTCCCATCACAGTACTAACCAGGCCCTGCCTGCAGCTTCAGAGGTTTGCCGTGATCTGACTTTTCGCATGCTTTCAAGACCCATTTCCTGTTGGGGATGAACAAAGTTATTCTAAGATTGCGTCATGTAATATCATAACATACCAAATTGCTTCTAGTTTAACATTGTGGTGGAGGGCAGCAGAATTTCTTTTCCTGGTAACTTTGTTGTCAAAAGTCTCTTAAAAGCGACATATTGAAATGAATTGCTGCTCTCCCACCAATCTTTTTATGCACTTTTTCCCCTGATTTTAGTATTACCTCAATCTGTCAGATGGTGTGCTGATTCTGTAGTGTTGTGCAAGCTTTTGTAAGAAAGAAAAATCTGCTGCTCGCCAACATCATCGGAGCGAGGCCTGCTGAGTCACCACGGTTACTGCGACACGTATAATAAATAATGTGTATTATATATTCTCCTCATCAGCTAAAGTGCTGCTTCCTTTTATTACATTGACATTTCTAATGAATTCTAATGTATTTAATATTTATTGACAATCCATAAGTTGTCAGTACAGTACAAAAAATACACAGGGAATTTAAATCAAAAACACCAGCAAGCATCTTCTTGGTTCTGTTTTATGGTTTGATAAAATGATGTGTTTGAACTAGTGCTGTCCAAAATATCGCGTCATTAACGCGTTAACGCAAATCAATATTAACGGCGTCATTTTTTTTATCGCGCGATTAATGTTTTTTTTTTTTTTTTTTACTTTTTATTGCAGACAAACACATATACAGAAAAAAAAATAGAAACAAAGAAAAGGACTAGTTCAGATACATTGTAGACAGAGATTACAAACAATATGTAGTTGGAGATACAGGGGGCCAAAGAAGAAACCCAGAAGGGCACATAGGAGAAGTGTTGTGCGTGAACGAGTTCAAAAGAACGCGTTCATTGAACACGCTCATTTTTTCGTGAACATTGAACTGAACGCAACACATTTTTAAAAAAAGAACTTGAACGTGAATTAGTTTATTTTATGTGTCATGAACGGCAGACATCACTATGAACGTTGGAATCTGTTTTCTCTTTTAAAACGCAACGAGAGAAAGTTCCTCCCTCCTGTATTCTCGCACTTTTTCCGCCGAAATCTAAACATTCCTACGGTTTCCACCGTCTGTGAACGCACCCTGACTCCGTGTTGTGGTATATACAGTCTATGGTTACGGTGCGGCGCTGTGAGCTGGTGCTTTTCACATGTGCCCGAGTTGTGATGAAAACACAGGGTGAGTTAGCGACAAAGTTTACACCGTTTACATTTGACATAAAGTATAGACACACGCACTGCAGCGCATTACTGTCTGTAGTTTATGAGCAGAGATGGAGCAACTCCGTTTTGCTCCCATTGAAAACCATGTAAATCTGGTCTGTTTTGTAGTCAAAAGGCTCTCCTCCTGTGGGTGTACAGGAGATATATATATATATAGCTCGTAGTGTGAAAAAAATATGTATTTATCTCACGAAAAAAGTAAAATGAACTGAACTTTGAACTAGTTCAGAATTAAAATGGTGAACTTTGAACGTGTTCTGTTCACTTTGAGCATGTATGAACTGAACTTGAACTAGTTCAGAAAAGCTGTGAACTGGCACAACACTGCATAGGAGGGGGGGGTTAATAAAAAAGGCAATACAAGCAAACAGTAAACAGTCATAGATATACCGAAAGTAAACAGAGAAACAGCATAGAGTATTCACGTGAACAAATTTACAAAATATTTACAGATTGTTTATCATCATTATGACACCATGATGTTTCTATACAGTCTATGGTCACACACACACCCACGCACACCCACGCACACACACACCCACACAAATGTGTGACTAATTTGCGATTAATCGCGAGTTAACTATGAAATTCATGTGATTAATCGCGATTAAATATTTTAATTGTTGGACAGCACTAACACTGTTTGAACATAACAACGAGGGTCAATTATGAGTTTTTATTACCACCACCGCCAGCATTCTACAATAATGTTTCCCCCAATTATTTGCTGCAACATGCAAATCACTTTTGGCCAGATTCCGTCAGACCTCTGTAGCTAAGCAGGGCAAGACCTGGTTAGTACTGTGATGGGAGACCTCTGGGAACACCAGGTGCCTTCCCCCACATAATCCAGTATGAGTCTGGTCTGTGTGTGATCGGTTGGTGGTGATCGGAGGGGTGGATGGCACTTACTGGTTGCCTTACTTCTGTCAGTGTGCCTCAGGGCAGCTGTAGCTACAGTAGTAGTTTTGTATTGAGTGAATGAATAATGCAGGGAAGTGTCCAAAAGGCGTTATATGAAACTGATGCATCAATGTTATTATTATTGCGGCTTGCCTCATTCCCAGTTTTCATACACAGCATGCCGAGAATTAAAAGCTGTTATTTTCTCCGATGCGAACACAACATTAATGCTCAGCACCTGTCCCCAGCCTGGAGCTGCGAGTGCCCTTCCTGGACCACCGGCTGACGGCGTACTACCTGTCCCTGCCTGAGGAGATGAGGGCCCCCCGGGTGAGTGGATTTACCGCTGCTGTCCATGCGTTATGTACGGAGCCTATTAAACCTCTGTGTGGTCCACAGAGCGGCGTGGAGAAGCACCTGCTCCGGGACTCCTTCAAAGGCCTGGACCTGATCCCTGAGGAGATCCTGTGGAGACGCAAGGAGGCCTTCAGTGACGGCCTCATGTCCCTCAAGAAGTCCTGGTACACGTGTCTGCAGGAGCACCTGGAGGAAGTGGTAGGGACTGTCTCAAAACACGACAAACGTGTGTGGTTGCCACGGGTTATGGGGAGGCTGAGGGCATTTACCGTTGAAAGAAATAGATATATTCCCCACTGATTGTTCCAGTAAATGTGTTTTCTACTTTTCAATTGAATTCAATACACTTCAATTATTTTTGTACACAAACGGTCACATACAAACACAAAACAAATGTTCTCTAACCACCGAAGTATGAGGAAAGTCTGGAATCATCACAGCTGTTGCTCCTGTAGAAATGTACCAGAGCCAAAGTGCCTGACTCTGATAAAAAGTGACGCAGATTAGATGCTGCTCATTTGCATAGGCTCAGGACGGCACGCCCACCGCTCCAAACAAGCGGAACACAACGCAGAGATCCGGAAGACATGTGCATCAGCTTCAGTGGGGTCCGAGTGGAATCACAACCAAGGAACATTCCAGATGAACACATGCATAAAAGCGCTTCATTATGGAGCGAACCCTTTTATGGTCAGAGGCGTTGGGCTTGACGCCTTTCCCAGCCTCTGTTCTTAAGGCTGTGTGAGATTCAAAAATAGGCATCCAACTTTATTTATTAGGGCTGATGAAGACTTGGACTGAACAGAATCATGAATAAGAGCATTTGCTTTAGTTTTTTTTTCTTTGTGCACATGATGCGTAATAATGGAAACGGAGTACATTCAGAGGTGCAGGTGGCGCTGCACATAATTGAATTTTACAGCAGGTATTAATATTGTGGAACTACAATCTACCATCATAACTGACCATATATGGACGTTTCCTCTCACTTCTGTTTGTATTTCATGTTTGTGTTTTTGTCGGTTCAGGAATCCTTCATGTCAAAAGAGATTCTCTTTTAGAATCAACACATTTGAGTCACAGCTCTCAATAATTCATATATTTATGGTTTTACACTATTGTCACACGCACTCAAACATAGACACACACACACACACATACACAGACACACACAGACACAGAGACCAGCGCACATACACACAGAGACACACGCACATACTCACACAGACACACAGACACAGAAACACACACACACAAAGGCACACACAGACAGACACACGCACATACACACATACAGACCCACAAACACACGCACACACATGTTAATAATGTGTGTCTTGCTGCAGGTGAATGAGGAGCAGATGCAGAAGGCAGCGGAGACGTTCCCCCATAACCCCCCTCCCTCCAAAGAGGCGTACTTCTACAGGCAGGTGTTTGAGAAGCTGTACCCGGGGCGCGCTCAGTGGCTGTCCTACTTCTGGATGCCGCGCTGGACCAACGCCACCGACCCCTCGGCCCGCACCCTGAGCATCTACACGCCCGAGAAAGACCAGTGAAGCCCGTACTGCTGGACTCACACTCACACAATGTCACACATGTTTTCTTAGTTACAGGTGACGTTTACATACACACAAGTTTACCTGCTCTTGAACAAAAACTTTTGACATTTCCGGATATTTAGAACGTTCCGCGCTCCTTCGGGTGGATCAAGACATTTTAATGTCAAATGTCAAGATAATAGAATTATGATTTATTTCATCTTTTATTCATCAGAGAGTCCCAGGTTTACATAAACGTTGGGGGGAAAATCCATTCGGTTCAGTGTTGCGATATTTTGCACACGCAATTAAACCAATACAGAAGAACAAAGTATAGCTATATTTATATTCGTAGTTTCACTTTTGAGTTTTTACTCTGATTTACATCTGCTTGTTGTGACTCTAGTCTGTTGTATTTGAACAATGTAAGTGATGCTGGGAGCTCACTGTTCATGTGAGAGTTGTTTATTCAGAGAATGATGATGTCTTGTCTGTGATAAGGTCCTGTGTCCTGAATGTTTAAGGGTAATGTATTTGCACTGCCCTCCTCAGTGTTTGCACTTCACTTTATGTGCAGACCATCATAAATGTGACAGCAGCAGATTTTCCTCAATTGTAATGAATTGAGGAAATAATATGAAGGACATGACTTTCTATACAGTATATCACAGAATCAAATTGCAAACTGTAATGCTGCAATACTGTATCATCTCATGTTAAGAATCGCAATAATATTGAATTGTGTCCCAAATATCGCAATTCTATCAAATCTTTACATTTTTCCCTATTCCCAAAAATGGTTACATACAAACGGTTAATATTTGGTAGAATTGGTGGGAGCGGTTGGCTGTCCATTGGCTCTTTGCAGTCTGGCGCCACGCCTGTAGTTATGACTGCGGTAACAGAAGTACACAGTGGAATATATGGTGACTTTCCTTATGTCAAAAAGGGCTTCAGAGCCCGGTTCAAACACAGCCCTCGGCCGATCACTAAGCTCCACATGTGTGTCACCTGAGGGGAGAGAGTTGTTTAGCTGCTGTGCCCCAGCGCATGATGCTCCAGTCTCTCGCACAGGGTTCAGAAATTGCTTCTAGGGATAAACCAGACTTGTGGAAGTCCACAATCCGTCTCTTGGAGTCTTGGCTGGGTTATTTCCCATGACTGCAAAACACCTTAAATGCACTTTTACACAAACACAATGTCCAAATGTACATACATTCTGATGTTATGAAATAAATCATAATTTATTCCTGATATTTTGACATTTCACATGATTAAAATCATGTATTGATCCACCTGACCGAGCCTGGGAAGTTTTATTTGGATTATATTTGGCTAAGGTGTATGTAAACTTCCTCAGGTCTTACTAAAGAATACTTACTTTCCTCCACCCTCAGTCCACACAGACCTCTGATCATGTACTCACCCATGAGGGACTGAAAAATGACTAAAAAACTATGATCCTCAAAAGCGGACGCTAATTTGCTCTAAATTGAGTCGTTGTCCGCACAGAAATTGGACAAATAAATCATTCACTTCCTGAGGCACAAAATGAAACTGAGAAGAGTTACCATTTTAAACAACACACATGTTTTTTATTATGCAAATGTGAGGCTGTTGTAAACGACAAGCATAACATTCATTTATATTACTTTGGAGTTGGACTTTCTAAAAAGCTGCATGTTTTTGCCTTGACAAACACACTTACCTCATACCTCAGTGCATTCTTGCGACCCCACAACCGCAAAACAGGGAGAGTGAGGTATTCATTTCCATGTATTTGTGTATAGCCCTGAATCACAACAGTAGTTATCTCAGAACTTTACGAGCTGTCACCTCAGCACCACAGATCAGCAAGGAACAACTCTAAAAACCCAGTGGGAGAAAATGAGAAACCCACACAGAGGGAGAGATCTGCTCACACGGACACACATTCTCAAATGGAAACATGTGCAAATATTACTGTCTTCAATTCTAGAAATCTTTAGCACCTTCAGACCTGAGACTCAACTTTTTAATAAGAATTGGCACGCAACAAAAATGCCAATGCCAGTGGCGCGCTGACATCTGTTGAGTCAGTCCCATATGGACCTGGAGAAGGCAAGTGGGTGTCGGTGAGAATCTCTGGTTGGCTCGCTTCCTCCTATTCATCCATTATTCGAAATCCACCAAGACATTACGCTTTTCTTTACGATTCACGCTGATCATAATTTTACACACATTACAACACATTCCACGTGTTGTCTCTCCCTGCATCCCTTTAAAAGTTGGATTTACGGTTGACAGAAACAGACACTGATTAAATGACATAATTATGCCTTAGTATTGTACGACACTGTGTCTATAATGCTGCTAACAGAAAGTGAGTGTGTGTGCGTGTGCGGCCTAAACGTGATTACACAAGTGCTATCTTCAAAGGTCTAAACTTGATGAATTGTTCAGCTGTGATCTTACAGTTTCTCAAAGAGGCTGATTCAGAATAGGTCACTTACTGTTGACTAAAGCTTAGTCATCTCCCCAAATAGCCGTCTTCTCAATACAATCCCATATGTCCTGTCACCTTTTCCATTAACTAAGTAGTTCAACTTGTGTGTTTTGAACTGGAATAAATAATTTGGGATAATAAAAAAAGTTTCAACTTCTTTTTGGGCAATGGGGGATAGAGACGCAGCGTTCCAATAACATTTACATTGACTTTGTGCGTCACATGGGCAGTGATGTGAAGTGTTTACATATATTTGTATTAAATACATGTATGTATGATTTTTAGAATGGAGCTGAGGCAAGATCACTGTTACAGATTTTATGTCACATTTAATTTAACTCATGATCTTGTTTTTTCAACAAAAGTCAACTGTGGAAGAACAAAGCAAAAGTGTGTTTCACTTAAATATATATACTATATCCTGAGTTACTTTGAGTGTATTGTATCATTGTAATATTATGATATGTTGAATCATGGGAATACTTTTAAATAGATTACGTTACTTTTGGAAGCAGATTGTGAACAATGCCCACCATTATGTTGGAAAAATATCATGTCCTTGAGAAAGACAGTTTGTAATATAGTCTTAAGTTGTCCTTCTTTTGGTATATATCTGTTAGGCAATACATCATTTCCAGGGAATGAGGGTTTCTAGTGTCTTCCGACTCCTTCCTTTTGTAATTGTAATGGTGTTTTGTGCTTCAAAATGACCAAAACATGCTTAAAATAATCAATATTTTATACATAAGTATTGCCAGGGGCCACCATAACTTCATGGTTTTTTAGCTACACTACAGATTTTTAAGACTTTGATCGTTGGTCCATCACATCCCAATGTGTGTTGATTGTAAAAAGTACTGCTATTTTCCTTTTTTCACTATTACCAGTAAAGAGGAGGCTATAACAATCCTGTGTGTTTTGTTCATTGCGGATCGTGATGAGAACCCACTGAAACACTTCTTAAACTAATCCTTATTGCAACTTTACTTTCCCACCGCACACAAAACTCCTAATTATAAAACTCACACAAATGGAAGTTGAACAGGTAAAGAAAATAATTTTATTATTTGTCCAACCACTGACAGATTACACACAGATATCCTCATCTGAAGAAACATGACAGCGCTAATAAAGTCACTTAAAAGCCATAATTTAGTGTCAAACCGTACGGAACAAACAATTGTAATGAAACTTCTGAGGCACTAGACAGTGACTTTGGCAGTGCAATCTTCTCCAAACCCGGGTACAGCCTTGCTCTGATTCTCCACGACATTTATGGCATGATGGATGCTTCAAAAACAGTGACAGAAATACAAACATGAGTGGCGTCTTTCCCCCTTATGACGTCTTCCGTTTACTTTTCCACTTTCTGCTGGGGACAAATCATATCGGCACACGCACACAGCACTGCTACATCACTACCAAATGTAAACTGAATCTTTTTATAGGTCTAACAGCTATGCACAGGCTGGAGAAAACAAAATGGTTTCCCTCCCATGTTTTGGCGCCCAATGAGAAGCAGAGAGATGGCGGTCGTTTTTAGCGGCGGTTGTCGTAGTTTTGTATTGTGCTCCATTCATAAGAATCTGGAAGGAAAGCAGGAAAAGTGGATTATAGAAAGAGATTTTGGATGTTGATCTTATAAAAGTTTTATAATCTCAAAATTACCTGGTTCCTCTTCGCTTCGCTTCCCCATGAGGCCGACAAAAGAGTTGATTTTATGTCCTGGAGGAAGGCACGGGGAGAGGATTAGCACAATTAGCATTCATTTTTAACAAGCAAACTTTATCAACAAAGTATGAAGCCAGTTCGTGATCTGAAAATTCAGAAAGTGAACAAAGAAAGCAGAAGGTGACAAGTCTTCACTAGACTTTACTCTTTCTTTCAAACACATTTCAACAAAGTAGTAGTAGTGGTTTTCTTCAGCCATTATGAACATCAGATCTTAGGGAACATGTTTTCAAAGATCTTATACATTTTACAATAAGAACAAAATCGTGTAAATTAAGAATTTCACTGCGAAAGGCTGACTCACTTTTTGTTGACTTCACCAAACACAGCCTCTCGTTGTAAAGTTAAGGTCAAACGTCTTTTCCAATCACTTTTATTTTGCACAAAGGAGAAACCAGTTTTGAGTGGTGCTGCTCTGAAACCATCTGATCACTGGCTCGCATATAATTTAATGGACACTTGCAACTCAGATGAAAATGGCCGCTCTGTCGATCACGGTAATCAACTGTAATGTAATCAGGGAGATTAGATTGAGGGGCGTGGCTTAAATTCATCTGGATGTTTTGTTTTCTAGATTTGACTGGACTGGACCCCTAGTTTACAGCAGGTGTGTCAAACTCATTTTGTTCAGGGGTCGAATAATAAAAATAGGAACTGGTCGGGGGCCGAAAGAATAGAAGAGATTTTCTTTTCTTCTAATTATTTTTTTTGTTTACATTATGAAGGTATTTTGACATGACTTTTAGGAGTTATACTAATATTTTCTGGGTTGATTTTTCTGAAAACCAAATGTGTTTATTGTTTGGATTTAACCAAAACTGAAGCAAATACAAAGTTAAACACACTGTTTTTTATTTATTGTTAAAATTGCCTTTAACCATCAATGACTTGGTAGCTCATTAACATCAATGCTGCAAGTTAACAATAATAATTGAAAAACTAAAGATAAGTGTTGCGAACCTGAGTTTGCCCGGTCTTCTTTCTAAATTGGACTGGACTGGACTTCATAGTTTACTACTGGAATCTTCTCTCAGTAACGTCGAGAGACATTGTTGCTTTCACAATCCACTTCTGCTACTTGTGTCCTTCGCCAGCGTAAACAATCCAATTTCACCGCACGGATATCCTCAGGGGGGGCCTCATCTCGGGCCCTAATCGTGAGTGACTTATGATGGCGGCGGCGAGGGGCCAAGAAATGAGATGCAGACTTGTGCGCTGTTGCATCAAGGAGTGGGTGACGAATTTGTACGTGGAGGAAAACAAGTGATGAAAGAGGAGGAGGAGGGGGGAGAATCCCATCCTCCTCATTCGACTGTTTTATCCGCACTGGCCCCCCTCGCGCGCACACAAACGACTGTTCAAAAGACGCACAAAGAGAGCAATCATCTGCCTTTACTGTCAATGAATGAAGCACTGCCCACTGCTTCTGAGCTTCCGCTGCATTAAAAAGAACAGATTTGGACTTTAGCAGGAGGTGAGTCCCATTGTGTGGGCTTCAGTACAATAACGCTCTCCCCGGCAAGGAACTTTCATGTTGTAACTGCAGGTGAAAGACATTCTCCTCACAAGTAATTATCCACACATTCTGACATATGCAGGTATTATTGATTGCAGAGTGAGGCAGCTAATTGCAGTGGATGAAAATCAATAGTGAAATGCCATAAGCCAGGGCTTGATAACATTATTCCAAGTGAAAAACATTAGTATTTCTCTGTTAGGATTTAGGATTTTACTGTAAAAAGTCCCAAATGACTGTAAATGTAAAATTATGTTAAAATTAGGCTCAGGTTCTTGGTATAGGATTTAAAGTAGATACTGGATCGATGTACACTACACACTGTAAGATCTGTTCGTTTGCAGCCCTAACATAACTTTTTGCAACATATTTTCTTTGATAATTCAGTTCAATTAAATGTGTTCTTATATAGCCTTAAATCACTACAGTAGTTATCTCGGAGGACTTTACAAAACCGTCCAAATCGCCAAAACAGATCTGAGAATCCAATTAGATTAGTTGGATCTTTACAAGCGCCAAACCGTAATCCCCATCTATCCAATCGATCAAATATGTACAGACAGAACCTTTCCGTATTCTGAGATGCAATAAATTAAAGGGCTCGTCCATCGCATGCGTCCATTTCACGTCACCGCTTACGTCACTTTTCCCGACACCAACACACACTTTTTTTTATTTACAGTCCTCACGATATCTTAATTGTACATGACGTCACGAATAAATCACAGCGCCAATGACTCATCCGCCACGCCCCTTTTCCTCTGCCTCATTCTCGACTTCTGAGGTCTCCAACAAACATCACTTACTTTTGTGGGTGATCTGTGCGTTCGCCGCTGCGGAGAGAAAGGGCGAAGTTATCACCAAAGAAGGAGCACAAACCGTAATAAACAATTTTTATATGTGACTGTTTAATTACCCAGAGCTCGTTTCCCCATCAACCCTATGAACTGGTGCGGCCGAGGCTTTCTGGTCATCCTCATAAGGAATTCTCTGATGGGATAAGGGTTCCAGACGTCCTAGAAACGCAAGAAACAGTGATTAAGTTTGGGTGAATGTGGAAGCATATGGAGCCATTAGTTATGGCTTAAACAACGTCTTTTTAAATGACAGAGATGCCCCGTCGTGTTGCACTTAATCACTTTGAAAGATCATTTAATCTAGACAGACATATTTTTACACTGAGCAATAGAGAAAGAGAGAGTGAGAGATGGAGAGAAGACAGAGAGAGGAGAGAACGATAAGTAGAAGGAAAGAGAGACAGAGAAAAGATCAAGATAAATAGAGAGAGAGACACAGAGAAAGAGAGATTGAAAGAGGGAGAGAAGAGAGAGATAGAGAAAGAATGAGAGAATTAGGAAATAGAGAAAGAAGAGAGAGAAAGACAAAGAGAGACAGAGAAAATAGAGAGGAAGATAAATAGGGAGAGAGAGACAGTGAAAGAGATAGAGAGAGACAAAGATAGATGGAGAAAGAGGGAGAGAAGAGAGAGATAGAGCAAGAAAGAGAGTTTGAGGAGTGAGAGAGACAGGGGGAAAGAGAGTCAGAAGAGTGAAAGAGAAGAGAGTCCCGTTGCTGCGTCTGTTCTGCATGGGGAGATTTATGGTACTTTCATCCACAGAATGGAAGTGGCCAATAAGTTGAGAGTATTAGCAAAGAAGCTTGGCACAGTTCCAGGTTGCAAAGTCAAAGCGGTGGACGTGAGCCCGATGTCAATGGCCGTCTGCGAGTGTACGTATGGGCACTTAAGGCGTGATTCGATTAGCGATGGGTAAGCCTCTTGCGGAGCTCCGACACTCGTCATGTTAGATGGATGAGGATGTCATGGCAATGTTGGAGTAATACGATTTGGTTCATAATTGTAGGGAAAATCATTATGGACGTGAGAGGCAAATAGTGTTATTATTTGTAAAATACCGGAAAGTCCAAAGCGTCATAAAGATTTGCATTAAATATGTAATGTATTTTGTTGTCCGTGGTGAAAATAAATGAATAAAAATGTTTTGGTTAAGCGCATTGAGTTGCAGTACTGTATGAGATGTGCTATACAAATACATTTCATTCCTACCAAAAACCACTTTCGGTATTGGTCTTTTGGTCATTTAAAGTGGATGTATATAATTTAAAAATATTTAAAAAAAAAATAAACACAACCCAAAAGACTTCTTAAAGGTTTAACCATTTGTGAATCTCTATTACAATTGTGTATGTGGATAATTATTGTTTGAGAATATTTATTATATTTGCAGGCTTTAGATGGAGTGAAGATTTATGGGAAAATCCCTCTCTTTTTCTGTCTTTCTTTCTAAAAACTATATCAAAGCCAAAAAGTGCACCTTAAAAATAAAATAAGTTAAATGTGATCAATACAGTATTTATCCATCTATCTCTAAGAAAAAAAGAGATATAAAAATATAAATATCATTACTATAACAACGCTCAAAATGTAGCTAATATTGCAACATCTCTCTTGAGAATTAATTAAATATCAACCACTAAATTTGGCATCATTTGGCTTTCTAAGAACTAACCTGTACCTACCTGTATCTGGTTACTGCTCGTCCAGAAGTCTGCGTCTTCCCTGGGGTCGCTCTCCTCGCCATAAACTTGACATGTGGCAAAAACGGCCATCAAAAGTGGCAAAAGCAACAACTTCATGTCTGCTCGAGGTGCTTTTGGAGAGGTTGCGGAGGCTGTGGAGGCTGCAGAGGCGGAGGAAAGTGTCTGAAAGCCGGCTGGAGTGAGGCGGACTGACGGCGGTGGCGGCGGTGGCTCTGGTGGTGGTGGGGGTTGTGCTCGTGCTCTCCTCAGCAGTAGTCCATAGCGCGTGCGTCTCTGTTCCCGCCACTGTCCTGTCCTCGAGCCCTGCTGCACGCGCTCCTATTTAAGAGTCCCGCGCTGTTGCCTGGTTACGCCGTGCCTTTACGTGATGATGAGGATGATGGCACGAGGAGGTGAGCTGTCACGGACTTCAGCAACTTTTACGTAAACTCTTGTTGACGCACAGGCGGGAGCTGGCGTCGCGCTACTTTTCGTTTGTTTGTAGTAGTTGTGCTTCAAACTTTGTCCACCTAGGAAATAATGTCTTTACCTGATATCCCGTGAGACTTCTTTAAAGCAGAGCAGGGCCTGGTCAGTGCTGTGATGGGAAACTTTTGGAAACACCAGGTGCCACAGTGCTGTGGCTGTGGCTTTAAAGTGCCAAACTGATCCTCTCACTTTAGAATGAGTCCGGTGCCTGCAGGATGGTCGGAGGGGCTGATGGCACATACTGGTTGACTCTCTGTGAATGTAATATTTCATTATTATTAATTTAGATGCATATTGTATTATTATTATTATCATTATTAGTACAGCACTATTTTACTCCTGTTTGATTGCCAACTTTTGTCAGAGAGGGTGAGCGCGCTCTGTGTGTCTTGTGAATTAACCGGAGACTGACACTGTCCTGCTGTTTTGTTATTTATTGCAGAAGACTACGAGATACATACTTTGGGATGTGATTGAATAAGAGCGGTGAGCCACATGTAGCTCCTGAGCCACTGAGGCCCCTGGTGTATGACATCTATGACCGCTCAAAGTCATAGATGTGCCTGTCACAATAATTTCATGTTCTTTGCAAAAGTGGAGATATTTTTCCAATTTTATTAATTGAAGTTATCATTCTCGCTGTTTATTATCTGCATCCATTTCACGTCACTGCTTGCGCCACTTTTCCCGACATCAATACACACTTTTTTAAAAATTTATAGTCCCCAGATATCCTAATTGGAGATGACGTCACGAATAAATCACAGCGCCAATGACTCATCCGCCACGCCCCTTTTCCTCCGCCTCTCACGACTTCTGAGGTCTTCCAACAAACATCACTTACTTTTGTGGGTGATCTGTGCGTTCGCCGCTGCGGACAGAAAGGGCGAAATTATCACCAAAGAAGAAGCACAAATGTAATAAACAATTTATATGTGACGGTTTAATTACCGTCACATATAAAGGGGCTGAAGCACTCTCGCTTCTCAGCAAGAAGATCCTGGGTTTGAATCCCCGTCGGAACAGGGCCTTTCTGTGTGGAGTTTACATGTTCTCCCATGTGTTGGAGGTTTCCTCAGCTTAGTGCTCTGGTTTTCCCTACCACTAAAAATATGTACAATAGTTCAGGGTGTATGAGTGTGGGTTTGTGAGTGCGGCTGTGGGATAATCGATGGAAATTAGCCCAAGGCTACAATCCGGAGTGATGTGTTCATTAACATGTACGGTTCCAACCAAATACACAATAAAACTAAAACTTCATAATGTCAAAAAATCTACTCACACGCACGCACACACACACACTAAAATCACCCGTTGGTTATTCTTACATTTAAAAACAGTTCCCAAAAACACAAAAGCCTACTATTTCAACCATTTTTGTATTTCAATTAAAGAACTTTTTTTCCTTGAGGATGAACGTGAGAGCTCTGTTTGAAGAACAGCTGTAAAACACAATATTGCTTTACGTTTTCCATTACTGCAAAGTTTAATTAGACAGATGCCAACAATTGTTTGGACTGACAGCCTTTTTGATTACTGTCGGGAGTTCATTTGAATTTGACTTTATATGAAAGATAACTTTAGATTAGAGTTAAAGATGTTATGCTTATTTTTATTTTATCTTAGTATAAAGTTTTGTTCACTTTTCTTGTGTTGTGTGCTCCTCATTCCTACTGCTCTGTAACTGGTGATGCAACACTGTGGGGCAAATAAAGAAATAAAGATCTCTTAATGTTATTCTTAATTTCCTATTCTGTCTGAGGTTTACTCAAGTTTAGAAAAGGTTTTATTTTGTAACTCTTATTTTCCCCAACAACCCAAAACATTCTTTTAAAAGATAAACCAGGAGTAAACCCCTCCAGCTGTGACTCCGCTGCCCCAATCGCATTAGTCGAAGGATAAAATATGAATAAATGGTTCTAATAATTTGACTTTGCTTGTAAATATCTCCTAAGGCTGCATTTTCCAAACAGTTTGAAGAAAATCTAAGTGCATGTGCGCGCCCCGGTGACAGCCTATCAGAGCCCTGGATGAGGGAGAGAAAGAGGAACGGAGGTAAGTGTGACCTCTGTTCCACTCATTTCCATTAGAAAAGCTGTTTTTAAAAGAATGGCACAACAGAAGAATACACGGCTGAGTTCAAGTTTGACGTCCGCACGTCTCAACGATGCTTGGTTCACACGAGTGGCTCTCATCAAAATAGTACGTTTGCTTTATTTACCCATGTGCTACGGCAGATGTATGTGATTCAACAGTTTTACAGCAGATTCTGCCATGTGGTGAAATGAAAAAAGGAACCCAAAATGCGGGACTGAAAATAAAATTATTCAAATAAATCCAAGGTAACGCCAAAATACAAAAATACAGATCTGAAAAAAAAACAAGCCAGGAACAAAATTGTAGTATAGACAATGTACAGACCACACGTGCGGAAAAGCACAGGGAATAAATACACACAGGTAGAGACAGGTGAAACACACTAGGGCGGGGCAAATAACAGGAGACAGGAAGCAAACTCAAGCTACAAGAGAACAAATATTTAGCAAAATAATCAAAAAGTCCACACCATGACAGATTCTGTACATTGTGCCATTCTTTACTTTTGGATCTTTTTCACTCTCCACACGGCCTCAGTATCTGCCCAAGATTATGTCACTTGTCTTAAGGTCTCCACTTTACCTTTTCTCTTTGGTAAGTAAGTAATCTTTAGTAATCTTTATTTATATACCGCCTTTTCACTGCAGATCTGAGTCTCAAAGCGGTTTACAATTGTTAATTATGGGCATTTATCTCTCACTCCACACAGAGATGGGAGCAGGGTCGCCGGTACAGGAGGCGCATGCCAGACATGCCTATTGGACATATTTTTAGTGGTAGGGGAAACCGGAGTACCCGGAGGAAACCTACGCAGACACGGGGAGAACATGCAAACTCCACTCAGAAAGGCCCTGGTCCGACCGGGATTCGAACCCAGGTCCTTCTTGCTGAGAGTGCTATCTACTCAGCCACCGTGCCGCCCAGTATGGTATGCTGAAATCTGCCTTTGGACAATCAAATGTATATTTATTTATTTAGACTTTATTAAGGACTCATATGCAGGCACAGGATCTGTAGCAGTAACATGATAAAGGTATAAGGTGAAATTTCCTATTGTATAATACATCATTTCACTCAATTTTCTTCCGCTTGATCCGTTGCCGGCAGCAGTCAAAGCAGAGACCCCCTGTCTTCACACACTTCCTCCAGCTGTTATGATTTTGTATACAGTTGTTATTTCATGTTTTTATATATGAATATATATTAAGTATCTACACAAAGATACTGTAGGCCACACACAGCTCTTAGTCCTCCTTGTAATGGCCCCGTTGGTCTTGACAAAAAATATAAATGTGTTTTTTTTATTATTTCTATACATTATATAGAAGTTGTATCAAATGTTCTATATTGTTACAGTGCATGCTACCACAGTGATGATTCTGATTAAGTAAATGTCCATAAATGTATACATAGTTTCTGGCTTAGGGTTATAATGGTGAATGCCCAGATGTTGCCTTGTCTTCTTGGCAACATTTCTCTAGTTCCTATAAATTCCTGGGCTGCCTTCTATTGATCTCAAACATGCAATATTTCCTATTCCTATACCTAAAAAACTTGTGAGACGTGTGATACATGTTGATGGTTTTGACTCTTTCTCTTTGGCTGAAAAGGGAAAATCGACTGTTTTGAAACTAACATTTTCCGACCCCTGTGGTTTACAAATATGTCCTCTTGTATAATATAAATGTACTTTCAAACGGAATAAAGCCTGAAGTTGGTTAAATTCATATATAACGTTATGTTCCAGGGAAGACCCAGTGGTCCCGCAGCGTCTCCAGAGTCCGGAGTGGAATTTAATAATCTACAACTGTGACAGCTCATCCAATTAACAACCGGAAGGGGAGGTGAGAGAGCGCGGCTGCAGAGGACCACGTAGGAGGTAAAACAGCTCTTATTCAAGTCCAGGGACAATTAACAATGTTGCACAAAGGGAACACTGGATCAGGTCCTGGACAAACACCACGTATAGGACAATGGCTCTGCACCAAACTATTGTAAAACATCAACATTTGAAAGCAAGACGGGAGCTCGTCCAAATGCAGCGGCAGAGCATCAGGCTGACATGGGGCCAATAACTAATGCATGAGAGTCTGGGTACAGAGAACCCCAGGAGTAAACAGCGATTAACAATGAACCACTTTTCAATCATAGCAGTGTAGGATTGAAAACTGAATATTCTCATACAGGGCTGACAATCTCTGAGTTATATAGATAGATCAGCCATTCCCAAACTCAGTAACACCGAGGCCCCCTTAAAAATCTGACGGGTCTGCGTGGCCCCCCAAAATAATAACCAAGAAGACAACATTAAGAATAGGCTCTTCTGGTTATTTTATTTTGGGGAAATAGCCTCTGCTACAAACATTGTAATACAAAAATGATTACAGTGGATTATTCAAGTCAAATAATGAACACAAATATTTTAATATTACAAACACAACATTATAAATTTAACATTAAATAATTATATTATTTTTTTATTTTTTTTATGACCTCCCGCGGCCCCCCTGCAGTACCCTTGCGGCCCACCAGGGGGCCGCGGACCCCACTTTGGGAGACACTGAGATAGATAGTTAGTTAGTTAGATAAACACATAGATAGATATTTAGATTGATAAATAGATGGATAGATACTTTATTGATCCCTGTAGGAGAAATCCAGTTTTCCAGCATCAGAAACACATCCATCCATCCATACAAACAAATAAATACATAATTCTAACAATATCCGCGGGTGAAGGGCTGCTTCCCATTGGCTGGTTGATGTTTGCTGAGTCTGCTTGTTTCAGACCATTTTCTCTGCTCTGGTTTAGAGTGAAATTCTGAATACTTTAGTAGCAAAAAAAACCAAAAAATTACCGGTAGCATTCCTCCAGTGGATTTCCGCTTAATCTGCTTGTTTGGGACCTCTCTGCTCTGGTCTGGATCAGTGTAAAACCATGAACAGCAACAGTTACAGATAGAAAAAAGTAGTGAAGTACTAACGATTATAAAACACAAAACAGCAACTGCTTCAGGGCTACTTTGGGCTTGCTGCCGTTTTCAGCACATTCAAAAGTTCCTCCTGATACAACGCAATATCCAATAGGTGGCTCACAACACATTATCATCACAATATGGGGATACTGCGGTCAACAACATAAGAAAACAGACATGACTGCCACAAAGTTCTTTCCACTGGTTTCCAGACATTCCAAAACATAGATACACACAAATGAAATACAGCGTAAAATAAGATACTGGTCCACTATCGTAAGAGGATAGAATAGGATATCGACTGGAATAGGTTCATTTTGAAGAAGACCAACAAAACCAGTGCTTCACTTGTGCAAGTTTGGTTTATTGCTCTTTTTTGGTTGTTTTTCTCATTTACTTTTAACATGATGGAGGTATTTTGAACAAATGACTTTCATTGAACATATCGGATAAAACATTTTTGGAAGATTTTATCTTAGTAAAATTAGCTCTTGGACTGAAACAGAGCTGGAGAAGAAGGCTCTGTATTGTTGGCTGATTTATACCAAATTATTACCAATTACCTTTTGGGCTATACGGTAAAATAGATATTGTAAATAATAAATGTTTCCTGAGAGAATAAGATGAGATAAGATAAACTTTTATTAGTCCCTTAGTGGCGAAATTGGACACGTTACAGCAGAATAGAAGGAGAAATTAAGGTAATAGAATAATAAAGTGATAAAATTAAGCTTAAAGGCTGCACATTGGATTCTGAAAACATAGGTGACCAGAACAAAAGCAAATAAGTGCCTCTGATGATTCTGATACAAATGAATATGTCTGAGGCTGTCTCACATCTTCATGAAGACTGTTAAATGTCTGTAAAGTATGTGAACCCCTTTCTCAAGACAAATTTCTCCTACGGAAGACAATAAAGGAGTGTCTTATCTTCTCGACTACAGGTCAGGCCGGGTTTTATTAACAAACACACAATCGTGAGAAAAAATATTGCAATATCAATATTTTGGCACAGCTCTCTTCATTAAGGACATTTTAAAGTACTAATACCAGTCTGACTTCTTCCCACTCCTTTTTGAGCTTTGACAGGAGTGGAAAAAAGGAAACCCTTGTATGTTCGTATTAATGTATGTACATATGTATGTTTCTATCATGTGTAAGATGTAATTGCTGTACATTCTATAACTGATTCCTGTTTAGAAAAATGAATCAATCAATATATTGATCTATATTTGTTTACAGGACTCAAGTCTGTAAGCAAATGTCAGGAACACATCTCAGTTCAAAGGCCACAGTTTACCAATGACCAACACAGCAATTATTTACATTATAATGTAAATGTTGCGGACACATTAACCCAATTTATTATCACGCCCGCCAATCTATGGAGCGTCTGGAGAATCTCCACCAGACTTTTTAGATGCATGTATGAGATGTGGAGTGATTCTGGGGGCTTCAGCAGTAGTTAAAGCTTAATTAGAGTGCTTTTTCAAAACACAAAGCGAGTGGGAGAATGAGCTGACTGCGCGGCTTGGGAAATGTGCTAATGGCTTTTCAAAAATTTAAGCAACAAGACCAAACCAGACCCAGGCGGAACAGTGATGACCGAGGGATTCTTCTGTGTCGCTCAGCAAACGCAAAAACTGCTCTAGTCATGAAATTGCTGACCAGCAGCTGACTGAGCCAAGGAAAAGGTCTTTTCCCAATCTGTTCGGAAAAATTGGCTGATTATTCCAAGATGTCCGACAAGAGGTGAACCAGTGAGGAGGGAAACATTCAGTTATGTTACTTTTGAGCTTTGGATTTTACTTATCAATCATGTTTCATTAGGAAAACAAAATAAAAAATTAGACCTAGGAAGGGCCGCGGGAAATAAAGCCTTTTAAACATACATAACAGATACATTCATCGTTTGGATAAGGAACACTGTCCACCTCAAACAACTCATACGCTGCAACACTGTGGACACAAACATGAAGCGACCGAATGTGGAGGTTGTGGAGATTAAGTCTTTCATGAGGGGACGAACGTCCAGATAATTCAGAATCCCAACGTTGGCATGCATCAGTGAAAAAATTGTGATTCTGTTCTGGGTCTTTGTGCTGCGACCCGTGTCTTCAAAAGACGCTAGGCGGAGAAAGTGCACTCAGATGAGGCCACTTCTCATCTGCGTTGTGTAACATCGGGAACTTGCGTGGCCTGCGGCCCGCAGCTCATTCTCCATAAAAGCATACATAATCCATCATTTTCCATCAATTCTGGTGGCCTAAAGGGCTGTGAGAGCTGATTGGCTGAGGCAGGACTGGTGCTGTCTTTTTCAATGAAAAATCTGATCGAAAGATGTGAGAGAATCCAAATACATGCATGTGAAAACTAAGACAGTAAGGAACTAGTTACTGTTATTATTATTATTAATCTTTATTAAGGACACAATACAATACGGTCCATAGTTAAAAGAAAATATCCAATCCTATTGCATATTGAAAAATAAATATGTACAGGAAAACAAAAAACAGCTGCTGTACAGTTTAAAGGCATGACCTCAGTAAGTCCATCATTTGGAGGTGAACAGCAGTGAGCAGAACTCAGGGCTGACTACAGTATTTTACCACTTTTTTGTGGTTTCAAAGTTAAGTACTCTGCTTTAAACAAAACAAAAAATATTTTTTGGCCAGAAGAACTGAGCCAAATGAGGCAAGTGCCACAGTGGGGCGGTTGCGGCTGTAAATTGACAAACCATTGTTGTGTCCTTATGCAAGACACTTCACTCAAGTTGCCTAGAATGAGTCTGGTTTGTGTGTGAATGGTTGGTGGCAGTCGAAGGGGCCGATGGTACAAACTGGTTGCCTCTCTTCTGTCAATGTGCCCCAGGGCAGCTGTGGTAGTAGTGGTAGTTTATCACCACTGTGTATGGAGTGAAAGAATAATAACGTGTGAAGCATCTTTGAGAGTCAGAAAAGCCCTATTTATAATGGATGCTTTATTTATTCTTTCAACATAATATCACTTAGAGTTGGTAGAAATTGAAGTAGTGGGTCATACAAACATGATTTCCTGTTGTGCTATTGTCTATTTTACATTCACTCAAAAACAGCTAAACTGCATCTCAGGAGCTTTTGATTTCCAGACACTGGGTAACTGCAGTATTCATAACGGCTTATTATCTCTGCAGCGCTCTCATGGACGTATAATAATAATATATACAGTGGAGTCTGCTCTTTGGACGTGGGGGGTGAATTTCTATATTGCAAATAATATAATAATTATATAATAGTCTGCTTAGAAGGAAAAACAACCTGTAGCTTGAGAAGTATTGCATGTTTTTTACTTCCAGGCAGGTTTATGAAAGGACTTCTGATCCAGTTATAGTCATATGTAGTTAGTTTAGGAACAAATCAATCTAAAGGGAATCTTAATGCTAACTAATCTTTTTAAAATATTTTGTATTTATTTATATGGAGATATGAAAGATTTTTATTACCGTTTCTCTATGTTATTACACATTATAAACCATATAATGGCAAAATAATCCGTTCGGAAAGGTTGGCTGATTATCCCAAGATGTGAACAAGAGGTGAACCGGCTGGGAGGGAAACATTCAGTTCTGTTACTTTTTCTTGTGACATTATTTTAACACAATTCAAGAGCTTTTGATTTCACTTACCAATCATGTTTTATTAGGAAAACAAAATACTAAATCAGACCTGGGCATGATAAGTTGTTCACTGTTTAGACCCGGCATGCTCACCCCTCTGTTTGCTTTGAATTACCGTAGTCTACTATGTTTAAATGTTTTTGGCGTCACAAATAAAACCAAAAACTTCAAGCCGCACCTTCGTATAAGCGTCCAAAGCTTTCAAAATGTGGAAAAAATGCAGCGGTTTATGGTCCAGATTTTATGGCATTTAGGTTTCTTGATTGGAAGGATAGCTCTCTCTGGTCTTCTCCTCCAGAACATCTCTTTGTCAGAGGTTATGTCAACGGGGGCAAGTCTAGAAATATATGATTATTTTGGGAACTAAAGGTGCACTTTATTGAGACCTGTAGGGCAATTCAATCCTCTGCATTTGACCCATCCTGACGCCACCAAGGCTTACATCAGGAGCAGTGTACAGCGCCCGGGAACCCATCTCCAGACGTTTATGCTCGGCTTGGTCAGGACTACCAGAGCTGGAGGATTTTACTAAGTGTGGATATTTTTAGTGGTGGGGGAAACCATAGTACCTGGAGGAAATCTACGCAGGTACAGGGAGAACATGCAAACCCCACTCAGGAAGACCCTGTTTTGATCAGGATTCGAACCCAGGAGCTTCTTGCTGAGAAGAGGGAGGGCTATCCACTCAGCCACCGTGCCGCCAACTATTACAGGCCCACGCTCAAACAATTTATTCTTATAATAATACGTTTTAAGTCACTGACAGATATCTGTACTTTACGTTGCTGCCTTTTCCACAGTCCTTGCTTTGAAATAAAATCATTCCTTTAGACAAGACACTTATATAGACTTGAGTGTGTGAGAGTAAAAAGACGTGATCCACAAAGGTGCTAAACCTCCTCTTCAATATTTGATTACAAACCTCCACTGGTTGCACCTTTATGAGCAGGACTGATGTAATGTGCTTTTTTGTAATTACACTGTCTTGCAATAATGAAGCGATCACTTATTAATGCGAGAGGATTCCGGATGCATTCTCAGGGACCGGAACAGTCTGCGGCCTCAGATTCTGGAGCGGAGTGTCGTGTGTGGAGCGCATATTTCACCACGGGGGCAGGTTGTCTTCGCAGCCGGGGAACCAGATGGCAGCCTTGGGAAACTTTGACACACTGGCTCAGTTTGTGAATCATAAATACGCCGTGATAAAGGCAGGTGAGGTTCTACGCCGTGAAACGATCGGAAAATATCAGCAAAACATGAAAGAATGGAAACGAGGAGGTGACAAAAGTACTATTGTTCAGTGCTTTGTTCTAAGTGGATAGTTAGAGTATTGTAGTACAGTTATAATAATAATAATAAATATGTTCTGTATATCGCTTTTCAGGACACTCAAAAAAACTTCACATGTCATTATTCATTCACTCCACAGTGACTACTTCTGTAGCCACAACTGCCCTGGGGCACACCGACAGAGGCGAGGCAACCAGTCTGTGCCATCGTCCCCTCCCACCACCACCAACCAGCAGAGAGGACCACTTCAAACCTATATAAATGAACTTACAAGCAGGGCTAACCACTTCCAACATGTATTTGTGAACTTAGAAGCAGGGCTAACCACTTCCAACATGTATTTGTGAACTTAGAAGCAGGGCTAACCACTTCCAACATGTATTTGTGAACTTAGAAGCAGGGCTAACCACTTCCAACATGTATTTGTGAACTTAGAAGCAGGGCTAACCACTTCCAACGTGTATTTGTGAACTTAGAAGCAGGGCTAACCACTTCCAACATGTATTTGTGAACTCAGAAGCAGGGCTAACCACTCCCAACATGTATTCATGAACTTAGAGGCAGGGCTAACCACTTCCAACGTGTATTTGTGAACTTAAGCAGGGCTAACCACTTCCAATGTGTAGTTGTGAACTTAGAAGCAGGGCTAACCACTTCCAACATGTATTTGTGAACTTAGAAGCAGGGCTAACCACTTCCAACATGTATTCATGAACTTAGAGGCAGGGCTAACCACTTCCAACGTGTATTTGTGAACTTAGAAGCAGGGCTAACCACTTCCAACGTGTATTTGTGAACTTAAGCAGGGCTAACCACTTCCAACCTGTATTTGTGAACTTAGAAGCAGGGCTAACCACTTCCAACATGTATTCATGAACTTAGAGGAAGGGCTAACCACTTCCAACGTGTATTTGTGAACTTAAGCAGGGCTAACCACTTCCAACCTGTATTTGTGAACTTAGAAGCAGGGCTAACCACTTCCAACATGTATTCATGAACTTAGAGGCAGGGCTAACCACTTCCAACCTGTATTTGTGAACTTAGAAGCAGGGCTAACCACTTCCAACATGTATTCATGAACTTAGAGGAAGGGCTAACCACTTCCAACGTGTATTTGTGAACTTAAGCAGGGCTAACCACTTCCAACCTGTATTTGTGAACTTAGAGGCAGGGCTAACCACTTCCAACGTGTATTTGAGAACTTAGAGGCAGGGCTAACCACTTCCAATGTGTATTTGTGAACTTAGAAGCAGGGCTAACCACTTCCAACATGTATTTGTGAACTTAGAGGCAGGGCTAACCACTTCCAACCTGTATTTGTGAACTTAGAAGCAGGGCTAACCACTTCCAACATGTATTTGTGAACTTAAGCAGGGCTAACCACTTCCAACCTGTATTTGTGAACTTAGAAGCAGGGCTAACCACTTCCAACCTGTATTTGTGAACTTAGAAGCAGGGCTAACCACTTCCAACATGTATTCATGAACTTAGAGGCAGGGCTAACCACTTCCAACGTGTATTTGTGAACTTAAGCAGGGCTAACCACTTCCAATGTGTATTTGTGAACTTAGAAGCAGGGCTAACCACTTCCAACATGTATTTGTGAACTTAGAGGCAGGGCTAACCACTTCCAACGTGTATTTGTGAACTTAGAAGCAGGGATAACCACTTCCAACATTCATGAACTTAGAGGCAGTGCTAACCACTTCCAACATTCATGAACTTAGAGGCAGTGCTAACCACTTCCAATGTGTATTTGTGAACTTAGAAGCAGGGCTAACCACTTCCAATGAGTATTTGTGAACTTAGAAGCACTACTCAAGTCCATGTGACTTTGGACAAACTGGTGTGTGTGTTTTGCATCTCTTTGTGTCGTGTTGTCATATGTGTCGTGGGTTTTGAAAGTAACAAGACCATTTTAGGAGCAGAAACCAATTTTCTCTTTCAAAAGTAAAAGGAGTAAATCTAAATGTGAGAAGACAAAACACGGGGCGCTGAGCCTCCTCCACACGACTGGAAAAGCATGTTTGAATAAAGAACGCAGCTCTTAATTAGCACCATTTCTCTTGTGCATTAATTCCAGACCGCAGCCTCCACTAAACCATTTGTACAAATCACAGAGGTGTGCGTTCCATTTAACTTCATTTAAATTCCTCTGCCCACGCTCGCGCTCAGTCCATTGTTGCTTTTTCTGTAATTTTAGGAGAAAAAGCAGCGAGGAAACATTCTGTGGGTTTTATAAATGATTTGGAACACCTGAACAAGTCCCAACAGTCACTGAGGTGGAAAGTATGGGCTTGGGTTTAGAGTATTTGGGATTTGTTTGGTTTATTAACATTACTGAGATGTTTGAGAGAAAGTTACTATTTGAGAATCATTTCTGAAGTGATTTCGAGGAGAAAATGGAGAAGTCTTGCTTTTACAAATAATACAGGTGGAAATTAGAATATCATTCAAAGGTTCATGACTCAGTACATGTTATAGACTCATTTTGTGCAAGCTGTGACCCAATTATCAACCAATGCAGTTTATTTGTAAAGCACAGTTCATACACAAGGAGACTCAAAACGCCTCACCAAAATAAAAAAGGTGTCAAAATGCATAATTAATCACATTGTATTAAAAATAGTGAAGAACTGTTTTCAACCTTGATTTGAACATTGTCAGAGAAGAAGCCTGTCTCACATTTTCAGGAACACATAAATCTGAAAACGCTGCCTCCCCATGTGTAGTCCTGACTCTGGGCACCAGCAGGAGGCCAGTCCCTGTGCTCCTCAGAGTCCGACTCGGTTCAAATGGGACTAACAAGTCACAGACGCTTGTGATGACTCCTTGTCTCACATTCTAAGCTGAATTACAGTGTGGAGCTTTGAACAATATACAAATGTAACTAGAAACTTGCAATGGCTGAAGCCATTGCGATTGACTGCGGAACAGATCTAATGTGGAAATCTGCTAAAAAAAATCCTTGAAATCCTTTAAAAGGCCTTGAAACTGTTAAAATACTTGATAGATATTTGAAACTCCTGAAGTCCTTGAAATTGTTGAAACCTTTAAACTCCTGAAATCCTTGAAACTGTTGAAACATTGAAACTCCTGAAATCCTTGAAACTTTTTTTAAACCTGGAAACTGTTGAAAGTGTGGAAACTCCTGAAATCCTTGAACCTCCTGATATCCTTGAAACTGGTTAAATTCTTAAACAGTTGAAATCCTTGAAACTACTGAATGTATTGAAAGTGTCCTTGAAACTGAAAAATCCCCTCACCGCTGAAACAATTTGGTTCCTGTAACTAAGGAAACCTGGTCTGTGGTCATTATCTGGTGGTGGTCTGAGTCTTCGTTTGGGTCTTGGTCTGGTGGTATAATGCAACCTATTAGGTTGCATTATACTGGTTTACATGGAAAAATCCCTATTAGGTTGCATTATACTGGTTTACATGGAAAAATCCCTATTAGGTTGCATTATACTGGTTTACATGGAAAAATCCCTATTAAGTTGCATTATACTGGTTTACATGGAAAAATCTCTATTAAGTTGCATTATACTGGTTTACATGGAAAAATCCCTATTAGGTTGCATTATACTGGTTTACATGTACAAATCCCTATTAAGTTGCTTTATACTGGTTTACATGTAAAAACCCCTATTAGGTTACATTATAGTGGTTTACATGTAAAAATCCTTATTAAGTTGCATTATACTGGTTTACATGTAAAAACCCCTATTAAGTTCCATTATACTGGTTTACATGTAAAAACCCCTATTAAGTTCCATTATACTGGTTTACATGTAAAAACCCTATTAAGTTGCATTATACTGGTTTACATGGAAAAATCCCTATTAAGTTGCATAATACTGGTTTACATGGAAAAATCCCCATTAAGTTGCATTATACTGGTTTACATGAAAAAAACCCTATTAAGTTGCATTATACTGGTTTACAAGGAAAAATCCCTATTAAGTTGCATTATACTGGTTTACATGGAAAAATCCCTATTAAGTTGCATAATACTGGTTTACATGGAAAAATCCCCATTAAGTTGCATTATACTGGTTTACATGTAAAAAACCCTATTAAGTTGCATTATACTGGTTTACATGGAAAAATCCCTATTAAGTTGCATTGTACTGGTTTACATGGAAAAAACCCTATTAAGTTGCATTATACTGGTTTACATGGAAAAAACCCTATTAAGTTGCATTATACTGGTTTACATGGAAAAAACCCTATTAAGTTGCATTATACTGGTTTACATGTAAAAACCCCTATTAAGTTGCATTATACTGGTTTACATGGAAAAATCCCCATTAAGTTGCATTATACTGGTTTACATGAAAAAAACCCTATTAAGTTGCATTATACTGGTTTACATGAAAAAACCCTATTAAGTTGCATTATACTGGTTTACATGGAAAAATCCCTATTAAGTTGCATAATACTGGTTTACATGGAAAAATCCCCATTAAGTTGCATTATACTGGTTTACATGTAAAAAACCCTATTAAGTTGCATTATACTGGTTTACATGGAAAAATCCCTATTAAGTTGCATTGTACTGGTTTACATGGAAAAAACCCTATTAAGTTGCATTATACTGGTTTACATGGAAAAAACCCTATTAAGTTGCATTATACTGGTTTACATGGAAAAAACCCTATTAAGTTGCATTATACTGGTTTACATGTAAAAACCCCTATTAAGTTGCATTATACTGGTTTACATGGAAAAATCCCCATTAAGTTGCATTATACTGGTTTACATGAAAAAAAACCCTATTAAGTTGCATTATACTGGTTTACATGAAAAAACCCTATTAAGTTGCATTATACTGGTTTACATGGAAAAATCCCTATTAAGTTGCATTATACTGGTTTACATGGAAAAATCCCTATTAGGTTGCATGATTACACTGAAGTCCTTGAAACTGCTGAAGTCCTTGAAACTGCTGAAGTCCTTGAAACTGCTGAAGTCCTTGAAACTGTTGAAGTCCTTGAAACTCTTGAAATCTTGAAACTGCTGAAATCCTTGAAACTGTTGAATCCTTGAAACTGTTGAATCATTGAAACTGTAGAAATGTCTGAAAGAGCTGAAGTCCTATTAAAATGCATGGGCCTATTAAAATGCATTGCAGAATTCTCAATGCAGATTTTTGTCCGATTGCGGAAAAACCGGAAATCGCTGAAGTCCCAAAAGTAATAGCAATAATCTCCCAAACATGTGGAACGTTTTGATGTATAACTTGTGGAAATTGTTGAAAATGTGAAAGCTGTGAAACGTGTCAAAAAAAATGACGGAATAAAGAAATACAAAACCAATGGTTGACTGCGGAAGGTTCCGCAGTCAATCAATGAGCTTCACCTGTACATTGTACTGTGTGTCTACTGTGTGTCTACTGTGTGTACTGTGTGTCTACTGTGTGTACTGTGTGTCTACTGTGTGTCTACTGTGTCTACTGTGTGTCTACTGTGTGTACTGTGTGTCTACTGTGTGTACTGTGTGTCTACTGTGTGTCTACTGTGTCTACTGTGTGTCTACTGTGTGTACTGTGTGTCTACTGTGTGTCTACTGTGTGTCTACTGTGCGTCTACTGTGTGTACTGTGTGTCTACTGTGTCTACTGTGTGTCTACTGTGTGTACTGTGTGTCTACTGTGTGTCTACTGTGCGTCTACTGTGCGTCTACTGTGTGTACTGTGTGTGTACTGTGTGTCTACTCTGTGTCTACTGTGTGTGTACTGTGTGTCTACTGTGTGTACTGTGTGTCTACTGTGTGTCTACTGTGTGTACTGTGTGTCTACTGTGTGTCTACTGTGTCTACTGTGTGTCTACTGTGTGTACTGTGTGTCTACTGTGTGTCTACTGTGTCTACTGTGTGTCTACTGTGTGTACTGTGTGTCTACTGTGTGTCTACTGTGTGTCTACTGTGCGTCTACTGTGCGTCTACTGTGTGTACTGTGTGTACTGTGTGTGTACTGTGTGTCTACTCTGTGTCTACTGTGTGTGTACTGTGTGTCTACTGTGTGTGTACTGTGTGTCTACTGTGTGTACTGTGTGTCTACTGTGTGTCTACTGTGTGTCTACTGTGTGTCTACTGTGCGTCTACTGTGTGTACTGTGCGTCTACTGTGTGTACTGTGTGTCTATGTGTGTACTGTGTGTGTACTGTGTGTCTACTCTGTGTCTACTGTGCGTCTACTGTGTGTGTACTGTGTGTCTACTGTGTGTGTCCTGTGTGTATACTGTGTGTTCTATGTGTGTACTGTGTGTGTATTGTGTGTACTGTGTGTGTACTGTGCGTCTACTGTGTGTCTACTGTGTCTACTGTGTGTCTACTGTGTGTGTCCTGTGTGTGTACTCTGTGTGTACTGTGTGTCTTCTGTGCGTCTACATTGTGTGTACTGTGTGTCTACTGTGTGTGTACTGTGTGTGCACTGTGTGTGCACTGTGTGTCTACTGTGTGTGTACTGTGCGTCTACTGTGTGTCTTCTGTGCGTGTACTGTGTGTCTACTGTGCGTCTACTGTGTGTTCTATGTGTGTACTGTGTGTGTATTGCGTGTACTGTGTGTGTACTGTGTGTCTACTGTGTGTGTACTGTGCGTCTACTGTGTGTCTACTGTGTGTGTATTGTGTGTACTGTGTGTGTACTGTGTGTCTACTGTGTGTGTACTGTGCGTCTACTGTGTGTGTACTGTGTGTCTACAGTGTCTACTTTGTGTGTATTTTGTGTACTCTATGTCTACTGTGTGTACTGTGTTTGTACTGTGCGTCTTCTGTGTGTTCTATGTGTGTACTGTGTGTGTATTGTGTGTGTATTGTGTTTACAGTGTGTCAACTGTGTGTGTATTGTGTGTGTACTGTGTGTACTTTGTCTCTACTTTGCATCTACTGTGCGTCTACTGCTGTGTGTACTGTGTGTTCTATGTGTGTTCTGTGTGTGTACTTTGTCTCTACTGTGCGTCTACTGCTGTGCGTACTGTGTGTTCTTGCAGTGTTCATAGGAGCTTGTTTGGGAGAGCAGTGTAGTATTAGTACTGTACTGTATTTGTGTCATTCTGATGCAACACCAGGTGTGTCCTTCTTTGATAGATTTGGTGAAAATGGAATAAATCTTTGCACAGAAGAAGTGGATTGTGGGATTTACTGTCACTGATGCAACCCCAATACAATCTGAAACACTGCTGACCCGTACTCATTTTGCTGTATTGTATTTTGGATCCTTCCTCTCTATAATGGATTCAATTCAATGTATTTTTGCATAGCCCTAAATCACAACAGTAGGTATCTCGGAGGACTTTACAAAGATGTCGATTCGCCAACCCAGTTCAAAAACAAGTAATTTACTGATAAAAAACCCCATAGAGGCATTGGTCCATAAGGAGCCGATGACCAATGTCCATAAATGTTGATAAATTGCATACATTGAGTGTCCTGGATCATCACCACTGTCCTTGGACCCCCCTGCTTCTGTAAGGAACCACTCAATAAAAAGATGGAGACCTAAACTTAAAAAAAAAATCAAGGACTTCTAACATCAATAACAAAAGACACATTTTAGGAAACGCTCGAGCAAAGCCATGTCGCAGAATTTAAAGTGTCCTGGCTGCGTTCTGCTGCTTTAGTGCTTTCAGGGTCAATATTGCGGCGAGGACTTCTTTTGAGGAGTAAATATTGAGAATTAGATAAGGTGGTGATACGCAGCAGCCGTAGTTGATATTGATTTGATGTGGTTTCATGTCGGCTGGAAAAAACACACATGCCTCTGCAGCGGCCGCCTGATGCAATCCACAGTGACCCTTCCAGACCTCCATCTGTCTCTGCTTCGTGACCTGCTATCGATCCATCGTTCCTCTCGTTCCATTCGCCAACAACTTTCAACGCTTCGTCAGACGGTCTCTCTCCTGTGCGTGGGGTTAGTCATATGTTAAGTTGTCAATCCATTTAAGAACTTCCATCCAATTAGCTGTCGACCAGATCGCACGAGCGGCTGATGCGATTCGCTCGGTGCGGTAAGATTTTATCAGGCTCCAGAGGAATGAGGTGAAATTCAATCAGCATTGGTACAGGTGTGTATTAGATGCCTGTGGTGACCCTTGCACACCTCTCTCTCGTGAGCCGCGGGGGCAAAGCGCTTGTCCAGTTTAATTAAATCATCGCGAGGCCCCAGCAGGAAACCGATTACTGAACAATATCAGATCATTCAAGGGAGACGTTTTATGAATCTACTTTTTTAAATGTGTTTTTTATTATTGTATTTCTTGTGTTTGAACGGTTTGATTTTCTGATCTGTGTTGGCGAATGTGACGGTTTTGTAAAGTCCTCCGAGATAACTGCTGTTGTGATTTAGGGCAAAACAAAAAACAAAGTGAATTGAATTGGACTGAATTTATCTGTTTCACATCACATTTCTGAAAAAACAGGGGTAATTATGATCCCAACTTGTGCATTATTATTACTACGACATCTTGCTCTCACGAGATCTGTCTGTGATTCATTATGTCTGGTAAAAAGTTGTGTGCTTCTTGCTCTAAACGCTATTAGTTTCTTTTTTTTGGTTTCTTCAACTGAGGATTATAATCAACTAAATTACATGTTTAGTGTTTCCCAAAATTGCGTTGGTATTATTTTCTTTATTGGCACAAAGCCACTGAGCCAGCGAGGGGAAAGCGCATTCATATACAGCTGCACTTTAAAAGGAATCCAAATGTAGCCAAATTGGAGCTGAAGTCAGTTCTGCAATCATGTGCAATACTGCAACTTCAGAATGTCCACTGAATGTCACTTTATCTACTTATCCTGCCCTATGTGTGCACTACATGTATAGATAGAAATTAGGGCTGTCCAAAATAGCGCGTTATTAACGCGTTAACGCAAATCAATATTAACGCCGTCATTTTTTTTATCGCGCAATAAAAAAAAAAAAAAATAAATAAAAAATATATTTTTTTTTTTTTTTTTTTTTTTACTTTTTATTGCAGACAAACACATAGAAACAAAGAAAAGGACTAGTTCAGATACATTGTAGACAGAGATTACAAACAAAATGTAGTTGGAGATAACAGGGGGCCAAAGAAGAAACCCAGAAGGGCACATAGGAGGGGAGGGGGGGGGGGGGGGACATGAAGTGGGAGATGGGGGGAGGGGTTAATAAAAAAGGCAATACAAGCAAACAGTATACAGTCATAGATATACCGAAGGTAAACAGAGAAACAGCATAGAGTATTTACATGAACAAATTTACAAAATATTTACAGATTGTTTATCATCATCATAATGACACCATGATGTTTCTATACAGTCTATGGTCTATACCCACACATACACACACACACCCACACACACACATTGAAGGGGCTTTTTGTTACCAATTATTTATTTTGTCATCCATTTATTGATGATTTTGCATCAAATGTTAGTGTGTAATATAACACTACACATTGTTTTCAATAAAAAAAGCAATTGCACACAGCACGCAAATGTGTGACTAATTTGCGATTAATCGCGAGCTAACTATGAAATTCATGCGATTAATCGCGATTAAATATTTTAATCGTTGGACAGCACTAATAGAAATACATCGATATCTTGATATTGAAGCATCTACAGCTAGCTAAGAAACATAGCAACTACTTATTTTAAAAAACAAAGGAAGTTTGCTCACCCATCATCTGTACTTCAGTTAGTAGGTTTCTAACTAGTTAGCCTTAGGATCAGGAGGTGTCTAACCACTCCTGCAGGTTATAATCTTCAACTCGCTTTCATTTCCTTGCGAACGTTCTTCGGATGGAGAACGAAACGACAGAAAAGCTGCTAACTGTACAGATGATGGGTGAGCAACCTTCCTTTGTTTTGAAAATCCTTGTACGACTGAGAGCTTACACAAACTTAAGATACTTCTATTGTATATTTTGTTTGCTCCCTGTGTGCTCTTACTACTGGCCTGTATGTGCGCTGCAACATTGACATTTCCCCGAATTAGCTTATCTTATCTTATCCTAATTGGAGGTGGATTCATGCTTTTACTTCGACTGGACTTAAAGGCTGTGATGGAAAAGTGGGGAGGCTTCTTCATCTGCTTCTGCGTCTATCTGCCTGTGATCTGCACCACTCATCTGGGCATAAATGACTTTGGCCACGGGGAGTTTGTCTGTGAGCACCGTGATGACCTTCTGATGGAGTTGGCCCCCAGGCTCTGCTCATAACGCCTGGTCAGGAGCGGGTGGGGCTCCTGCTGAGTGAATATGGAGAACTGCAGTTTCAGAGCGTGTTTAGGTGTTTAGGTCAAGATTAAGATTTCTTTATTCCTCCCACAGTGGGGAAATTTGAGTGCTGTATCACCGGATTACAGAACAGTAGGAATGAGGGGCACACAGCACAAGATAAATGAATAATAACTCAATACTAAAATAATATAAAATATAACACTAACTTTAGCATAATAAGGAAACACTTACAGCTTTAGCATAATGAAGAAGCAAGCATTAAATATAGTCTAAGTCTCTATGTAAAGAATTTACAATATCTGCTCTGATTGTTGTGGAGCATTTCTTCTTTAAAGCTACAATATGTGACGTTGGACATTTATATTTTGTATATATTTCTTGCACCTACATGTATGTATGAGATAAAAAAAAGATTTGAGGTATTGTGGAATTGTTTCTCCTTGTCTCAACGCCATTTTTATGTTATACTGATAAACATTTGTAATTTTATTGCTGCCCCAATCTCCAATGTTGAGTCTTAACTTATATTATTCACTCAACTTTTCTGCTGCATGTTTAGAGCCGTCTAGCGCTGTACGGAAATCATCATGTGTGTATTTTGAGATTCTGTAACTGAAGTCTGAAATGGCCGGTTACATAATAAATGGCTTTAAATCTGGACTGAATATTATTGCAGGAAAAACTAACAATAAAACCAAAGAGCTCTTGTATCCTGCATGCGTACACAATCCACAATACTTGACACCACTGCTCCACATTGTCGTGTTGGAACTTTTTTTGACAAAGGCACTTCTCCCAGGTCAAGTTTGTGAATGTCAAGTGCTCCTATATGGAACAGACGGAAGGCATGAATGGTCCTTTTGTCTGGCCAGCCTACATGTTTACTGAAATACTATCAAAAGGTTGTGAGGGCAGTTTTAAAAATGAGTCACGCATTGTAACATCTGGAGGAATTTACTTTCATCAGCCATCATTGGAAATCCATCATTGTGCCCGTCCATCTCTCACAGATACCACGCAGAGGCCATATGGAGATACAAGGATGAATCACCCCCAAAAGTTGCTCAGGGGTTGACAGCCCTGGAGTGACATTTAGGTGTTTTTAATCAACATTTTCCAGATGGGACATGTCAGGTGTAATTGTGAGAGGTGTTGTGTTCAGGACCACCCTTTAAGAACGAACCTGCTTCAGCCCTAGACCTGAAAGCTTTAATTATTGCTAACAATTGTGGCCACGACCGGCACGCCCACTGACAGCTTTGCTGAAGGCGACGTCTTATAATCTGTGCTGTAATAAAATGTCCTGGTTTTATTTACTTGAAAGACAATAAAAGACAATGCTGGGCAAGGATTCTTCTCTGGACCATATGGATCACACATATTTTATTGTATCTTGGGCTTTGTGCTGCCTTGAAGACTTGTTACAGTGTGACAGCTGCAGTATTAAAGTTTACTGTAGACAATAAACTGGGGCTGTCCAAACACATGCAAAGTATATGAGATTATTTGTTTGTCTCACATTGGGGAAATTTCAGTGTGGTATCACCGGTTACTGAAGAGTAGGATAAGATAAGTGAACAATAACTCTATACTAAAATAAAATAATAAAGACGCAAGTATAAAATCTCTGACTTTAGCATAAGAATTACGTATCTCTAATTTAAGAATAAAAGAGAAGCAAATCACTGTATTCTAGTGCAAGAAATATATATATTATATATATATATATATATATATATATATATATATATATATATATACATCTGCAGAAGTAGTAGTAATAGAAGTAATGTTTATATTTTACTGACCAAGGTCACCCAAAACGCTTTACAATGTTCAGAGTTCAGAGTTCCATTCTCTCCACTCACTGTGATGATGGAAGCGAGACACCAAACACACTGGTGCAACAAAGCCTCCAATCAACACTACCCATCCATCCATCCATCTTCTTCCCCTTATTCCATAACTGGGTCACGGGGTGGCAGTCAGAGCTGCAACCAGTACACTTAGCACCAGCCGTCCCAGAGCTGAGATCTTTCAGTGGGGGCTTTTAGGCAAAGTGGGGCTAAGTGTCTTGCCCAAGGACACAACGACAGCAGTCATCAGTCATGAAGTATGTCTTATGGTGGGCTCGAACCCCTGACGTTCAGGCCCAAAGGCCAATCCTCTGTCAACTGAGCTACTGTCGCCCCACCACCCATTCAGTCACTCATTTTTAGCGGTAGGGGAAACCTACGCGGACACAGGGAGAACATGCAAACTCCACTCAGAAAGGCCCTGTTCCAACTGGGATTTAAACCCAGGACCTTCTTGCTGAGAAGCCAGAGTGCTATCCACGCCCTGTACGTGTTAGCTGCATATACACAAATAGCGTTAATGACACATTATTATTCCGTACACTCATTCAGTGACGCTAGGAGGAGTTAAAGAATAATAGAGTAATGTTGTGTGGTCGATTGTTGGGGACGTTAGAACCAATCTGACATCCAATCTGCTGCGCCCTCGATTGTGTTGATCGTATCAGGCCACATCCACACGAGGTCAAAACACTTTTTGTTTCAGAAAATTATTCTGTAAACACAAATGAATATCAGTGTCGATATGCCTGAAAATGCTGTGAAATTATTTATTCCAGGCCTGTTGCAATGGGATCAAGGCCTGACTTCTGAGTAAAAAACCCTGTACTGTGCCATTGTTGTCTTGTTCTAAGTGATAAAATAAAGGGGGTAAAGCAAGGTGGTGTGGCTCTCATCTCCTACATTGATAGATTGATTGATTTCTCTTGCTATAGAGAAATTCAGGTGTCCTGGAGAAAAGTAGAATTGCTCCAGTGGAGATGTGCTTGATCTGCTTGGTTGGGGCCGTGAATCCTCTCTGCTCTGGTGTGGATCAGTGTACAGTAAAACCGAGAAAACAATGGCAAAGCACAAAACAACAACTGTTTCAGAGCTACTAAGAACCTTCTGACGTTTACGGCACATTCAAAATTACATGTCGTATGGTGAGATGGAAGAGGACCCAAAAAGCAGGAATGCAAAAATAATGATTTAATGATGAAAAATAAAGTCCAAGGTATCAAAAGTAAAACAAAACAAAAATCAAATGAAACACGGGAAGACACAGAGAGGCACAGGTGAAACACGTTAGGGAGGAGCAGACAATCAACCAGAAGAACATGAAGGAAGTAAAACATAAACTAAAACCACAGAAGAAATAAGTCAAAATAAATGTCATGTCGTTATAGTCCAGGAAATATTTAGTTTAGTTTATAACTGAGATAGAGTTAGAGGTCTTGCTCTGCATGTCTGCATGTGAAAAGCCAGATCCTGTCAAACCTTTGAGGCTGCACGGTGGCTGAGTGGCCTTTCTGAGTGGAATTTGCATGTTCTCCCTGTGTCTGCGTTGGTGTCCTCCAGGTACTCCTGTTTCCCCTTCCACGAAAAACATGTGCAATAGTTCAGGGTGAATGAGTGTGTGTTTGTGAGTGCGAATGTGGGATGGAAATTGGCCCATGGCTACAATCCGGAGTGATGTATCCATTAACATGTACTGTCCCAACCAAATAAACTATACATACAAAAATCTTGGCAAGGCCTAGTAGCGTAATGGAACATTAGGTGTCACATTGCGGAGGCTGCCTCTGAGGTGTCAAACTTACAGTATTGTCTCAAATGAGTCTGGTGTCTGTGTGTGTGTGTGTGTATGTGTGTGTGTTTGTGTGAATGGTTGTTGGTGGTCAGAGAGGCTGGTGGCACACATTGGGTGCCTCACTTCTGTCAGTGTGCCGCAGGGCATCTGTAGCTTCAGCAGTAGTTTATCACCACTGTGTATGGAGTGAAAGAATAATGACATGTGAAGCATCTTTGAGTGTCTAAAAAGATGCAATATTATTACTCACAGTAATATGAAAAAGTTTGGGGACCCCTCTCAAGTTTAATGATTAACTATTTAACTATCTATCTCGTTGTTTGGATAAAAATTTTGAAATAAGTGATATCAAGTTTCTATCATTTATAGAAAGTGTTAAAAAATAATACATATTTTATTTCACATCCAACCAACCAATGATTTATTCAGGAAAATCCTAAAACTGAAAGGTGTACCCACACTGCAGTTATCGTCAAATGCACCTCACATACAGTACGATCCTTGCTCCCTGTAACGACTGTAGGAAATCACTGCTTACTTCTTTTGAGGCTCTGGCGCTCAGACATGACACAGGAGGCTCCAGTATGTGCTCACCTGCTGTTGATGAGCCTCCCCAGGGCGCAGCAGTCGTGGGCGGTTCTCTCGGCTGGACCAATCCTATATCTGTGTCTGTACGTGCCAACATGTCAGCATGGCTCCTCTCCCACATGAGACAGCGTGACCTATCGTCTTCACTCGGAGCGGCTTTAGAGTTTTTTCAACAATCCAACACAAATAAATCCAAACAAAACAGACCCTTTAGAGCTTGTGTCATATAGAATTGAAAAGCAGAATAGATAACGTCACCGTGTTGTAGGATGGTAGTCCGCTAAAGAGGATGTATCGAGGGTGTTTCATGCTGCGACGACATGTTTGACAGATGTGGCCATTAGCGGGAAGCCGTTCTTTAATTAAAGTCATTTCACAATTGGAGAATGTTAATGTTGGACTTAAGCAGTTCTGTGATAGTATAAATGTGTCCAATAGCCGGGGCTGATATTTAAATCATGAAATACATAAAGAAAAGAGCCATGGTTACTAATGTAGCTCTTAATGAATCTTAGATCACAATGGGAGCAATGGGAACCTTTCAACAATTATGGATGTACGGCTTTATTATTGCTCACAGTTGGAAATGTGTTTTTCTAAGCAAACCTGTGTGTAGTGTGTGAGGTGTGCTTTTAATGAACACATCATTACACATATATGTTTAATGGCAAATAGCATCTCCATGTAGTTTCTATGCAAACATTCTGCTTACATGAAAATGGCTCAGCTTCATTAGTTTTGACAGTATAATAAACTATACATTAATTACACTCAGTCAATAACTTTGCGCAGCTGCTCTTTGTCTCGGTCTTCACGTTGGTGCAGGTCGTAGCATTTTGTTTGTTTTGTATATAGTGGAGGAAGCTGTATTTATGAACAGAACACGCTGCCTTGTTTGAGGTGTTAACACAGTGAATGGGAAAAGGTAAATTTAGCTCCTGTATATGGCATCTATGTAAATAAGAGGACACAGTAATGGAGACCTATGCATCTGCAGAATACTCTTTTTTTGTAAATACATATCTTTTACAGTAACAAAAAAATGTTGTTTTTTACAGTTCTCAAAAAATAAGTAAAATGTGCTTCAAATAATATAACAGTGAAAGGCAGACTGAATGTTATTATACCCTATGACACCTATAAAATCCATCCATCATCTACCCCTTAATCCATTTCTGGGTCAGGGGGGTGGCAGTCAGAGATGCCACCCAAGTCTCATAGCACCAGCCCCTCACTGACCCTCTGCAGGTGGTGAGTCCACAGGAGGACAGCTGCTCCGTAAGTGTGAGCATAGCCTTGACCTTTCAGTGGGGGCTTTGGGCAATTAGGGGTTAAGTGTCTTGCCCAAGGACACACCGACAGCAATCATCAGTGGGAGTCGGTGGAGGGGGTGTGGGGGTGGGAATTGAACCCACGACCTCCAGGCCTAAAGGCCAATGCTCTACCAACTGAGCTACTGTCGCTTCTTGTTGTTCCTTCTTTACTGTAAATATTTTAGTTTATAAAAAACAGAATATACATTTTTGTTACAAAAAGTAGCTTACACTCAAATATGTTGTTCTGGGTTAAATTTAACATTAACCACATGAAAATGAATCCGGTCCTCAACAATACACCGTTTTCCCAATGTGGCACCTGGATAAAATAATTGGCCACCCCTGATTTAGACCAACAGTAGCTCAGTTGGTAGAGCATTGGCCTTCAGGCCAGAAGGTTGTGGGTTCATTTCCCACCTCTACACCTTCTCCACCGACTCCCATTGATGACTGCTGTCGTTGTGTCCTTGGGCAAGACACTTTACCCCACTTTGCCCAAAAGCCCCCACTGAAAGATCAAGGCTATGCTCACACTCAGAGCAGCTGTCCTCCTGTGGACTCACCACCTGCAGAGGGTCAGTGAGGGGCTGGTGCTATGAGATTTGGGTGGCATCTCTGACTGCCACCCTCCTGACCCAGAAATGGATTAAAGGGTAGAAAATGGATGGATGGATGGATGATTTAGACCGATGTGAGACAGGTTAGTTTTACCGTACCGATGATGTGTTCTTCCATGGCTTCTCCCATCCGGCTGTGGCTGCAGAGTACACAGTAAAGTAAGAAAACTTACCTGAACCGGTATAAGAACTCGTTCCTACCGATATCTGTGAAATGCAGCTTATGCCGAAGTTCAAGCTGGTGGACTATCTACTTCATCGCACCAGGCTAGCCCACTCCTTCCTCAGCCTCATCAACTTCCTACCAGCCCTGCCAATCAAGCCAACACTTAAAAGCAGGACATCGCTCACAGCTTACAACCTACAACCACCTTCTCCCCACCTCAGGATTTATCACACCCTCTCATCCACCTTGCCCTGTGGCCACTACCAGTGTCTACGAGCTGGGGATCATGATCTGCACTCAAGCACAGATCCTCACAGAGCAGGGGCCTATATGCTCCAAACCAATAAAATACAAACAACATATGCAAGAAATAAATCTTTTAAACGCGTCTTGTCTCTTGTAGTGTCTCCAGATTGAACCTCCTGAATGCAGGTCATGGAGCAGAGCGATGATGGTTTATGTCTGCATTACTGTATTGTGTCCTCTGTGTGTCTTTTGTGTATGTGGCTGTGAGTCCAGGACATACTTCTTTCATCTTGAATCTTGAATATAGATCAAAAACAATTTAACAAAGAAACGACTTCTATGGCTTCCAGTTCTTCTCCCTTTTATCATCGTGTAAGATAAGAAAATATGAATAGAGACTTTTGTATCTGTCCTTATTTCAATAATGGATTTGCTAAGAATGTCTACGTTCTGGTAGTATATGTGTGGTATAGTATGCTATGGTACAGTAGTATACCGTGGTAGTATAAGTGTGGTGGTATACTGTGGTAGTATACTGTGGTATTATACTGTGGTAGTATACGTGTGGTAGTATACTGTGGTAGTATACGTGTGGTAGTATACTGTGGTAGTATACTGTGGTATTATACTGTGGTAGTATACGTGTGGTAGTATACTGTGGTAGTATAAGTGTGGTGGTATACTGTGGTAGTATAAGTGTGGTGGTATACTGTGGTAGTATACTGTGGTATTATACTGTGGTAGTATACGTGTGGTAGTATACTGTGGTAGTATACGTGTGGTAGTATACTGTGGTAGTATAAATGTGGTAGTATACTGTGGTAGTATACTGTGGTAGTATACACTGGTGGTATATTGTGGTAGTGTAAGTGTGGTAGTATACTGTGGTAGTGTAAGTGTGGTAGTATACTGTGGTAGTATACTGTGGTAGTATACAGTGGTGGTATATTGTGGTAGTATACTGTGTAGGGATGTAAACCGGTGACCGTTTAACCGGTGGTTGACCGTCACAGCGTTAACCGGTGAAAGCTGTCGGTTAAAAAAAAGAAAAGGGGGAGGAGGAGGTTTCTTAATAACGCTATTTTAAGCCCTATTTGCTCGGTGAGACGAGCGGGTCTGTCTCCAGCCGATGTATCAGTAAACTCCGGGCCGACTCTCATGCCGCACGCGCCACATGCACTTTCTCCCTTCCATTGATACGTAACATCCACACGCATCATCTCTACCCTCTGTTCGCCAAAGTTGCACACTAGCGCGGGTTAGAACTACATTGGAGCTTACATTTACACACACACACACACACACACATCCACACCGGTCTGTTGCGCTCCTCTGTGTCACGGAGCCCAAAGTATCCAAAAACGCGGCTCCAGTCAAACCACATGGAACATGTTTGTGCTGATGGTCCTTGGCATTAGATCAGCTCCACACTCATCACTTGTATTTAAACTTTAGCGGAGACCTGCGAGACCCGGCTCGTCACTCGCTGCTCTGACCATGTGAACGAGCCGTTGTTTGCTGCTAAAAAGTGTTAACACAAAAGTATGGAAAGATTAAAAAAACAGTTCTCTGTGCGCAAAGGTGCCGAAATAACTGCGCTTCGGCGCAGTTATTTTGCATTTCCACAGGTAATAGTATCCGAGTTTGCGTTATTTTTTTCGTAACGCCTCAGCCGTTGTTCCATCTCCGTAGTACCGATAACATGACGTGTCGTGTGTGACGTCAGCCCACTGCCTTACACCGATTGGTCAACGAGTGTCGTCACTGGAAGTGACATCTGATCCTTTGGGAAAAACAACTCAACCGCCATCTTGCTTCGGCTACATTACGTCCTCCTCACTCCAGAGAAATGGAATCGCACAGAAAGCCTCAAAAGTCCTGGTCCTGGTCGGTGGCTGAGGTCCACACGTTACTCTCTTCAGGCCAAAAGAAAGAATTCAAAGGCAGCTCGAGGCTCAACACGGAGGTCTCATGAGGTTTTCAGGGAGATCACCCAGCTTTGGATATGTGTGTTTTAATCCTGGAAAGAACTGCTACATATCCCGTACACTGAAATGTATTGTAAATGTTTGATTGTCTGTTGTACACAGTGAGCTAGCTACATTTAGCTTCATTTAGCTATCGATAGCAAGCTAAGCTAACGTCCTTCCTGTGCTACTGTGCTTTATCTCATATTATCTGCAGTGTTCACGTGTTTCCATTCTGTTTTGTGCTTGTATTTAAGTTTTTGTGTGTATATTTGAGAATCCCATCACATAAGTGTGGAGATTACCAACGAGCAATGAGTGACCGGAGTACTTCACATTCTCCTCATCTGGAGCTGGTTTTTTGGCAGCTGCAGCCGCACTCACACCTACAACCAACAGGTTGGATATCTCTGCTCTCTCTCACTTCAGCAGTTGGAAGTTCAGGAGGTTAGACAAGTGTATAAAGTGTGTGTGAGGAGTTTTGCAACTTTAAAACAGCTACTACTGGTACTGTACTTCAAGGATTTAGCTTATATTGCAGGTTATTTTTAGAACACATAATCTCTGTGATGAACGAGCACGAGTATGTACGGGACATTTACTGCACAGGAAGAGGAATACTGATCGCACTTATGACCCAAAGACTCTTGTGAGTGAAGTCAGTCCATTTTCTTAACGGCAATGACGGAAAGGACAGAACCCAGACATTATCAATCAACCTCAGACAGGGATACTACGCAGAAGTCCCCTTGCGCACCACTGTACATCTTGGGCTGGCTGCCACCTCCCTCCCCACAAGCCTCCCCACCAGCCTCCCCCAAGACCAACCCCACGCCCCTACCCCTCCCAATCCTGCCTTTAACCGGATTGACCACGCGCCCTCCTGCGTCACCATTCCTGAGTGCTTCCGTTACAGTTATATGTCATAACTTCTGTCTGTTTCACCCTCGGATGTTTTTGCCTTGTTCCGCTAAGTCATGACTGGGTGAATTATGCAGCGCACTGATGGTCCAATCTCGTAATGAGGGCTGCTTCTCTTGGCCATAAGCCCGAGTGGATGGATGGCTTTCTCTCGGCGGAGGTAGTGCGCGCCTCAGAAATTGTCATTGAGCGTTCTGAATGGAGCTTTTAGTATACTCTGCACTTACTCTTTCATTCACGTGGGCTTTCACACTTCAAACGTTGTAGCAGGCGCTTCTTTTTCCCCAAGCGGCCATTATGAGATTCCAGAGATCAACCAGAGTTTATTCTAGCTTCACTTAGCGGGAGCTGAAGGTCAGGCCTGGTGTTGGCAAAGAGAGACAAGAAGAAAAGGAAGAAATTGGAAGAAATATCAGTGTGAATTCTCATATGTAGAATGTGTTCTGTCTTGAATTTGAAAGAAGAGAAGATAGAAAACATACTCAATGTCAATAATTTCTAGTGAATGATATGTTAGAAAATTCTATGTAGTGAAGTTTAAGAAAACAATTTTTGAACTCGAAATAGATAAACACTCAACACAACTCAATTTATGATGTGTTTTGAGAGTCCAAGAATTTAAGGTATCTAGGGAGATTTTCCCTACAGTTTCCATTCTCCATTCCTCTCTTTTGCTAGATTTAGGCCAGTCCTCTTTTGTCTTTCACATCCCAAAGAACCAGTGTTTTGCAGGTTTTAGACCTCTGTAATATCTGTATTACTGCTAAACATTATTATCTCAAGAACTGAACGTCTTTGCTCTGATCCACAATGCTACTAGTGCTACTCAATTCCACCTTCAGGCCTTTAATAATAATAAAGGCCTGACTGCATCGTTTTTTATAGCGCTTTTTTGGACACTCAAAAAAAGGTTTTTTGGGACCCTGGACGATTTCACTCGGTCCCAGAGGAGGAGAGGACATGCTGTTTGTGTCACTTAAACAATATTGAAAATGAATAGCATTTTGTGTTTTTTTGTCTTTTGTACCATGAACTGAGAAGGCAATTATTTTGTAAACTGTCTGATGTTGCTGAACTTTTGTTTGAACTGACCGATGAGGAAAAGCTTAAGTTTCTGTTCAAGTATAAGCCATTTCATTCGTCCAAGTTTTTGTTAAGTGCATGGCTCCAACGGAAGAGGACACTCTTTGTTTGATGTATTTCTGATGTCTGCCTACATCTTTGTGTCTTATAAGCCCATACAGGCTGGGCCTCTTTAGGTGCAAGACACGAAATAAGAGATAAACTAAACTAAGCTAAACACTCAAAGACGCTGTCTTTGACGATAATGACGATGTCATTATTCTTTCACTCCACACGGTGGTGATAAACTACTACTGTAGCCACAGCTGCCCTGGGGCACACTGACAGAAGCGAGGCAACCAGTATGTGCCATCGGCCCCTCCGACCACCACCAACCATTCCTCCGGGTGCTCCAGTTTCCTCCGGGTGCTTTGTGTGACCTTGGTCTGTAAAATGCGTATGAATAAAAAATATTTACTTAGTTAATAGATGTCATCTCAAGGATGACATCTCTGTTCTTTTCCACAGAAATACATATTATATAACAGAAGGCCAAGCTTTGTCTTCTTTTGTTCTGCCTGGAAGAACTTGAAAATAAACCGGGTTTCGAGTGCAAGAGATTGCTGCTGCCTCTGTCTTAATTTTTTGACACCGCTGAATTTTACCCAATTTTACTGGATACCAACATCTGCCAAAACATCTTTCAGTGACTGCATATTGCATGAGCAAGGCTTGATCAATAAGAAACTAATTCTGCAGGCAGTTTGGGGGAGAATACTGCTAAATTAGAAAATAAGAAGATGATATTATCAAATTTATCAATGATAAATTAGACAAAGACGTGTTTCATCACTTTGTAAATGTATTTTGTTAGAGTTCTCTGAATACTTTGCATAGTATTGTAGTGTAAGTAAGTGATGTTTATTTATACAGTATAGCGCGTTTTTACAGACCAGGGTCACCCAAAGCGCTTTACAATCTTCAGAGTTCCGATCTTTTTCCATTCTCTCCACATGATGATGACGGCAGTGAGACTCCATTAAAGCCCCAACAAACACCACCCTGGTTGCCTCGCTTCTGTCAGTGTGCCCCAGGGCAGCAGTGGCTACATTAGTAGTTTATCACCACTGTCACTACATTCATTCCTATTGTACGTTTTAGTGGTAGAGGAAGCCGTAACGCCGATGAAACCTACGGTGACACAGGGAGAACATGCAAACTCCACATAGAATGGCCTGGAGGTGGACTCAAACCCAGAACCTTCTTGCTGTGAAACACAAGCTCTAACCGCAGCACCACCGTGCCGTGTACCAATGTGGTAAATGATTAAAGGTGCATTCGTCAACTGTCCTGATGGTGGCCCACAATCTAAAGATTGTTTAAGTTTATTTGGTTGAGACAGTGCATGCTAATGAACGCGCCACTCTAAAGGTGCACTTTATTAATCCCTGTAGGGCAATTCAATCCTCTGCATTTGACCCATCCTGATGCCGCTAAGGCTTACATCAGGAGCAGTGGTCGCTGTAGTAACAGCGCCCAGGAACCCATCTCCAGATGTTGATGTTCAGCTTGGTCAGGACTACCAGAGCTGGAGGATTTAACCTAGTGAGCATGTTTTTAGTGGTAGGGGAAACCGGAGCTCCCAGAGGAAATCTACGCAGGCACGGGGAGAACATGCAAACTCCTCTCAGAAAGATCCTGTTTTGACCGGGATTTGAACCCAAGACCTTCTTGAGAGGCGAGAGTGCTCCATATTCACAAGGTAAACTAAACTGAAAGCCTTGTGTGATCTCATTTTGTTCAGGACTTTGACCCATCCATCCATTTTCTACCCTTTAATCCATTTCTGGGTCAGGTCAGGAGTGGCATCAGAGATGCCACTCAAGTCTCATAGCACCAGCCCCTCACTGACCCTCTGCAGGTGGTGAGTCCACAGGAGGATCTTTGAGTTGCCTTGAGTATGAATTGTGCTACACAAATAAACTTGCCTTACCTAGAAAGAACAACAGGTATCAGACGACTCACCGGATCACCACCAGGAAGGTCGAGGAAAGCTTATTAAATCACATCATTTGGCACTGTTTTGTATTTTGTGTTATTTCTATAATTAAAAAAGTGTAAAACTGAGCCGCATGCATCACCAGAATGAGCTTCATCATATGGTGGGTTAGAGAAGACAAGAGCCCTTACTTTTCCAATGCCTTTGACCTTCCTTTGCTTCTCATTCCTACTTTGCCTGAGCGGTGTGTATTGAATCGTTGCCATCCTGCCATGTTTCATCTTCCCCGGGGGTGAGACCACATAAGCATTTTAATACTTCTTCATGTGGTGGATTCTGTATTCTATTAGTATGTACTGTCTATGACACCCGAGCGCTCAATAATTGAAATGAAATGAAATATTGTCCTTTGCCCTTAGTGGAAAATCAGCTCCAAATCATAATGTCCCTGCACCCCCCCCCCCCCCCCCCCATGCCCACTGTGGGTCTTGTGCTGGGATGCAATGCCCGAATTGTACTGCTGCTTTAATTTAACACTCTATTCTCCTTAAAAGCGCTACAGAAAACCCATGCATTATTATTATCAATTTTTTCTTTTTTTTTCTTTTAGCAGAAGTGGCAAGTACCTAAGTATTATTACTATCAACGTGTTACTTCCTACCAACTGTCTGCACTGTTTTATGTGGAGAAATAGAACCAAATAGCTGTTTGTCTGATGTCACATGGACCAATACATCTTTGAAGTGGTTATACCTCATTGTAGTTATGCATGCTTCTAAGGCAATGCAATCATTGGGCCTCATTCACGAATAACTTCGTAAGAAACTACTCAACTTTCTTCTCAAGTTGTCCTTAAGTAGATTTCTAAGAAGTCCCCACGTGGGATTCATCAACGCGCTCGTAAGCCGCTGAATTGTTCGCAGCTGTTCTCTCAGATTGATGAATCCCATTTCCTCGTAAGTACAGCGCGCGTGCCAGGTGCTTCATTAGCATAGGTACTTAGCATAAGTAACCGCCCACTAATGCCCATATAAGGGACTGCAGGGCCGTGTGCAGACGGCAGAGGAAACAGCAACAGACCTTTACACGGAGCAAAAGAGTCACCCAGACTGAGAATAAAGTTATAAAATGTTGACTTAAAAGTCGAAATATTATGATAATAAAGTCGAACTAGCAAAATTATGAGATTAATCTAAGAATATGATGAGATTAATCTCAAAATGTTATGATCTTAATTTAAAAATATATTATGTATTATTTTAAAGATGAATCTCAAAATGTTTTGAGATTAATCTCAAAATATTTTGGACCCTGGGAGGAGATCCAGCGCGGACCAGCGCTGAGACCAATGCAGACCCGAGGAGAGACTGGAGTGACCAGCACACAGAAACCAGCGCGGACCTATAGGAGAGACCGCATAGACTGTAGTGACCTGACTGGAGAGACCGGTGCGCAGAGACCAGCGCGGACCGAAGAGAGACCGCATAGACCAGACTTGAGAGACCAGCGCGGACCCGTATGGATCCAGGAGCATGCAGCACGGACCCGTATGGAGAGACCAGTGCAGACCCGTATAGATCCATGGGAGAGACCAGTGCAGACCCGTATAGATCCATAGGAGAGACCAGCGCAGAGACTCAGCGCGGACCCAGTAACCTCCTGCAGCAGCAGTATATATTCCGTTGTTCTGTGGCCCGTGGATAAAGAAATGCCCCCTATAAATAGGAAGGGGTCACTAATACACGGCAAGATTTCCAATGTATTTGATAAAGCGTTGGCCCATTTCATTTCAAAATGAATTAAAAAGTAGGCCAGATCTGCAGTGAAAAAGGCGGTATATAAATAAAGATTACTAATAAAGATTACTACAAATAAATAAATACATACATCGATATGACGGACATATCACTGGAATGTTGTATTTTTATTCAACTTCACCAAAGAGGACAACCGCGGCGTGTGAACATGTCGGCACTGAATGCGTACGAGTGCTCCTGAGGACTCGTAGGATTTGTACTTGCCCAAGAGAAATTCTGGTTACGAGAAATATTCGTGAATGCCACTTTCTTCGTAAAAACCGCGTAAGTAGGATTTACGTACAAATCTGTTCCTAAGAACCGTTCGTGAATGAGGCCCATTGTGTTTAGTCATGCTTCTCGTGAAGGGAGTCATTGGTGATCACCTATTTTATGATATTACACTGAAAGCTTTGCCAATTTAATCATGTGGTTTCATATAACCAGAGAAGTGTATGTATCTAACCTAGTCTCTCACACAATTACCATCGTCATAAAAAGTTCATTTCCTAAACGGATGCAGACCTTTACAATGGGGCACTTACACAAATACAGATGGCATGTTTATGATCCAGTCTGAACCTTGTAATTAAAGAAACCAGTCACATTTCATATTAAGGAAATGCACTCGCTGTAAAACTGAATCACTTACAGAGGAAATGTATTGGTTGGTATGTATTTGTCAGTAAAGAGGTCGGTGCGGCCGCTGCAGCAAAGAGGAGCCGGGAAACAAATGGGAACAACGTAGTACGGAGTAATGTTGTTCAATATACAGTTAATAATCAGAATGATTCAATTGTCTAGGGATGTCAGACTTATTTGGTCAGGGGCCGAATAATAAAAATAGGAACTGGTCGGGGGCCGAAAGAATAGAAGATATTTCTTTTTCTTGAAGTTATGAAGGTATTTTGATATTTCTTTAATGTGAAATAAGTTTCACTATTGTTTTATGGTTGATTTTTCTGAAACAACATTTTTGTTTTTGAATCTTATTGTTTGGAACTGACAGGGCAAGGCAAGTTTATTTGTATAGTACAATTTATATATATGTTTTCCTGAGAAAATAGATGCATAACATGCCACAGGAGCCCAAGTTAATGATAGTAAATTAAAATAATTTTAGGGGTCATTAAAAATTGTCTTGACGGCCGGATTTGGCCCACGAGCCTGATGTTGACATGCCCGGTCTGGACCAGATGTTGTCCACACGGATGAGATGTGAAATTCACATGTGTAGTTCCAGATATTTTGTAAGATTTTCCACATAACCACTGCTTTATGCAACTTAAATGACTGAAATGTATGGATTTTGATCTTCAAGGGCAACACCAGTCTTTGGGAACAGCTGGTCTCGCCTTGTTTTGTTGATCTTAGTAATAACATTGTTTGCCATATAAATTGACTGATCTTATATAAAATAGTTCGTTCCCATTTGAATTAGTACAATAACAACTCAATTAAAAACCTCAAAAATAGGTTTTACTGTATATTTTCAATTGATAATATAAGTGGCCACAAAGTCTCTGGGCAGACGTTAAAGTAAATTCACAAAAACAAGCGTACGTTACAAACGTACATGTGTTTGAGAAAATGCAAAAACAATAATTAGTTACTTTTGCTGCTCACAAACACATCAAGAAGGTATGTCACCTTATCAAGGTAAGTTGCCTTATGAACTGTGCTGCACAAATACACTTTCCTTGCTCAGGATGTAAAACAAAACAACCTTTATACACTTTTAGGCACTTTTTATGAATTTGTAGATATTACTATGGTTAAACATGAAAAGAAAATTTTGAACGAAAATTTAGGACTGGGTGGTTAAAATGTGGATATACAGAGGGTTGGAAATGAGTGGCAAGACAAATGGTGTGTGTGCGTGTGTGTGTGTGCACGTGCGTGTGTGTGTGTGTATACAGTATAGGTATGTTTGCCCCTTTATATATATAACTGTATGTACTATATACAGTAACTGCACTTGTGTTTTATTGTGTAGTATTGTTGAGCATGTCAACCGTCCCTCTCAAATGTACATTTGGACGTGCACTCATGTCCGGTGATAATGTTGCTCTAATAAGTGTGAGCTGTTGCGAATTATTTTGTTAATCCAGCTCCTAATCCTCGCTGTTTCAATGATGCTGTTCATTATTTAAGACTCTGTGGGAGACGCACAAAACAAGTGCACCACAGATCGTCCCAATGATTGATCAGCATTATTATTCTGATTTTGATTATAGTTATTTGTAGACCGGCTACACACACACGCACACGCACACGCACACACATACACACAGGGAGAGAGACACATACGCACACAGAGAAATACAGACACGCACACAAACACACACACACATAGACACGTACACACATCCACTCTCTCTCTCTCTATCTCTCACACACACACACACACACACACACACACACACACACACACACACACACACACACACACACACACACACACACACACACACACACACACACACACACATACACATACACACACACACACTGCAGGGACAGAACATCTATTGTCTTTTTGACTTCACTTTTCTTCTTCTTGGGGTAATCTGTAATTTGAGTTTCCACAATTACAGGTTGTTGAAGCCACATTGTGCTGTGACTGTAGTTTTGCTGCTTCTGTTTCCAATGCCACAATTACAGCTACACTGACGTCTAAACACAGGGGAGTCCTTGGCTGATTTTGGCTTTGTTGACAAATACATTTTATTGTAAGTGAACCAAAGCAAGAGTATTGATGACTTGATTGGTTATTTAGAAGCTGAAAGGTCCGTGAGTGTGAGACTGTGGTTATATTTGACCAAAACAAAGCTCCAGTGAGGGTTCCCCTGAAGAATGTCGTCATAGAGAGGTCTGTCACACATTGGGTTTGTTTCAAAATACTTTGCAAACACATTTTAAATTCATTCTGCAGTCGTTATAGAGTGATCTGAGTTATAAAAACGTCTGCTTGAGTCAATGGAAGGTTAAAAATAAAAGATTAATTGATTACTTATTTAGTTGAAACAAATATCAATAATCGATTATAATTGCTTAACTTGTTACAGCCTTAGTGCAATCGAAAAGAAGTAGAGTGCAGATTATACATAAATGTCTTCCTCTATATTATCATCAAATCATTGAAATTGTAATCATGAAGTATCTCGTCTCTATAATGTAGTCAATCTAAATAAAAGTGACCTACAGTGCCCAGTGTTTTGTCTTCCCATTTCCCCGTAGCATTGGTTTTATACAGCTCTTTTTAGATACTCAGAGACGCTGCATGACATTGTTCTAAACTGCTACTGCAGCCACAGCCGCCCTGGGGCACACTGAAAGAGGCAAGACAAGTATGTGCCATCAGCCCCTCAACCACCGCCACTCAAATTCACATCCACGTCAGACTCATTTTAGGAAGTGTAGATGCAATGGGCCTCATTCACGAATAACTTCGTAAGAAACTACTCAACTTTCTTCTCAAGTTGTCCTTAAGTAGATTTCTAAGAAGTCCCCACGTGAGATTCATCAACGCACTCGTAAGCCGCTGAATTGTTCGCAGCTGTTCTCTCAGATTGATGAATCCCATTTCCTCGTAAGTAGAGCGCGCGTGCCAGGTGCTTCATTAGCATAGGTACTTAGCATAAGTAACCGCCCACTAATGCCCATATAAGGGACTGCAGGGCCGTGTGCAGACGGCAGAGGAAACAGCAACAGGCCTTTACACGGAGCAAAAGTCACCCTTTTTTCTTCTTTTACCAGACTGAGAATAAAGTTATAAAATGTTGACTTAAAAGTCGAAATATTATGATAATAAAGTCGAACTAGCAAAATTATGAGATTAATCTAAGAATATGATGAGATTAATCTCAAAATGTTATGAGCTTAATTTAAAAATATATTATGTATTATTTTAAAGATGAATCTCAAAATGTTTTGAGATTAATCTCAAAATATTTTGGACCCTGGGAGGAGATCCAGCGCGGACCAGCGCTGAGACCAATGCAGACCCGAGGAGAGACTGGAGTGACCAGCACACAGAAACCAGCGCGGACCTATAGGAGAGACCGCATAGACTGTAGTGACCTGACTGGAGAGACCGGTGCGCAGAGACCAGCGCGGACCGAAGAGAGACCGCATAGACCAGACTTGAGAGACCAGCGCGGATCCGTATGGAGAGACCAGTGCAGACCCGTATAGATCCATGGGAGAGACCAGTGCAGACCCGTATATGGGAGACACCAGCGCAGACCCGTATAGATCCATAGGAGAGACCAGCGCAGAGACTCAGCGCGGATCCAGTAACCTCCTGCAGCAGCAGTATATATGCCGTTGTTCTGTGGCCCGTGGATAAAGAAATGCCCCCTATAAATAGGAAGGGGTCACTAATACACGGCAAGATTTCCAATGTATTTGATAAAGCGTTGGCACATTTCATTTCAAAATTAATTAAAAAGTAGGCCAGATCTGCAGTGAAAAAGGCGGTATATAAATAAAGATTACTAATAAAGATTACTACAAATAAATAAATACATACATCGATATGACGGACATATCACTGGAATGTTGTATTTTTATTCAACTTCACCAAAGAGGACAACCCCCGCGTGTGAACATGTCGGCACTGAATGCGTACGAGTGCTCCTGAGGACTCGTAGGATTTATACTTGCCCAAGAGAAATTCTGGTTACGAGAAATATTCGTGAATGCCACTTTCTTCGTAAAAACCGCGTAAGTAGGATTTACGTACAAATCTGTTCCTAAGAACCGTTCGTGAATGAGGCCCAATGTCTTGCCTAAGGACACAAATGCAGTTTGGCACTTAAAAGCCGCAGACGGCCGACTGTGGCACCTGGAGAGGTCTCCCATCACAGTACTAACCAGGCCCTACCCGGCCATACCTACATGTACTGTAGGTATGGCCACAATATTATCAACACATAAGAACGAAAATCTATTTGTGAAAATGCACGTTTGAGGCAGACTCAACAACAAAAAACATTTAAATAGTGATTCTTAATGTTAATAAAATGTCTCCTTCTGCAATGGCAATCACGGCCGGAGCTATTTCATACAACTACGTTTATGTATTGGGCTGTCATAGGGGACAGGACCTGGTTATGAAAAGTGATCCATAAAAACACTACTGAACACTCACTTTTGTTGTTCAAATGTTTGCGACTAGGTGAAGACATAATTTCTTAAGTATTTTGCATGAGAGCTCCATGAAAACGTCAGAATGAAACATACTTGACATGTCATCTTAAACTTCAGCAGTGAGAAGAGATGAGAGTGACTCGATTAAAGTAGCATTTTCTACTAAAAAGACGTCTAATAATGGCTCAACTATTATAATTTGCATTTTGTTGTCAAAACTGGAAGCACAGGGAAAGGATTCAAAAGAAAAATCCAGGATGGCACCAGAGCAGGGATATTGGCCTTGAACATTTAAACCCTTTTTAGAAGCAGGTGAGACGCTGTACAAATAATGACTGTGATTTCAAACCAATCTCTAAAGCCTTTACAAACATTTACCTGACTCAACTCCCAAGAGCGCGAGTTCAGGGACGACCACAACAGCGATTTGAATTTCACACTTCCACTTTTAAGCTGGTGAAATGTTTCTCTTTTAGTGCATCTTCGTTCACCATTCCATTATCCATTTATGGATCTGGCTTTCACATAAAAGTATGGCCCCACAATTAAATGTTTTGTGTGATGGTTTCTATCTTGTTTTGCTAATCATTTGGAGTTACCCTTTGTACCGTGCTATACAAATAAACTTGCCTTGCGTACCATAGTTACCATAATAGTATGAAGCACTTGTCCTTTTATGGTGTGGGTCCAGCATGCATCAGTCCAGTGAGACCAGTGTTGATTAAAGCAGTGCAGAGTAAACAGGTGAGTGTTTGTGTTGGTAGCTGTGACAGTGTCATAAAGTCAGACTGGATTTCCACAGAGACACACAACCTTTAGGTCAGGGGTGTCCAAACTTTTTAGTAAGAGGGCCATTTTAGTTCACCAGACTAGTTCAGGGGCCGACATCACGCACTGAGAAACTGACATTGGGCTGTTCTGAGATTTATGATGATCTATGACAGAGCTGAAGTTGGCTGAATGACAAATGTTTACCATCGCACCATTACTACTTTGGGTTAGCGAGGCAGAGGGCCACAAAAAATGACACGGAGGGCCGCAATTGGCCCCCGGGCCTGAGTTTTGACATGCCTGCTTTAGGTGTTTACAAACTGAGGAGAACCAACACGAGGCCTAATCCTTCTACTGCTCATCACCTTTAACCAAAGACTCGTGTTAATATTAAAGGTAATAGATTTACATTATGGTAGAAAAGTAAAATGTATTCCTGAATGCAATGGAGACTATTATAATAATAATAATAATAATAATGTATTGGTTTTATACAGCGCTTTTTTGGACGCTCAATGACGCTTCACATGTCATTATTCTTTCACTCCATAAACAGTGGTACAAGTTAAACTATTAATGTAGCCACAGCTGCCATGGGGCACAATGACAGAGGCGAACCATTCACCGAACTAATTCTAGGCAATGTGGGTGAAGTGTCTTGCCTAAGCACAAAACAACAGTGTGGCACTTGACAGTTGCAGCCGCCCCGATGGGTCTGAAGATGGGTCTGAACATTTGATTGTTGGTATAAAAGTTTGCAAAGTGCATGTGATTTTAAAACCAGACGAATCTAGAAAGCTCCTCTTAGCATCTGCCACGGCGCCAAGAGACATGTTAGCTTCAACCTTCAGCCCAAAACATCGAGAGGAAAATGACTGTCTTTTGCAGACTGTCGAACTGAAAAGTTGGAAGTCAATAACCCCCCCACTACATGTACGTATGAAATTGTATATTTTATTTATGTCATAATAATAGTTCTAAAGGTACAAATCCTTTTCTGAGTTCTTCATTTAACCCTTTAATATTCTCTCCTTGAAGAAAGCAATGTAAGTAAGCAAACTTTATTTATATACTGCCTTTCACAGACCAGAGTCACAAACGGTTTACAATTGTGTGCGTTTGTCTCCCACTCCACACTGAGATGGGAGCAGGGTCGCCAGGACAGTAGGAACACGCCAGACCTATTGTACATGTTTTTAGTGGTAGGGGAAACCGGAGCACCTGGAGGAAACCCACGCAGACACAGGGAGAACATGCAAACTCCACTCAGAAAGGCCCTGTTCTGCCCGGGATTCGAATCTAGGACCTTCTTGCTGAGACGCGAGAGTGCTATCCCCTCAGCCACCGTGCCCATTTTTTTTGTTTTTATGTTTTTTTTGTTTTTAATTCATTTTAATTGAAATGGTTGAGATGGTAAAAGTGTCTAAAACCAAGTCAAATGCCTCTGACAGACGCCTTGGTGGCACCTGGACGGGTCAAATGCAGCGGATAAATTGACGTTCACCTTCCCCTTTAAAATCACCTGATCACTATTTATTGACGCTTTCCGGGAAGAAGACAAAAAAAGAATAAAATGAAAGACTCCCCAGATTATCGGATGTTCTTAGTCACTCAGGCTCACACTGAGAAGGTGACAGTATAATTACAGCAACATTGCAGCCAGTGGGCGAGTGCTTAGAAAGTCGTTCCAAATAGAGCTCTCACGTAGGCTCTGAGTTCCCCAGTGCTTCTCGACCTGTCAAAGAGGTATCAGCCAAAGAATACATCAGCTTTCAGACTCTTCTTCACTTGATGGATCTGATGAATAGAAACATAATACCACAAAAAAAAATAGCAAAGAAACAAGCAAATCTCAGTGGTAATGGGGGTTTTTGAAGTTGAGATTGGAGCCCGGAGCAGTGATTGCGTGTCAAACTTCCAGCGTATCACAATGATGAAGTAGTTTTATCATAAGTGCAGTAACATAAATGTGTAATCACTTGTAATTGTTGGTTTTTTAAAAAAAGTCGGCACTCAAGAGAAGTGCCGGCAGAAATGGCCTTTTTGGTGTTATTTGCCAAGAAATTGCGATTATTATTTTTTTATTTACAATTATAGTCACAAATCTTGCACTTATTTTCCATTTGAATGTTTTGGGGCTATGTCTATCTAAAAATTTGTGTTAAGAAAGTAATCTAGTAAACATCATTCACACTTTTACAACGTTAGATTACGCACAGACTGTCTTTTACACAAATAACAAATATATGAAAGGACTTTGAAATCACTGCACTTTTGTTGGAACGACTCGTGGTTATAAAACTTCTTTGTGTAATTGGGTTTATAAAGTTGCCAAGGGCCATCTGTCCAATTTTATTTTATGGTTTTTAAAAGAGTTTGGAGCCAATAACCCTCTAACTAATGATTCTTTATTATTAAGACAATCTATTATATGCTTCATACTGTGCTTAAAGGGACTGTGGGCAACTACATGTTTTGAAAAGTATATTTAATTTATGTTCCCAGATAATAATTCTGAAGGGACTGAGCCTTTTCCGAACAAACATTTTAACTGGTGTTATTCATTAAACCCTTTAATGTCCACTCCTTGTATATTTTTTGGATATTATAAGATGTAGGACACTAATAACATATACAGAGTGATATAATGATCCACCAAATTGTTGAGAAAACTATTAAAGGGTTAAAACATTTTTCAAGCAGATTATCCAATCAGAGACCAGTATGAGCCTCTCATTTGGGCCGCCAGTTTGTTAGGTGAATTTTAGCCGGTTTTGGCTCTGTTTTTTATCCAAAACAAAATAGTGCCACACATTTGTTTACATTAAAGCAGATGAATTAATAAGAATTCATACGTAACACACACAGTTTGTAAAATGTCTTACCAAACCCCAGTGGGTGGATAGCATCAGTAATCATTGCTTCTGAGCCTCATGTGTAACAGATTCATGCAACGATGGATTGTACAGTAATAGTAACAGCTTTATCAAACTGAGATAAAGCTGTCTCTTCACTGACCATCATCAGTTAAAACAGCAGATACTAGTAATATGTTAAATTAGCTCTAATCTAAATGATATGCTACATTTAGAAGTTATTTGAATATGCTGATTTTCCTATCGCCAAAGGGCTTTTTGACTATGTATTAGGAGGTTATCTCAGCCAACAGGCTCTGGGGAATCTCCATAACCCTCAGTAGAAGTGTCATGGTCAAATAATAGAATTCTCCCAGTATCTCAGTAACATGAGAGAGTAGAGTAGAGTAGTAAAGTAAAGTAATCAACCATTTAAAGGAGACAGATGTTAAAGCTGGAGTGTTTTACTGTTGTTTGTTTCATACATATATTTAGTTTGTGAAAGTATTTGGTTCTTCTATACCAGACAAGTATCGTCAACCCAGCCAATCAGCATCTGGGAGCAGCAGTGATTGGCAGTGAGCATGGACGAGGCATGACGAAGCAGATTACTTTGTGCTTTGAAGAGAACCGAAGGAAAAGCAGTTTGGGCTCATGGCTCCCAGCCTGATATATGAGGAGGCTGTGGACTAGAACTTTGGTTGCATATGGCACTGGGCATTTATATAATGTACAGTCCTTTCTTTTGCACTGTTCTTGTGCCTGTTTTTGTTGACTCTGCATTTGTACACAGTCATCGTATCTGCACCTTGTTGCATTCATCCTGCATTTGTAAATAGTTTGGTGTCAGATATTTATCACTTATTGTTTTGCTGTTTTTGCACAAATACACTTTATTAATAACTATATGTTTCCAACAAGGACTGTGTCTGTATTCACAGCACGATTAAAATTAGTTATGAAACAATCAGTCTATAGAACTGTCACATAACGCCTAGAAACATATTTAATGAGATTCTGAGAATTTTTTTCATCAGACGGGAGCTTTCAATCCTTCTAAATAATTGTATAGCATTATGCAAAGAACTACAGAATATATTTTAGCCATATACTTTCTACTTAGGAAATAATTTTTTCAACGGCCATAATACCATCCATCCATTTTCTTCCGCTTTATCCGTTGCCGGGTCGCGGGGGCAGCAGTCTAAGCAGAGACGCCCAGACTTCTCTATCCACACACACTTCCTCCAGCTCGTCCGGGGGGACCCCAAGGCGTTCCCAGGCCAGCTGAGAGACATAGTCCCTCCAGCGTGTTCTAGGTCTTCCCCGGGGCCTCCTCCCGGTGGGACGTGCCCGGAACACCTCCCCAGGGAGGCGTCCAGGAGGCATCCGAAACAGATGCCCGAGCCACCTCAACTGGTTCCTCTCGACGTGGAGAAGCAGTGGCTCTACTCCGAGCCATAATACAGTACACAAATGATCAAAATGTGTCCTTGTTATTGCTCACAATAAAATCTCCAACTTTCCTCCATCAACCCACTGTCCATAAAAGGTTTTTTTCTTTGTGATATGGATTTGCACAGCTTTCTTCCCCTTCAACACGATCCGGGGAAGACCCAGGACACGCATCTCAGACGCCTGGGAATTCCCCCGCTTATCTGTGGATGATTCTGGATGAGGAGGAAAATGGATGGATTACTGTCTGTTATTGCACTCTTCATTAAGTCCTCTGACTAATTTATTTGAGCATTTTAGTTTGTAGTTTAGAGAATTTCAAATATGCACAATATACAATCAATGTTATAGATTTAGACATAGAGGATGCGATAGACTGAATGTGGAACATAGAACCACACGTGCTGCTCACATGTACAGATGTAAACATACTACTATATATTTCTTGCACGAGGATGGACAGTGTTTTCTAGTTTTATGCTCCTCATTTCTACTGTTCTGGTGGGACGAATAAAGGATCTCTGTAATCTTAATCTTAAATATACTGTGGCAGATAAAGTCAATTTCTCAGTGGAGAATGCCCTACAGAGTCCACAGACTGATACTATAGTATACAATGATGCACATGGTCCTGGACAGACCAGAACCATGTGCGAGGCAGATGATTATAAGAGAATATAAAGGACGGAGGCTTAACTCGCTGCATATCACTTTTTAATCTCACCCTGGACACAGCATTGACCTTTGCGCTCGCTGCTTCCGCCGAGAGCCACAACACGTCCATGTGGCATTTCATCGGGATTCAGTCTTTGATGGAGGGGCTCAGGGAATAGATTCCAAACTGACCTTTTAAACGGATCACAGTCTTCTTCTTTTCTTAATCCATTGTGGGAAACCGTGACACCTGCGGGAACTGTGCATACAGAGGAATGTGTTTTATCTCTGTTGAAAAGTGCGATGTACAAGGATCAATAGAGAATTCAGAATCAATACAACGTCACTGGATTCACAAGAAGACTCACATAATGGGAAATATTTTGTAAGCAACAGAGATGAATGGATAATGGGAGCTGTACTGGGAGATTGTAACAAAGTAATGAAAAAAAATAAAAAAAACGTTCTTTTAATCCACAGCTTCGAGATAATTAATGTTTTACATATTCTGTCTTCTGATAATTAATGCAAGATTGAATGTTTGCCTGCAATTGCAAAAGTTTTAGTTTTTAAAGAAAAATCAATTTTTGTAGAAACTGGAGTAAATAGGCTCAAGACATAAGACATCATTGGTGTGTGTGGAGAGGGAAGTCTGGGCGTCTCTGCTCAGACTGCTGCCCCCGCGACCCGGCAACGGATACACCGGAAGAAAATGGCCATTTAAAATAAGGTTTTAGTCTTGAATCTTGAATGACCATTGGATTAACAAGTAAAAGTTATGTTTATTTGCAATATTCAAATATTCATCTACCTGTTTGATTTTCATTCATTGATTTTCAACCCCATTATATGTCCATTTGTGGGTTGGGGGGTGGCAATGAGAGCTGCCACCCAATGCTCAAAGCACCGGTCCCTCGCTGATCCTGCTGCGAGGGACTTACTGTGAGGGTTAAGTGTCTTGCCCAAGGACACAATGACAATAGACATTTGTAGGAGCAGTTGGAGTAGGTCTTGGTGGGCTCCAACCCACGACCTGGCCCGAGGGCCAATGCTCTACCAACTGAGCTACTGTTTGATATTCATTCCCCATAAACAGAAACTGCACCACACATCTATTTTAATGAAACCAGTTACAAAAAATAAGTAATATTTGTATGTAATACACACAGTTTGTACCATTTCTAACTAAACCCCAGCAGGTGGATTGCCTCAGTCCAACACAGACAGTAATATTCTGGCAACAAAAGTGAGATTAGAACTTTACATACTGTCCCTTTAATGGATTGATTGCATGTAATCAATTATTAATATAGTCAACGAATTAGTAATCGATTAATTTTTTGAACCTTCCATAGAATTAAACACAAGAATTTCCCACTTTTCAGTCTGTAAGTATTTGAAATCAATCAACAAAATGTGTAACAGGACCTCTGTGATCTCCAGGGGCATCCAATGTATGCAAATAAAGTTTGGTCCAATTTCAGAAAAATCCCATATTCACTGAGCTTTAAACTAATGGATTATCAGAATAACTGTGAACAGTCACACTGCACGTTATGTGGACACTTTCCTCTAGTTTATCGACAGTCACGAAGCACAAGGACCCGCCTCGAAGATTCCATGGATTCAAATGTAATTTTTCAATCAAATCCTGCTGTCACAGTTGGGCTTTCTATTGTCCTCATAACAAGACACGCTGTCTGTCAACTTGACTGAAAGCCATATAGAATTATTTTGCCAGTCGATTTTTGTGTACCCCCTCCCCCCCTCTCCCCCGGCGCGTCTATTCTCAGGGCTGATCATAAATCAAAGAGTGAACATGAAGTGAAGGGAGAGCGCCACCAGTGATGTGCCGGATAATCAGTGCTTTCTGAGGAATCGCACAAACCACTGTGAAACCTGAGCAAAAATCACTCTTTTTTTACCACTTTGTTATGAGTCACTAATGACATAATGGGACATACGGATCAGACGCAGGTGTAGTACTGTAGTTTCTCTACCAGTGGGCACAGTGGGAGGCTTTCAGACCACAATACTTTTACAGACAGCCTTAGAAGAATATGTTTGGAAGATGACGGCACATTACAATGGACTCAAGAAGCCGAAATCGTTGGGAATAGGGACAGGGAGCTGGGTACAGGCTGAATTTGTAAGTGATCTAGCAACCGTTCCAGTCTGAAGTGAGGGTGCAGAGGAACGCTGTGACTGCAAAGAACGTCATCTCACTTCAGAAAACTATCCATGGCTTTGTTTTAAAAGACAGAAAACTGCTCTGAGCGTGATGTCACAGTGGTACAATAACATCACACTCTTACAGGACTAAGACAGAGGAGTTTAGACAGAAGGGGCAGATTTATATGGTTCAAATTATATGGAAGTTTCTGATTTCAGCGAGGATGGATCTAAAAACAACTCCAGGGAAAAATGCTGTAACATGGTTTAAAGCTTTAAAAAACCTTTGCATATAATGTCTTCTTTACTGTAACTTGTAGGTTTTTCTCATCCTCACTTGATGGCGTCGTCATGCCAACTCTTCCTTATAATTGAATGATCATTGATTTTATTTTTGTATTTAACCGGGAACGCAACCAGCAAAAGTTACACACAATGACATAAAATTACAGATTATAAAAACAGTTACATTCAAGTGCTCTCAATCTGCACTAAAAAGCATTCAATGAGCTAATTTCAGATCATTTCCGGTCTTGTACGTCATTTATTATAGATTTTACTGCTGAAAATGTCCTAAAAGTTGTTTGATTTCATGATTGTTCTCTTTTGTGCATCATTACACACACTTACAACCATCGCACTGAGTCCTCTTCAGATCAGAGGTGTTCTCGTGGCCGTTTTGGCATTTGCAAATCTGTCAGTGGATCTGAGGCCTGCTGCTAACGAGTCTCGCCGGGTTTTGATTGGTTCTTGGGTTACCGCGGCGAGGCTTTTGAAGAGCACGGCGCCCGGCGAGACCTGACCTTTGACACTATGCGAGCGAATGCATGTGGTCAAATTAGTCTTCAAAGCTCTTCCTCGCTCTCTCTTATCAATTCACTCCCGTCATGAGGATTTCACTTCATTGTAACGATTTATGCTGCGTTTCAGTTGGAAATATTCTTTTATTTGTATTCATTTTTTCAAATTCTACTACTTTGCCATTTATGCCATTTAAAGAGTTAACTTAACCTTGTGACATTTTTCACTCAAGCTTAAAGATGCAGTCAGGGATTTTTTCCAGATGCATTTTTAAATATATTGTGGGAAAACGTCCCTAAACCCTAAAAGTAGTCAAGTTATCATGTGTTTTCAAATAGTAAGGGAGATTGACCAGATGCCTATTGTCTCCAAAAATTAACAAATAATACTTTGGAGCAAACCGATAAAAATAAACCAGATTCGTTCATCCCCAACGAACCAATGGGATGCGTTTACTCCCTTCACCCTCTTCCTGTTTCTCACCAGTGCGTGCACCTGAGTTGGATTTTCTAAACATGACTGAATTGAGTGATAATCGTGGAGGACATCTGAGATCTGGCAGTGCATTCACAAGGTCATTTTCACTGACATCACACATAACGGCCGTGCGCGTTATGTGTGATGCGCACGGCCGCTTTATGCAGTTCATAAAGTCTCACGTCTGACCACAACAGCCACAGGTACCATGAGGACAAACACGTACATGTGGATTTTACTGCTCTACCGCACTTTCTGTCATGTCAATACTTTTTGTACGGACTGCCTGTGAACGCCCCAAATACTAACATACGCCGACAAATAGTAACAGCTGCTGCAACACGTCTGTACTGTAGTAGGACAGGGTGCAGAGTAAACGTACAAACACAACCCATCGGTCTGATCATGTTGTGTCAGTGAACACTGTCCTCTACACTTCTCCATAGACCTCACAGAGACAGCAGCAGCCACGACTCTGCAGCTGTGTACACAGCCGTGATACGCGGCGACTCTGCTCATCAGTAGAATATGACATGTTCAACTGATGACAGATGATATCACGTGTGGATGCGCGTTCACGTGTGCCAGTTGTTTTGGTTTGGTGGAGAGGCGAGGGGAGGGGGGAGTGGTTTCAAGTTGGTGCTACGGCTAAGCTAACAAAATCGCTTACTGCACCTTTAATCTAGTGAGTTGCCCATAAAAGCGGTCATAACACAGTAAATCATATGATTTCATATGTTTTCCATTCTTTTTTTTCTTTTCTTTTTAATAATTTATTGTGTCATCTTCATTAGTTTGCACTTTTTCATAATACATATAATACATACAGCATAATAATAATATTTTAAATTATTCACCCCCCCAACTATGCTCCCCATGTGCCAAGAAAAGGGTAAAACAAAACAAAGCAAAAACAAATACATAGATACATAAATAATGAAAAAAGAAAAACATTAAACAATATGAAAGTGAATATATAGAATACTATAAACAATAGATTCCGATGGCTAAATATTGAATCATTTTGGTGTCATACTGAGAAATAGACAGAATGTGATGTTGGTTTAGTCGGTCGTCCTCTGTGTCCATGTGTCCAATGTCCATATTTGTTGATTATATATAGTATACTGTACATCATTTCGAAATATTCTGTGAAGACTTTGAGTGCGACATGTCAGAGCGGAGACGGATGCAAGAGATCGAGGTTGTGACTGAACGTGGCGAAGAAGCAGTGGAGTAAACCGGTTTGATGAGCCAAGTGAGAAGGATAGAAGGTCAAGTGTGTCATATTTAGATCTGGGACTGTCACATTCTGAAGAAATCATTGAGTTTCTTCCTTCCCCCCAGGAGTCCCTAAAGAGAAAACAAAGTAGTGGTAAAAACATATTTAGTAATTGCCAAGTGTGTCAATGTCAAAGCCAACTTCAACTCCGTCATAGCTATTAAAAAGCTCAGAACAGCTCGAATTCTGTCAACACAGTTTTATTATCTAGAGCAGGAAGAGCGTTCCCTTTCTAGACTATTTCAACTTTGTTATGAAAAGATATTTGAGAATAGGCCTTTATTTTATGTAGACCAAAATGCACACACTTCAGGACAGAAGGCTGTTTTTTTTGTTTGGCAAGTTCATACACAAGAAAACTCAAATTCCTTCACAAAACAATCACAAAAGGCAATTTAAATATACATTTCATAAATAATCACAGTGCATCAAGAAGAGTGAAAATCCTTCAGTTGTATGCACAGAAAAATAAAACTGTTTTAACCTGGATTTGATCATTTTCAAAGAAGAAGCCTGTCTCACATTTTCAGGAAGTCTGTTCCCGATTTTAGCTGCATGAATCTGAAACGCTGTCAGTCTGCCTTTGCTTCTGATAGGCAGGTTTCAGTGTCCTCACGTCCTCTGTGTCAGAGCAGAGCTGGACTTTGGTTCATCGTGTGAGGATCAGAGCTGCCACAGTTGGTTCCTCTGCAGCTGCTGGGTCATGGCCATTTCACTTTGTTTGGTTTATTTTGAACATGTGCATAGTACAGTCACACAAAAGACAACAAACCCGAACTCCCTCCACATGTCCAAAGGGAGGAGGAAGATGCAGAAATCGTGAGCTTGTCTTTAATCTAAATATGGAATACTCTCAAAAGCATGTGTTAAATAGTTGTGTTGTCGTACTCTGCTGTGGCTTCTGCTGTTCCTTTGTTGCTTGTGTGCAAACACACTGACGAGCTGGAATTCACCGAAGAAGAAATCCAAATGAGAATCAGGTGACGCAAATTCTGCTTTCTCATTGCTGTCCATCATTCTTGTTTAATGAATAAAAACCCAGGGTGCATTTGTGACTTTATTGTTTCAAAATGCTTTGTTCACACAGACTGAAACTGTTGGTATTATGAGATGTCTTACATTTATGAGGCTGATATCTTCTTCCAGAGGATAAGATATAAGGAATATATGTCTAAATGCTTCTTTAACCTCAAATGTTGTGTTTGGCACTTAAGGGGTTTCAACAGTCGGACGACCTTTTGAGGGACAGAATGAATTCTTTGATTTAATCAAGTTACAAGAGCATACGAGGTGCAGTTCAGGAAAATGTAAACTTCATGTCCTGTGAGGCGAGCACATGTCAGACAGTTTCAGACCAGGTCAAGCAGAGTCACAGCAGTCTCTCGAAATAACTTGAAGCATTACAACTTACCATTACCAAAATGAGCCTCACATATTCTTTCTGTTGATCCCGGAATCAGGGCTTTCTTCTGAGCGTTCATTCTCCTGATCCCCTGCAAACATTTCTTGATTTTTTTTGCTGTTCTTTTCCAAAGGAATTTGAAAAAAAAAAAACCTTCATCTGGCCCCAGCGGGCCGTACAACCGACCACACAACAATGGACCATTTGGTTTAGTAAAACCTCTCTCCAAACGTCTAACTGTAGCATCCAGGTAGCAGTCGCTGCCAGTCAAGTGACCGGTGCGGAAAAACTATAAACAACAAATGTTTCCATTTAAACTCAGCCTAAAGAACTGGCTCAAAGATGATAAGTCTGCAGTCATTATTCCGATGTAAACCTGCGGTCACTGCCTCGGCCCAGAGACTACGGTTGATAATCAGCTGTAGCTATGTCCGGTCTGAACAATGCTTTTCATGTGCAATGTCCCTGTCAAATAAACTAATACATGGAACGTAAAAAAAAACAAGGGCAACAAGGTTCTGTTCACTGTATTTATGGACAGAATCTCTAGGCGCAGCCAGGGGCCGGAGGGGGTCCGGTTCGGGAACCACAGGATTTCATCTCTACTTTTTGCGGATGATGTCGTCCTGCTGGCTCCAACGAACCAGGACCTGCAGCATGCACTGGGGCGGTTTGCAGCCGAGTGTGAAGCGGCTGGGATGAGAATCAGCACCTCCAAATCCGAGGCCATGGTGCTCGACCGGAAAAAGGTGCCTTGCCCTCTCCAGGTGGGTGGAGAGGTCCTTCCTCAAGTGGAGGAGTTCAAGTATCTCGGGGTCTTGTTCACGAGTGAGGGGAGGATGGAGCGTGAGATTGACAGGCGGATCGGTGCAGCGTGCGCAGTGATGCGGTCTCTGTATCGGACCGTTGTGGTAAAGAGGGAGCTGAGCCGAAAGGCAAAGCTCTCAATTTACCGGTCAATCTTCGTTCCCTCCCTCACCTATGGTCATGAGCTTTGGGTAATGACCGAAAGAACGAGATCGCGGATACAAGCGGTCGAAATGAGCTTCCTCCGCAGAGTGGCTGGGCGCTCCCTTAGAGATAGGGTGAGGAGCTCGGTCACACGGGAGGAGCTCGGAGTAGAGCCGCTGCTTCTCCACGTCGAGAGGAACCAGTTGAGGTGGCTCGGGCATCTGTTCAGGATGCCTCCTGGACGCCTTCCTGGGGAGGTGTTCCGGGCACGTCCCACCGGGAGGAGGCCCCGGGGAAGACCCAGGACACGCTGGAGGGACTATGTCTCTCAGCTGGCCTGGGAACGCCTAGGGGTCCCCCCGGACGAGCTGGAGGAGGTGTGTGTGGATAGGGAAGTCTGGGCGTCTCTGCTTAGACTGCTGCCCCCGCAACCCGGCAACGGATAAAGCGGAAGAAAATGGATGGATGGATGGATGGAACGTAAAAAAAAAACAAGGGCAGATCCCTAAATATGTTATGATGAAAATGTACATGACACAATAATCTTCAATGATTAAATACTCTGAAGTTGACCTTAAGATTGGAACAGATAGTTTGTGAGTCATTATTGCGTGTGTGAAAAACAGGTTATCACCCACTTCAGCCTCCTTCAGCCTCCATCAGCCTCCTTCAGCCTCCGCCAGCCCCCGCCAGCCTCCTTCGGCCTCTGTCAGCCTCACCATAGGAGACTAATACATGTTTGACCCAGAATGCGTCTATTTTCAAGTAACCATCAGACCTCCAGCTATTCTATAAATATTCTGTAATGAGTTCTCCATAAGTTTTCATTTGATAAAATGTATCTATGTGGGGCATGGTGCGTACACATTTAGACGTGTGCATCTGGATGAATATCAATTGTAAGTGACCTGTTATTATAGAATCAAAACATGTGCCTATTTCTATTGCGGCTGTCTTTGTATGTAATTACTGTTGTCAAGGGCCATTTCCTCTCAGTCTTGTTTGCGCAGGTAACAGTTAGAGACGGATGGAAAAGCCTGATAATTGTATGGGAAAACACTAAAAGAATGACCGTGCTTAAATACGGCCGCTCCGAGGGTTTGCTGAATATCTCTCTTTCTCCACCCCTTTTGGGATGGTACATCAATTATCTTTATTACAGAAACGTGCAGCATTGATGGTGATGGGTAACAATGGCATGTTATCCATAATTTTAAAACCTATCATCTCAGGAAAACAACTTCATAATTGAATCTGTTTTAAAAGGTTAAACAAGATTTTTCTTTTATCCTCAAATAATGTTCACTTTTTCATTGTATGCTTGAAATAAACTAAAACTATAACTATAAAACAAAAATATCAGCTATCTAACTATAAGCGATGGCTCCAGGCTGTGACCCAATGTTTAAATAATGTACTCTCCTGATGCCTTCAGCAGAGGAGCCCAGAATATCCTCTGACTTTCCCTGTCGGCCTCAAAGACCCCGAGGTGCCACTCCAGGAGTGTGTCCTCTTTACCATCCTGACTCCAGACCTCAGCGGATCTGTCCTCGTGTCCAGCATGTGCCCTTCTCACATTCTCAACTCACTTTTCTGCAGTGGTTATAAAGTTTTATTGTAGTTAAACAACCTTTATAGATATTTATCAACATTTATGGCCATCTGCTCGTTAAGGACCAATGGTTCCATGTGTTTTTTATCATTGCTTGTGTTTGAACAGTTTGATTCTCTGATCTGTGTTGGCAAATCGACAGCTTTATAAACTTCTCCGAGATAACTACTGTTGTGATTTAGAGCTATACAAAAATAAATTCAATTCAACTGAATAGTTCAATGTGTATTTTACAAACCACATGAGTTAGGCTGAAGTTTGTCACTAGTTTTAGACAGTTTTTTACATTCTGATGTTTCATTCAAATTCGTTGTTGTTGGATTGTGAAGCACTTAGTGATGATGCATGTGTTGTGTTTTGTAAGTCATTTGCACTTTTAAAAGTAGCTGTTTTTTTCCATGTGTATTTATACAAAGTATATTATCTATTTTTACGCCCATGTACTTCTTACTTCCTGCTTGGCGAAACTCCCTGATGCACCTGATGCCAATGCTGTGTATGATCAGCAGGGAACCATCCTTCACTGATGTTTCAGCAGAGCCTTTGACGGTGAGGCAGCAAACAAACACATTTTTGTCACTTTTCTGCAACCAACGCCAGAAACTTCCCTTTTCAGCTTCCAGGGCAATTTCTTTGACAGCTCAGTTTTCCTGTTGTGAGCCCAAAGTCTCTCTGGATCATACACTGTTAATATTAACAGACGTAGTGACGTTATCTCCGTCGTTGATCCCTTGTCCCTTCTGCCGACATTTAAAAAATGGCAGCAAGTGGCTCGTCCCGCAGGAATTGTGAAAAAACGCATTTGTGCATGTGTTAGCCAGCACAAGCCCGGACACATGTCATTCATTTAACAAGTGCAGTCAAAAGTCCACAGCGGCTAAACTAAAGAGGTCCCCTCAGCATTGACACTCTTGAGTGTTTCTATCTATGCCAGATGTGACATGTACATTTCTCCTGTGTGAGATCAATTAAGTCTATCTTATCTTATCTGGAATGTAGCGTTGAGCCAAGAGCCCACTTTTGGACCAGGCCTTAAAGCTTTTTACGAGAGGAAAAAATACGGCATAAGAATTTATTGGATAATTCTGTTTCCTGGTCCAACACCACCGGTAAGGAGTGAGATTGCTTCCCTCTCATTGGCCTGCACTCAGCGGCTCGATCTCAGCACTGAACACTTTTTTCCTGCTCACAAGCCTCATGCCTGGCGTCCTCCAAGGGGACTGTTCAATCTCGAGACCTGCTTCTGTCTTTGTGACCTTGATGAGTAGCACTGAAAAATTTGTGATAAACAAGTAAAAAATTGCTTAAATTTGGCTAAATGTACCTTAATTTGAGCTGACTGCGTTAAAACAAGATTTACCAGGGGGACAAAGCGAAACTACCTTGTTTTGAAAAGATAGAAGAAATATCCCCATTAGGATGAGAAAATTAAGCAACAGTTCTTGAAATAAGACTAAACGGCTTTGTCTTGTTGCAAATCTTGTTTTAAGACCATCAGAATGTTCTCAAATCAAGGTAAAAAACACTTGATTTAAGCAGAATTTTTTGGCAGAATACCCTCCCACCACCACCAGCCCTTGTTGTATGTGGTTTCATAAATTTTACTAGAACTTACTTCCTCCTCCATCTTTGACACTTGACTTCCATCTTTTCCCATTCTTTCAATATTGCCTCGGACCAGAAATGTGTTGCTTCACCTCAGCCGATGTGTTGTTGGCCTGTCTGGACTATTCCTACTTCCTCCTGGGACAGTATGGTCCACAAAGTTTTCAGTTTTCCACTTTCTGGTTCTGAAAGTACCACCAGACTTTTGAATGAGCCGATCTTTTGACCCCTCAACTCTAGAAACATTCTTACTTTTTCATCTTTGTATCCAAGGAGGATGCTTTGAGGGGTTGCCCTTTCCACTTTCTTTTTTATGCTCAAGTCAGAGTTTTTATACTCGCTTCTTTTTTTATCCTAAAGTTACAGATTTTATTTCATTTTATTTTAGTATATAGCTGACATACCCCACTGTGGGACAGAATCCTAATGAAACTGTTGGCGAATATGTCCATTTTCTATTTTCTGTTCACTTCACACATCTTACAACAAACACATTTTTCATTTTATTGTCACCAATGACAGTATTCGCGATTTGTTTATAGAAGGAACAGGCCTTTTCATCAAAACTAAAGACGTTTTCTCCAATCGTTTGAGCTGCAGTTGAACATAGTAATGATTGTGGGCATGGAGTGGTTAGCCCTCTTGCTTCTGAGCAAGAAGGTCCTGTTCCTGGTTGGCCTTTCTATTGGAGTTTGGACCATGTTCTCCCCGCGTCTGCGTAGGTTTCCTCCTGGTGCTCCGGTTTCCCCTACCACTAAAGACATGCACAATAGGTCTGGCATGCGCCTCCTCTACTGGCGACCTCACTTCCTTCTCTGTGTGGAGTGAGAGACTACTGCCAAAAAAAACATGTTTTGTGACTCTGGTCTCTGAAAGGATTAAGATGAAGAGACCCTTTATTTGTTCCACGGTGTTGCATCAAGTTATAGAACAGTAGGAAAGAGGAGCACACAGTGACAAGTTAAGTGAAAAATAGCTATACTAATAAAAATAAAAATAAATCTCTAACTCTTGCATCAATAAAAGTATAAAATCTCTATCTTGAAAATAATAATAAAAGAAGTGTAAAAGTTTTACATTTGGCAAAAAAGAGGCAAGTATAAAGTACTGTGTATTCCAGTGCAAGCAAAGTGTAGTTATATGTTAGCATCTGTACATGTTAGCAGCAGTATGTTTACATCTGTACATTAGCAGCAGTATGTTTACATCTGTACATGTTAGCAGCAGTATGTTTACATCTGTACATGTTAGCAGCAGTATGTTTACATCTGTACATTAGCAGCAGTATGTTTACATCTGTACATGTTAGCAGCAGTATGTTTACATCTGTACATTAGCAGCAGTATGTTTACATCTGTACATTTGCAGCAGTATGTTTACATCTGTACATGTTAGCAGCAGTATGTTTACATCTGTACATTTGCAGCAGTATGTTTACATCTGTACATGTTAGCAGCAGTATGTTTACATCTGTACATGTTAGCAGCAGTATGTTTACATCTGTACATTTGCAGCAGTATGTTTACATCTGTTCATTAGCAGCAGTATGTTTACATCTGTACATTAGCAGCAGTTTGTTTTTACCTGTACATGTTGAAAGGCGCTATATGAATAAATATTACTTACTAACTGAACAAGACACTACTGTGTTTTTTTAATCACTGCACATCCTGTGTTTGAACCGATTGATTCTCTGATCTGTGTGTAAAGTCCTCCGAGATAACTACTGTTGTGAACAAAAAGTACAGTCCCCCAGCTTTAAATTGTATAAATAAGAACCTCCTCAAAGCAAACATCTTGTGTCGTCCCCTAAAGTCCCAGCTGGAGAACTGTTATTTGTGGTGTGGTGGCTGGGGGCGCTGAGCTAAGCTGGTGGAAACTTGGCCAGAAATGAAAAGTCTTAGTTCCAGAGGAGGTGTCGGTCTGCAGGGGGCTCTTTTCTCCTGGATGCCTCTTCAAATTAGCCTTGTGTCGGCTCCTGCTCCCTCTGAGCCTCTGGGTTATCCACCACGACCCAGACAGGACCAGCCAATGTCCCAAGTGGAGCTCAGATTGAGGAGAAGTATAGTTAGACAATTGTGCACTGCAAAAAAATGATAAAAGGTTAGGTAATAATTGTTGTTAATGAGAGCTGTTGCTTTATTTTTCTCATTCCAAGGGAGACATTTCTTGTATCTTTTCAAAACAAGATCATTTTCCTTTGTCCCATTGGCAAATCATGTTTCACAGTAGTCAAAAAGTGCTTAACTTACAATACATTTAGCCAAATTTGGGCAATTTTTGACTGCTGTAAAACAAGATTATCTTTTTTCCAGTGGTGTGCTGACTTGATAAACTAAAGTATAAATGTGAAGAAGGCAGTGCAGATGGTTGCTGACTTGGATGACTGGTCAAGCTGGCAGCTCTACTGTAGTAGACGTGTGCAAGCTGTGGGTGTAGTTTAGAAAAATAAACAGTGTAGGAATGTTGATTCAAAGTTGTCCAACATTTAGTTCATCTAAAATATTATACATCATAATATACGAAATGAATAAGAGTAAACTTTAATCAGAAAACTACTCTGTGGTTTAGAGAATAGACTTTAAAGCAGCTCTGCTTATTACAAGTCTCTCCATGGCCTCGCACCAAAGTACATCTCTGTTATGTTAGTGCCATATGAACCAACTTGGACTCGGAGGAGCACAGGGACTGGCCTCCTGCCGGGACTCGGAGGAGCACAGGGACTGGCTGGTGCCCAGTGTCAGAACTAAACATGAGGAGGCAGCGTTTCAGATTCAGACAGCTTGCATCTAGAACAGTCTTCCTGACAATGTTCAAATCCAGGTATAAACAGTTCTGTTTAGTTGTGCATATCACTGAGGGGGTTCATCTTAACTCTCTTTAATGCTGTGACCGGGTGAGCCCGTCCCTGAGCACACTTTGTCTCATGGAGTACCGTGGACTGCAGGAGCGAGAGTGAGAGTTACGGAAAAAGACTTTTAGTAGAAGTTGTGTATATTTTTGTTTGTAAATATCCTTTTTGCTTGAGACTTTTCACTGTGCCCACTGTTGTCTAAAACGCCCTTTCCGACCCAGCCATGTGCATGTGAAAAAGAACCCATCACAAAATCACTCTGATTATTTGTTCAGCACATTGAGTTGCCTTGTGTATGAATTGTGCTATACAAATAAACGTGCTTTGCCTACTCTGAAAAGCACTTTTTAGAGATAAGTGACTCAATTGGTAGAGCATTGGCCCATGGGCCTCAAGGCGTGGGTTCGAGCCCACCTCGAGACCTACCACTGCTGTCATTGTGTCCTTGGGCAAGACACTTAACCCCACTTTTCCTGAAGCCCCCGCTGAAAGATCTCAGCTCCTGTGGACTCACCACCTGCAGGAGGATCAGTGAGGGGCTGGTGCTCTGACTGCCACCCCCCGAGCCAGAAATTCATTGGGGGAAGAAAATGGATGGATGGATATTTGAATCCTCAGCACATCTTTATGGATTCAGTTCTGGATGGATGGATGACTTAAAAAATATCCTCAATTATATGAACAGAAAGTCACAAAATGGGTTTTCAGTCAGTGAAAGTGTCACACAGCCTTTGCTCTGAGCTTCATTAGTGACCGAGCAGAAGATGGAGCAGAGCCATGATGCTTCACTTCACACACACACCTCAGATCAAACATCAAATCTGTGCCACATGACCATAACACTCTTACACAATATGTGACAAATAAGTAAGTCATGTTTATTTACATAGCCATTCATAGACCAGAGTCACAATGCGCTTTACAATTGTGTCTCACATGACACAGAGATGGGAAACCGGAGCACGGGGAGAACAAGCAAACTCCACATTGAAAGTTCTTGAGGTGGACAAGCGCTAACCACTGCGCCACCGCGCTGATAATATAGAATTAACTGTTTACAGCTGTGCTATAGGATACAACAGGCATGTCATACTCAGGCCCGTGGTCCAAATCCGGCTCGCAAATCCATTCTTAGTGGCCCTTGGAATGATTGTATGGGGCTACTATGGAATATACTGCGTTATACTTCATTTTAAAGCCTATTGTCTCAGGAAAACAACCACATAATTTTATCTGTTGTAAAATGTGAGCTAACAATCAAAAGTTATAGTTACTTAATTTGGTTTTTATTTATTTTGTATTCAACAAATACATCTCTTATTGATATTTGGCTCAGTTGTGGTTGAATCATAACTTACCTGATAATGTCCAAACTGGCCCAAACCAGCTCTTATGTTTTTGAATTTGGCTGCCAACCAAATTGAGTTTGACACCCCTGTGATAAAATATTTACTTTCACAGTGACAAGTTAAGTTATTTGTAAATAAACATTAATATAGAATAAATATTTACAAAAATAATAATTACAAATATAAATGAAAGTATTTTGAGTATTTGTAATACAGTTACTACTTTTTTCAAAGTAACGGAACACTTTACAAAGTACATGTTAAGTCATGTATTTAGCATTCTGGAATTTAAAAAAAAAAGTGGGAAAAAGCTGTACTTGCGATGCTAACTCTGACCGTTCGGATAAAGTTGTGATGAATACACTGCATAATTTTTAACATCCAAAATCCTCGGATAAAACACACTCAGGTGAAACTGTCATTCCACCTGTGGATGTGAATACATGATACAGACTCATTACTGCTCAGTGACAACTGCCTTTTTGTTATAACATCTGAGGTTCACACTGTTAGTTGAATTACAGAAGTAAATAAACAATAATGTAGTTTTCAGAGTTTCTGCTTTTTACAAATGCATTAGAAATAAATCAGAATCAGAATCAGAATCATTTTTATTGCCACGTAAGTAACAGGAGGTCACAGACTAGGAAATTGCTTTGGCTCAGTGCAACAGTCAAAAAGAGATAATAAAAATAAGAATAAAAAACACTTCTAAAGAATAAATTTTAATTTAAAATAGAGTTACAGTTACTATTTACAATATACAAGTGCACATGGTGCACACAATGGAAGGTGACAGCAGTACAGTGAAGTAAAGTGACGTATGATGGGCAGTAAAGTGACTTTATAAAGGGCGGGGGGACAGGTTAAGAAGTGTTCAAGAGTCCAACAGCAGAGGGGAAGAAACTGTTCTTGTGGCGGGAGGTTCTAGTCCTGATGGACCGCAGCCTCCTGCCTGAGGGGAGTGGTTGGAATAGTCCATGTGCGGGGTGAGAGGGGTCGGCTGTGATACGACCAGCCCGGCCTCGAGCTCGGGCGACGTACAGGTCCTGCAGCGATGGAAGGCTGCGACCGATCACTTCCTCTGCAGAGCGCACGATGCGCTGTAGTCTCTGTTTGTCCCTGACTGTGGCTCCAGCGAACCACACGGTGACGGAGGAGGTGAGGATGGACTCGATGATGGCCGTGTAGAACTGCACCAACATCTGTGCAGGCAGCTTGGCTTTCCTGAGCTGCCGCAGGAAGTACATCCTCTGCTGGGCCTTCTTGATGAGGGAGCTGATGGTCGGCTCCCACTTGAGGTCCTGGGTGATGGTGGTGCCCAGGAAACGGAAGGACTCCACAGAGGTGATGGGGGAGTCCATCACGGAGGGTGGGGGTGGGGGGACAGTGCTCTTCCTGAAGTCCACAATCATCTCCACTGTCTTCTGGGCGTTCAGCTCCAGGTTGTTACCACTGCACCAGGACACCAGCCGGTCCACCTCCCTCCTGTAGGCGGACTCATCGTTGTTGGAGATGAGTCCAATGAGGGTGGTGTCGTCCGCGAACTTGATCAGCTTCACGGAGTCGTGGCTGGAGGTGCAGTGGTTGGTGTACAGGGAGAAGAGCAGGGGAGAAAGAACACAGCCCTGTGGGGCTCCTGTATTTATAATCCGAGAGTCCGAGACATTCTTCCCCAGACGCACTCGCTGCTTCCTGTCCGTCAGGAAGTCAGTGATCCACCTGCAGGTGGAATCGGGCACGTTGAGCTGGGAGAGCTTGTCCTGGAGCAGGGATGGCAGGATTGTGTTGAAGGCAGAGCTGAAGTCCACGAACAGGACCCTGGCGTAGGTCCCCGGGGAGTCCAGGTGCTGTACGATGTGGTGGAGGGCCAGGTTAATGGCGTCCCCTAAACACAATGACAATAAAGTGTCATTGTGTGGATTATTTGTGACATTTGTTCCTTTTCAGTTTTACTTCCTGTCCTGTTCCCGTTTGATTGACTATATGTACAGTACCTATGTGTCTGTCTATATGTCCCTGTGTCTATATTTACAGTACCTATGTGTCTGTCTATATGTACCTGTGTATCCGTTTATATGTACCTGTCTGTCTGTGTCTATATGTACAGTACCTGTGTATCTGTCTATATGTACCTGTGTCTATATTTACAGTACCTGTGTCTCTGTGTCTATATGTACCTGTGTCTCTATGTCTCTATATACAGTACCTGTGTCTCTGTCATCTGGTGAAATGATAGAAGACCCAAAATGCAGGAATGCAAAAAATTATGATTTAATAAATTAAAGTCCAAGGTGAAAACAAAATCTCAAAAATCCGAACTTGACGAACACAGAGAGACACAGGTTAAACACATCAGGGTGGGGCAGACAATCAAGACAAGGGAAACAAGACAGGTAGTCAAACTAAAACCAAATCAACTGAGATCTAATATCCAAAATAAAACCAAAGTATAAAATATCACAAAGTCCACACCGTGACAGTATCTGTCTATAAGTACCTGTGTCTGTGTCTATATGTACAGTACCTGTGTATCTGTCTATAAGTACCTGTGTCTCTGTGTCTATATGTACAGTACCTATGTATCTGTCTATAAGTACCTGTGTCTCTGTTTCTATATGTACAGTACCTGTGTATCTTTCTATATGTACCTGTGTCTCTGTTTGTCAAATGTTCCTGGTTCATTTTGCTTTTGGAGCTAGTTTTTTTGGCCTCGATCCTCGTTCTACAGTCTGAGTCCTGGATCTATAGCCTGTCCGTCTGTGGGAGCAGATCTTTCTCTCAGTGTGGGGGCGTCCAAGAGGTTTTAGAAGAGAATGATCCTAATAAAACCATAATTCTTTTTTGGCCATTCCTGAGTTTTGCGTAATTTCACCTTGCGACAAAACACTTATTTTAGTAGTGTAGAGAAGTGCAAACATATCAACCGACGTGGACCAGCCGCGCCGACGGAGAGACAAGGCAGTGCGGAGCTCGGAGCAACATAACACTCTCTCCAGAGCAAAAGTCAAAAATCATAAAAGTCACGACTTTGACGGAGCAGATGTCAAAGATGTCAGACGTGGCCCTGGTCCTGGAGGCGTGGTCATGCACCGGTCTCCTCCGCACAACTCCAGATGCTTCCTGTCGACCGAACGCAAACAACACACTGCACTTTGTGACGAAGATTAACGACGGCACATGTTTTTATTACTAAAGAGAAGCACTGGTTTTCTCTCAGCACGCCACATTAATCCTCTGATGTTTTTTTTTTGCTGTTTCTTTTTTCAGATACAAAGTAATTCACTGTGTCATGTTGATTCATTTGCAACCGGCAAAACGAGGACGAAATAAATAAAATAGAACAGAATCATCGTGCTGCGGAACCACGTACGTTTCGATTAAGTGTGGGATTCTACACTGTGTTTTTATTGCTTTTGAAGCCGATGTATGACATGATGGAATCCCAAAAATATACTGCTGAGGAAGGAGAGAGGCGTGCTCCACTGTATCCCGAGAAGTAAAAAAAGAAATCTTTAAATAATGGATTCTCTGAGCTGGTCGTATTAGCTCTGAAGGCGACAAAGAGATTTGACAAAAGAAGGTTCTATCATTGCTGTAAAAAAAAAAAAAAAAAAAAATCTGAAACGATCTACGACCTATTTGTTTTGATGCACAAGTGTAAATTAGCACTGCTGCTACCACCTGGTACAAGGCATCTCTGCTCTTGGCTTATGTTTATTGTCCACTGTCACTATGATAATAATATTCGTACCATGCCATGCCATGCGGACCAAACAAAGACTTTAATGTTCTTTTTATTGTTATTCCTTCATGCAAATTTACCTTGGAGACTATAAAGTTTATCTTATCTTATCGCACCGTCAAAAGAGGATATTGTGATGTCCTTATTAGCAGTAGATTCATAACGCTTATGCTAACGTGGAGAAGCTAATGCAGTGTTGGCAATGAAAGCATCATATTCTGTTTTCTGTTTTAGTGCATGTGCTCAGTTGGTGCAAAACGTTTTTTAAATCATGGATTATATGCGTCTTTGTTTTATTATTATTTTGTATTGTTTTTATGCACACGTTCTCTCTCCTCTATATGTATTTGCACGAGCAACTAGTCTTATAAATATTACATAACATGACATGGTTTACTCAAAGGAGCAAGCCATTTTCAGACCTCACAATTCCAATGTGTAAGAAACAAATAATAAAAAAGAAACCAGAATATTTCTATTCTAATAGAAATAAACAGCTAAGACAGGGGCAGAACACAAAACGTAGGAACTGGACGGGGACCGAGTGAATAGAAGGGATTTCCTTTTCTTATAATTGTTTTTTACATCATGAAGCTATTTTAACATTACTTTAATGTGTCATGACCTTTACTGTTATTTTCTAGTTGATTTTTCTGAAAACAAAATACAAATAGAAAGTCAAATACATTGTTTTATTTTAAACAATTTCACTTCTAATGATGTTTTGGGTTAAAATGTTGAAATAAATTACCATCAATGCTACAAGTTAATACTATTAATTGAAAATCATTTTAGGGGCCACTAAAATTTGTCTTGCGTGCTGGATTTGACATGTTTGCACTATAATAATAATGTCAAAAAAGGCAAGTATAGCCTCTTTGACATTGATTTTCCATCCATTATTGATTATTCTTTGACAAAGAGCTTGAGCAGAGGTGTTTGAAACTCTCCAAGAGGCTTTGCAGATCCGAGAAAGTCGTAATTTTGTTTGTAGCGTATAACTTTACGATACGCCTTTTAGCCTCGAAACAATATTCTTTTAAAGTCTGCAATTATTATCAAGGTTTTCTGAGCTCAAGCGACATCTGCTGAGGCTTTAAAGTTCAATTTCCACACCAATCTTTCTGACGCCACAAACAGTGTGTTAGTCACGGGGACGCTGGTCATTGTATGTGGCGCAGTGTGACAGCAATCTCACAGCTGTGTGACTCAAGAATGGCAATTATCCAACCTCGCTATTGAACAGAACGTGACAGATTGAACAGAATGTAGCAAGAACTTTCTTGATAGTCGATGCCATTCTAAATAGAAATTAACTTGTCCAAACTAAGGCCAAGAAGACAAGAAGAGCTCAATCTTCTGACCACAGAAAGGAAATGTGGACTTGTTTACCACATCCCTCCCTCAATATGTGCGTCCTTGAGGTTTCTCATTTCATCCCACTGGGTTTTAGAGTTTTTCCTCACGACGCAGAGGATGGGGATCCAGGACTTTAGACATTCAACAACATTTATTAACTTTGTCAACATTTATGTACATTGGTCATCTGCCTCTTTTGGCAATAGCTCTCTCACTCCCCGGCAATAAGGTCCTGTGTTCGATTCCACCTCCAGGCCTTTCTGTGTGGAGTTTGCATGTTCTTCCCGTGTCTGTGTAGGTTTCCTCCGGGTGCGCCCGTTAAAAAACATAAAAACCGTGTGGAGAGAATGGAACAATATCTGAACTCTGAACATTGTAAAGCGCTTTGTGTGACTTGTTCTGTGAAAAAGCGCTATCTAAATAAACGTTACTTATTTACTACTTACTGATCTGTGTTGGTGAATTTGACCGTTTTGTGAAGTCCCCTGAGATAACTACTGTTGTGATTCAGGGCTATGCAAACAAATTGTTGGTTGAGCAGTTTGTGTTTTGGTGTTTTTATGTTTTTATTTTATTTATTCTATTTTTGATACATATAATGCTGGCAAACCTGTATATTTAAATGTGTGTTTTTATCTTTTATAAAATGTGCTATATAAATAAAGTGGATTGGATTGTTTCCTATTGGACAAGGAGACTGTCCTTTTCAATAATATACAGTACAAACAGACGCCATATAACCTCTTTCAAAGATTGCATCTTACTCACATAAAATACGGTCCACAGACTTTCTTCAATTACAACTTCCTTATTCCGTATTCTTTGCCTGTACTGTCCATCTTATGTTATGAAAAACATTTAACGTATTACTAATTAGGCCCGAGCCCCGAACGGGGAAAGGGCCTATTGTTTTTGCTCGAGAGATGTCAAATTCTGCACTTTGAGCCTTAATTTCACCCCCTGAACATGCATGAAAAGTTGTAAAATTTTGACCAAACATCAGACCTGGTGAAAAATTTGATATTTTGGTGTTTATTTTTATGGGACTCAAAAAATGCCAGAACAGCGCCACCTACAACAGCCAATGGGAGTTTCAGAGGTCAAGTTTGTCGTAGAGCCATGAAATTCGGTACACATGTTCCTCAAGTCAAGATACGACCGAAATGTTATCATGGCTCCGCCCTCTGACAAACAGGAGGCCCATAAATTTCACTGCAAAATGGAAAAATGAACAGCAAAAGTTTTCATACATGTCGGTTGGAAAGCGACTCCTCCTCGGCCGTTTCACCGATTGGCCTCCATATCACTCCACATTGTCTAAACACATGTACCATCAAAATGACCTCAGGGATTTTTGATCAGTGAAACGTTGTTTGAGCAGCGGAGCGGCAAAATGTGAGTGTTTATTGGCCGTTTTTCACAACCTTCTATTTGCTCCCGTTTACACATACAAATTCCGATTTGCACAAAACTTGAATCCATGGTTCAACTCTAGGGTCTAGGTCATTTGAAAGTGAAATAATTGAACTTGGCTCATTAACGCCCCCTACAGACTATTTCAGAGTTTTTAGTATGAAAAACTCTGAAAACTTTGACTCCATCTGTAGGGGCATTAATGAGCCAAGTTCTTTTATTTCACTTTTAATTGACCTAGACCCTAGAGTTAAACAATGTATTAAAGTTTTGTGCAAATCAGACTTTGTATGTGCAAACGGGAGCAAATTTAATATTGTCCAAAACGGCCAAAAAAAGGTCACAATTTGCAGCTCCCCTGTTCGAACAACGTTTCACTGATGAAAAATCGCCGAAGTCATTTTCAAGGTACATGTGTTGAGATGATGTGGAGCGATTTTGAGGCGAATCGGTGAAACGGCCGAGGAGGAGTCGCTTTCCAACCAACATGTATGAAAATGATTGCTGTTCATTTTTCCATTTTGCAGTGAAATTTATGGGCTTCCTGTATGTCAGAGGGCGGGGCCATAATAACATTTTTTTCATGTCTTGACTTGAGGAACATGTGTACCGAATTTCATGGCTCTACGACAAACTTGACTTCCGAAAAATCCCATGGGGGTTATTATTAGGCCCGAGCCCCGAACGGGGAAAGGGCCTATTGTTTTTGCTCGAGAGATGTCAAATTCTGCACTTTGAGCCTTAATTTCACCCCCTGAACATGCATGAAAAGTTGTAAAATTTTGACCAAACATCAGACCTGGTGAAAAATTTGATATTTTGGTGTTTATTTTTATGGGACTCAAAAAATGCCAGAACAGCGCCACCTACAACAGCCAATGGGAGTTTCAGAGGTCAAGTTTGTCGTAGAGCCATGAAATTCGGTACACATGTTCCTCAAGTCAAGATACAACCGAAATGTTATCATGGCTCCGCCCTCTGACAAACAGGAGGCCCATAAATTTCACTGCAAAATGGAAAAATGAACAGCAAAAGTTTTCATACATGTCGGTTGGAAAGCGACTCCTCCTCGGCCGTTTCACCGATTGGCCTCCATATCACTCCACATTGTCTAAACACATGTACCATCAAAATGACCTCAGGGATTTTTGATCAGTGAAACGTTGTTTGAGCAGCGGAGCGGCAAAATGTGAGTGTTTATTGGCCGTTTTTCACAACCTTCTATTTGCTCCCGTTTACACATACAAATTCCGATTTGCACAAAACTTGAATCCATGGTTCAACTCTAGGGTCTAGGTCATTTGAAAGTGAAATAATTGAACTTGGCTCATTAACGCCCCCTACAGACTATTTCAGAGTTTTTAGTATGAAAAACTCTGAAAACTTTGACTCCATCTGTAGGGGCACTAATGAGCCAAGTTCTTTTATTTCACTTTTAATTGACCTAGAACCTAGAGTTAAACAATGTATTAAAGTTTTGTGCAAATCAGACTTTGTATGTGCAAACGGGAGCAAATTTAATATTGTCCAAAACGGCCAAAAAAAGGTCACAATTTGCAGCTCCCCTGTTCGAACAACGTTTCACTGATGAAAAATCGCCGAAGTCATTTTCAAGGTACATGTGTTGAGATGATGTGGAGCGATTTTGAGGCGAATCGGTGAAACGGCCGAGGAGGAGTCGCTTTCCAAGAGACATGTATGAAAACTTTTGCTGTTCATTTTTCCATTTTGCAGTGAAATTTATGGGCTTCCTGTATGTCAGAGGGCGGGGCCATAATAACATTTTTTTCATGTCTTGACTTGAGGAACATGTGTACCGAATTTCATGGCTCTACGACAAACTTGACCTCCGAAAAATCCCATGGGGGTTATTATTAGGCCCGAGCCCCGAACGGGGAAAGGGCCTATTGTTTTTGCTCGAGAGATGTCAAATTCTGCACTTTGAGCCTTAATTTCACCCCCTGAACATGCATGAAAAGTTGTAAAATTTTGACCAAACATCAGACCTGGTGAAAAATTTTATATTTTGGTGTTTATTTTTATGGGACTCAAAAAATGCCAGAACAGCGCCACCTACAACAGCCAATGGGAGTTTCAGAGGTCAAGGTTGTCGTAGAGCCATGAAATTCGGTACACATGTTCCTCAAGTCAAGATACGACCGAAATGTTATCATGGCTCCGCCCTCTGACAAACAGGAGGCCCATAAATTTCACTGCAAAATGGAAAAATGAACAGCATAAGTTTTCATACATGTCGGTTGGAAAGCGACTCCTCCTCGGCCGTTTCACCGATTGGCCTCCATATCACTCCACATTGTCTAAACACATGTACCATCAAAATGACCTCAGGGATTTTTGATCAGTGAAACGTTGTTTGAGCAGCGGAGCGGCAAAATGTGAGTGTTTATTGGCCGTTTTTCACAACCTTCTATTTGCTCCCGTTTACACATACAAATTCCGATTTGCACAAAACTTGAATCCATGGTTCAACTCTAGGGTCTAGGTCATTTGAAAGTGAAATAATTGAACTTGGCTCATTAACGCCCCCTACAGACTATTTCAGAGTTTTTAGTATGAAAAACTCTGAAAACTTTGACTCCATCTGTAGGGGCACTAATGAGCCAAGTTCTTTTATTTCACTTTTAATTGACCTAGAACCTAGAGTTAAACAATGTATTAAAGTTTTGTGCAAATCAGACTTTGTATGTGCAAACGGGAGCAAATTTAATATTGTCCAAAACGGCCAAAAAAAGGTCACAATTTGCAGCTCCCCTGTTCGAACAACGTTTCACTGATGAAAAATCGCCGAAGTCATTTTCAAGGTACATGTGTTGAGATGATGTGGAGCGATTTTGAGGCGAATCGGTGAAACGGCCGAGGAGGAGTCGCTTTCCAAGAGACATGTATGAAAACTTTTGCTGTTCATTTTTCCATTTTGCAGTGAAATTTATGGGCTTCCTGTATGTCAGAGGGCGGGGCCATAATAACATTTTTTTCATGTCTTGACTTGAGGAACATGTGTACCGAATTTCATGGCTCTACGACAAACTTGACCTCCGAAAAATCCCATGGGGGTTATTATTAGGCCCGAGCCCCGAACGGGGAAAGGGCCTATTGTTTTTGCTCGAGAGATGTCAAATTCTGCACTTTGAGCCTTAATTTCACCCCCTGAACATGCATGAAAAGTTGTAAAATTTTGACCAAACATCAGACCTGGTGAAAAATTTGATATTTTGGTGTTTATTTTTATGGGACTCAAAAAATGCCAGAACAGCGCCACCTACAACAGCCAATGGGAGTTTCAGAGGTCAAGTTTGTCGTAGAGCCATGAAATTCGGTACACATGTTCCTCAAGTCAAGATACAACCGAAATGTTATCATGGCTCCGCCCTCTGACAAACAGGAGGCCCATAAATTTCACTGCAAAATGGAAAAATGAACAGCAAAAGTTTTCATACATGTCGGTTGGAAAGCGACTCCTCCTCGGCCGTTTCACCGATTGGCCTCCATATCACTCCACATTGTCTAAACACATGTACCATCAAAATGACCTCAGGGATTTTTGATCAGTGAAACGTTGTTTGAGCAGCGGAGCGGCAAAATGTGAGTGTTTATTGGCCGTTTTTCACAACCTTCTATTTGCTCCCGTTTACACATACAAATTCCGATTTGCACAAAACTTGAATCCATGGTTCAACTCTAGGGTCTAGGTCATTTGAAAGTGAAATAATTGAACTTGGCTCATTAACGCCCCCTACAGACTATTTCAGAGTTTTTAGTATGAAAAACTCTGAAAACTTTGACTCCATCTGTAGGGGCACTAATGAGCCAAGTTCTTTTATTTCACTTTTAATTGACCTAGACCCTAGAGTTAAACAATGTATTAAAGTTTTGTGCAAATCAGACTTTGTATGTGCAAACGGGAGGCAAATTTAATATTGTCCAAAACGGCCAAAAAAAGGTCACAATTTGCAACTCCCCTGTTCGAACAACGTTTCACTGATGAAAAATCGCCGAAGTCATTTTCAAGGTACATGTGTTGAGATGATGTGGAGCGATTTTGAGGCGAATCGGTGAAACGGCCGAGGAGGAGTCGCTTTCCAACCGACATGTATGAAAATGATTGCTGTTCATTTTTCCATTTTGCAGTGAAATTTATGGGCTTCCTGTATGTCAGAGGGCGGGGCCATAATAACATTTTTTTCATGTCTTGACTTGAGGAACATGTGTACCGAATTTCATGGCTCTACGACAAACTTGACCTCCGAAAAATCCCATGGGGGTTATTATTAGGCCCGAGCCCCGAACGGGGAAAGGGCCTATTGTTTTTGCTCGAGAGATGTCAAATTCTGCACTTTGAGCCTTAATTTCACCCCCTGAACATGCATGAAAAGTTGTAAAATTTTGACCAAACATCAGACCTGGTGAAAAATTTTATATTTTGGTGTTTATTTTTATGGGACTCAAAAAATGCCAGAACAGCGCCACCTACAACAGCCAATGGGAGTTTCAGAGGTCAAGTTTGTCGTAGAGCCATGAAATTCGGTACACATGTTCCTCAAGTCAAGATACAACCGAAATGTTATCATGGCTCCGCCCTCTGACAAACAGGAGGCCCATAAATTTCACTGCAAAATGGAAAAATGAACAGCAAAAGTTTTCATACATGTCGGTTGGAAAGCGACTCCTCCTCGGCCGTTTCACCGATTGGCCTCCATATCACTCCACATTGTCTAAACACATGTACCATCAAAATGACCTCAGGGATTTTTGATCAGTGAAACGTTGTTTGAGTAGCGGAGCGGCAAAATGTGAGTGTTTATTGGCCGTTTTTCACAACCTTCTATTTGCTCCCGTTTACACATACAAATTCCGATTTGCACAAAACTTGAATCCATGGTTCAACTCTAGGGTCTAGGTCATTTGAAAGTGAAATAATTGAACTTGGCTCATTAACGCCCCCTACAGACTATTTCAGAGTTTTTAGTATGAAAAACTCTGAAAACTTTGACTCCATCTGTAGGGGCACTAATGAGCCAAGTTCTTTTATTTCACTTTTAATTGACCTAGACCCTAGAGTTAAACAATGTATTAAAGTTTTGTGCAAATCAGACTTTGTATGTGCAAACGGGAGCAAATTTAATATTGTCCAAAACGGCCAAAAAAAGGTCACAATTTGCAACTCCCCTGTTCGAACAACGTTTCACTGATGAAAAATCGCCGAAGTCATTTTCAAGGTACATGTGTTGAGATGATGTGGAGCGATTTTGAGGCGAATCGGTGAAACGGCCGAGGAGGAGTCGCTTTCCAACCGACATGTATGAAAATGATTGCTGTTCATTTTCCATTTTGCAGTGAAATTTATGGGCTTCCTGTATGTCAGAGGGCGGGGCCATAATAACATTTTTTTCATGTCTTGACTTGAGGAACATGTGTACCGAATTTCATGGCTCTACGACAAACTTGACCTCCGAAAAATCCCATGGGGGTTATTATTAGGCCCGAGCCCCGAACGGGGAAAGGGCCTATTGTTTTTGCTCGAGAGATGTCAAATTCTGCACTTTGAGCCTTAATTTCACCCCCTGAACATGCATGAAAAGTTGTAAAATTTTGACCAAACATCAGACCTGGTGAAAAATTTGATATTTTGGTGTTTATTTTTATGGGACTCAAAAAATGCCAGAACAGCGCCACCTACAACAGCCAATGGGAGTTTCAGAGGTCAAGTTTGTCGTAGAGCCATGAAATTCGGTACACATGTTCCTCAAGTCAAGATACAACCGAAATGTTATCATGGCTCCGCCCTCTGACAAACAGGAGGCCCATAAATTTCACTGCAAAATGGAAAAATGAACAGCAAAAGTTTTCATACATGTCGGTTGGAAAGCGACTCCTCCTCGGCCGTTTCACCGATTGGCCTCCATATCACTCCACATTGTCTAAACACATGTACCATCAAAATGACCTCAGGGATTTTTGATCAGTGAAACGTTGTTTGAGCAGCGGAGCGGCAAAATGTGAGTGTTTATTGGCCGTTTTTCACAACCTTCTATTTGCTCCCGTTTACACATACAAATTCCGATTTGCACAAAACTTGAATCCATGGTTCAACTCTAGGGTCTAGGTCATTTGAAAGTGAAATAAATTGAACTTGGCTCATTAACGCCCCCTACAGACTATTTCAGAGTTTTTAGTATGAAAAACTCTGAAAACTTTGACTCCATCTGTAGGGGCACTAATGAGCCAAGTTCTTTTATTTCACTTTTAATTGACCTAGACCCTAGAGTTAAACAATGTATTAAAGTTTTGTGCAAATCAGACTTTGTATGTGCAAACGGGAGCAAATTTAATATTGTCCAAAACGGCCAAAAAAAGGTCACAATTTGCAGCTCCCCTGTTCGAACAACGTTTCACTGATGAAAAATCGCCGAAGTCATTTTCAAGGTACATGTGTTGAGATGATGTGGAGCGATTTTGAGGCGAATCGGTGAAACGGCCGAGGAGGAATCGCTTTCCAACCGACATGTATGAAAATGATTGCTGTCCATTTTTCCATTTTGCAGTGAAATTTATGGGCTTCCTGTATGTCAGAGGGCGGGGCCATAATAAAATTTTTTTCATGTCTTGACTTGAGGAACATGTGTACCGAATTTCATGGCTCTACGACAAACTTGACCTCCGAAAAATCCCATGGGGGTTATTATTAGGCCCGAGCCCCGAACGGGGAACGGGCCTATTGTTTTTGCTCGAGAGATGTCAAATTCTGCACTTTGAGCCTTAATTTCACCCCCCTGAACATGAAACATGCATGAAAAGTTGTTAAAATTTTGACCAAACATCAGACTGGTGGAAAAATTTGATATATTTGGCTGTTTATTTTTATGGGACTCAAAAAAATGCCAGAAACAGGGCACCTACAACAGCCAAATGGGAGTTTCGAGGGTCAAGTTGCTGTCCGTTCAGAGCCATGGAAAATTTGGTAACACATGCTTTCCTTCAAGTAACGACCAAAATGTTATCATGGTCCGCCCTCTGACAAACAGGCGGAGGGAACATATATTTCCACTGCAAAATGGAACAATTGAACAGACATAAGATTTCATACATGATCGGTTGGGAAATTTCGACTCTCTCCTTCGGCCGTGTTCACCGATTGGCATCTCATTCACTCCACATTGTCTAAATCACATTGCTGTACATCAAACCTGACATAGGGTATTTAGGCTCAGTATGAAACGGTTGTTTGAGGCAGCGGAGCGGCAAAATGTGAGTGTGTATTGGCCGTTTTTCAGGGGGGGGGCCTTAATAACATTTTTTTAATGTCTGGACTTTCAGGAAAACATGGTGGTAGACGAAGTTTCATGGCTCTAACGTCAACTTGACCTAGAAAAAACTCCCATGGGGGTTATGAGTATTAGGCCCGAGCCCGAACGGGGAGGCTGGTAAGGGCCTATTGCTGTTCACACAATCGGTGAAAAACAAATGGTGGCTGGGATGCCGTGACTGGACGCGGGTCAAGCGGCCCGTCATCACAAAACGTGACGGTTGCATGGCGTGAAACTCAAAAAGCTTTAAATTGATATGCTAATCAGGTGCCATTGAAATACCTATATTGTTTCTTGCTCGCGACAGTCGAAATAGAAACATTCCTCGTTTTAGGCCCGAGCCCCGACACGGTTGGGTAAGGGCCTTTTGCTGTTCACAATGTCGTGAAAACCAAATGGGTTGGCGGATGCGTGACGGACGCCGTCAGCGCCCGTAACTCCACCTAAAAGTGGTGGGTTGCGTGCGTTAAACTCCAAGGCTTTAAAATTTGTTTGTATACGTTGCATTGAACCTATTATTGTTTTTTGCTCTGAGGACCGTTTGAACAAAAAATTCCTTTTTCATAGTTTTAATTTATCTATTTTATTAGGCCCGAGCCCGACCGGTGGGTAAGGGTATTGCTTTCTCAATGGTTGAAAACATAAATTGGTTGGGGTGCGTGACGGGTCGCGGTCAGCGCGTCATCAACCAAAAGCGTGACGGTTTGCGTGGCGTAAACTAAACGCTTTAAAAATGATGTTACACATGCATTGAAAAGCCTATATTGTTTTTGCTCGAGACGTTAAAAAAAAAAATTCCTTTTTATTAGGCCACGAGCCCCGAAACGGGGTAAGGGGCTATTGCTTTCACAATGGTGAAAACAGAAACCTGGTGGCGGGTGCGTGAGGACGCGTCAGCGCCCGTCACTCACCAAAACGTGACGGTTTTGTCGTGCGTAAACTCAAAAAGCTTTAAAATGGATGTATCACGACTGCCATTGAAAGCACTATATTGTTTTTGCTCGAGACGTTAAAAAAAAAAATTCCTTTTTTATTTATTTATTAGGCCCGAGCCCGAACGGGGTAAGGGCCTATTGCTTTCACAATGGTGAAAAACAAATGGTGGCGGGTGCGTGACGGGAACGCGTCTGCGCCCGTCACATCACCAAAACGTGAAGGTTGCGTTGCGTTAACTGTGTCTATTAATTTTGGTGCAGAGAAGACGGCTGGTGAAGTTCACTAAAGGTTGGTATCCCGTGATCTCGTAAATCACACATTAAAAAGTGCTGAATGTTCAGTGTCAATGTTGAATTTCCGTCCCCGACTCCCTTAACAAGCGATGACGCTTTCTTTATAAAGTTAATTTGTCGCAAGTTTGCGGTATGTAGTTGGGTTGTCGGGGTCAAAACACTATGTAGCAGCTGTAGCAAGAAATAAAGTTATAAGTAACGTTATGTCATTTTTTTACTCTTACACTGAATGTTTGCTGCTTCAATCCAGATGAGTATTGAACAATATTTTCCGCGATTGAAAAAGACACGCGTTGAGGATGAGGATCAGCCTGAACCAGAGGTATCGGTCTGAAACAGTCCGCAGTGTAATTAGCTATATAAGTTTACAATATTTTCAGGCTTCAACCAGTGCTGCTCAAGCAGAAAGACAGGGTCAGGGAGAGAACGAGATAGAATTGATTATATTCAATATTATATTCAAGGTCAGTGAATTGACCTGACACACACACACACACTAATGCCACGACAAACCCTTATCTTTCAAGAACAAGAACCAGGAGGAGCTCTTGTGTTTACTGGCAAGTGAGTTTGATGAGTGGGCCAACCTCTACCCCTGCCTGAGCCTTCTGGCAAGCATTGCTTTGGTTATCCCTGTTTCCTCTGTGAACTGTGAACGGGATTTCTCTGCAATGAACAGGGTAATAGCAATAAAAAAATCCCATTGTCTTTATATTGGTGCATTTTGCATTGATAATAATTTATCATTTTGCTTTATCTCCAGGTGAAAACAGACCTCAGGAACAAACTGCAGGGAGAACACCTGGCAGCTTGCTTGAGGATCTCCATCAATGGACCCTGTCCTGAGGACTTCCCTTATGATATGGCATTAAAATCTTTTTTTCGCCAGCCCCGAAAAATCAGGTGCTCTGATAAAACATGCAAACTTTGCAACAAGTAGGTTTATACAGCGTTAACAGTGTATAACGCTCCCCCCCGCCGACGACGACCACCACACATTGCCTTCAAACCTGTGGGAAACACTGAGCTCTCTACACAGTGACATAGAATAATTATTTTGTGTTAACCAGCTGAAATGTACACTTGGGACAGCAATAATCACAATCAATGTTCCTGATGCTGATTCAGCTGTTACAAGTTCTTACTAACAGTTCTATTTTCACAATAGGCATTGTACATGTCTAAATGGATCACACTCATACACTCATATTAGTCACTGTCTTATCTTAAGTTAGACAGCTGTGTTTCTGTTACAAATTGATTTTTTTTTTTTTTTTTCGAAGGATGGCTTTGACAGTGGCACTCTGATTAGACAAGCCACTTCAATTGTGCTGTGTGCGCGAGAAAAACATCATCTTTCACAGGTATGTAAGTACACAGGTTTTTTTGTTAATTTACTACATGCATATTTAGTTACTTGAATATTCCATATCTAAAATGTTAACTCGTTTGATTGTTCTTTATTTTTAGACTGGCGTAAATGATGTGGTGGCTGCAATACAGGAGTATCAAGGTCTGTTGGTGTCAAATTTGAGGAGTCAACTTCAAAGTGTCTTGCAGCAACATCCTGGAACAGAAGTTGAAGAGGAGGCAATGGCAGTGTTTGACCAGATTGAGGATCCCTTTGCAACAGTGTCAACCACATACAGGCAGGACAGTGTGATCAAGAAGACTTTCAATTTTGTTGAATCAGAGGAAGTGGCGGTGGGATATGCGGCATGCTTTCGAAAAAAAGGAGCAAAAAGGCTTTTGTCCACCAAACTAAAATGTTTTCATTATATCCCTCTTACAAAAAGCTTAGAACAGTTTTTGTCTCATCCTAAAGTTTTAGCTGTCATAGACCAGGACCAAACAAATAGAAATGGATACATTAGTGACATTATAGATGGAGAACTCATAAAATCACACCATTTTTTCTCAAGTCACCCTTCTGCTTTGCAAATTATTCTTTATTCTGATGAAATTGAAATATGTAACCCGCTTGGTTCTCATGCTTCAAAAAATAAGTTAATAATGTTTTATTATACTTTGGGAAATATTAATCCTAAATATAGATCAAAGTTAGCTTCAATTCGACTACTTGCCATGGCAAATACAAATGAACTGTCTGATTGTGGAGTTGACAAAGTATTAGAAAGACTGCAAGAGGATTTGGTGAAATTATATCATGGTGTAAAAATTCAAACCGCAACAGGTGAAAGGGAAATATACGGAGCAGTTGTGTCTATCTGTGGTGATACTTTAGCACAGCATGAGCTTTGTGGGTTCAAAGAGGGTGTGGGGTTTGCCTATAGCAAATGTCGACAATGTGAATGTGCATTTGAAGACATGCAAATGTACTTTAATGAAGACCACTTTGAGGAAAGAACACTTGACAGGCATATCAGACAGTGCAGTGACATAGAAAAAGCTGGTACAGAGTTTCTCAAAAATAGCCTAAAAACGACATATGGGATCAATAGGAGAAGTAAACTGATAGAATTTCCTGGTTTTAACATGATTAAACAAACCCCGCAAGATATAATGCACATAATTCTTGAAGGTATTGCGCCTTTAGAAATAAAATGTGTATTAAAGCATTTAGTGCTCCTCGGCCAACTTGATTTGGACAATTTAAATGCTGGAATAGTTGGTTTCCCATATTCTCCACTTGACGTCAGAGACAAACCAAGTACCATTTCATACAGTACTTTAGCCTCTAATGATAACAAGTTAAAGCAGTCATCAGGGCAAATGATTGTTCTTCTAAAAATACTACCTTTTCTGATTGATACAGCTAAAACTACTGAATGTTATGCTATTATTCTTGAACTTATAGCCATTGTTCAGATCCTGTTTTCTCCTGTCATTAGCCCTCAAACACTTAACAGATTCAAAATTCTAATTGAGCAACATTTAAAACGCATGAAGCGTACTTTTCCAGATCAAAACATTACACCAAAACAGCATTATTTAATACACATTCCAGGTCAGATTAAAAACCTCGGACCAATGATACGTCACATGTGCATGAGATTTGAATCAAAGCATTGTTTTTTTAAACAGTGGGTGTCAAAAGTAAATTTTAAAAATGTTTGCAAGTCATTAATAAGACATAATCAGATGTATGAATGTTGCCAGAATGCAACAAGCTCTGATCATCCCATTTTCTCAACTGAATGTGTTCTTGGACCCACATCTGAAGTTAAAAACATGTTATATCTTAAAGAAAAAGTAAGAGTGTTCTTTCGAAATGAACATGTCACTCATGCAGTGTCAGTTAAATGGATAAATCTAAATGGAAATAAATATGTCTCTGGTAAAACATTAATTGTCAATGCTGTCAAAAATGACTTACCTGAATTTGGACTGATAAGAAAACATATTTGTTGTAAATTCTTATATGTATTGTTTTGAGTTCCAGCCTTATGCCACTGTTAGTTACAATAGAGATTATATGGCATATCAAATTGAAATTCCAAACATGGCTCAAGCAAATGAATTCATCTCTTCAGATGCTATTGTAGACTATACTCCATATTACAGTGTTGTACACAAAGATGTAATATATGTGCCCATTAAATATGATCTTGGAGACGTGATTGCATCACGAGCATGAGGTTGGCCAATCATTTTGTATTGTGTCACATAGGTGGGTTTGTGGTTCCTCTATGATGCAGGAGGGTCTAAGGACAGTGATGATCTGGGACATTTAAAGACATTTATTAACATTTCTGGACAGTGGTCATCCTGCTCCTTATATGGCTCTTATGTGTTTGTTATTATTGCATTTCCTGTGTTCGTATGATTCTCTGATCTGTTTTTGGTGAATCGACAACTTTGTAATGTCCTCCTAGGCAACTGCTGCTGTGGTTTTGGACGATACACAAATACATTGAAGTGAAACGCATTGAATTCAATTGAATAAAATATTTTTCTTATTTTAAGATTTCTTGTTTTCTTATTTTTTCTTGAATTAAGAAAGAGGCTTTATGTTTAAAGCCTAAATAAGTCATTGTTGCTTGTTTTGGATCCAAATATTACTTTTTAAAGTACATTTTTCTTAATAAGAAAAAGCTAGAATTAATTTCTAAAAATAAGAATTTTATTCTCAAGGAAATTTTGCTAGACAAGATAATTTTTCTTTTTATACAAAAAACAAGGTTTTTTTTCTCATTTCAAGACTTTTTTTACTTGCTTAGAATTGACTTTTTGCAGTGTACATAACTGTGGTCCTCCATGGTTCTTTTACATAACTGTGGTCCTCCATGGTTCTTTCATATAACTGTTGTCCTTCATGGTTCTTTCATATAACTGGTCCTCCATGGTTCTTTCATATAACTGTGGTCCTCCATGGTTCTTTTATATAACTGTGGTCCTCCATGGTTCTTTTATATAACTGTGGTCCTCCATGGTTCTTTCATATAACTGTGGTCCTCCATGGTTCTTTTATATAACTGTGGTCCTCCATGGTTCTTTTATATAACTGTGGTCCTCCATGGTTCTTTTATATAACTGTGGTCCTCCATGGTTCTTTTACATAACTGTGGTCCTCCATGGTTCTTTTATATAGCTGTGGTCCTCCATGGTTCTTTTATATAACTGTGGTCCTCCATGGTTCTTTTATATAACTGTGGTCCTCCATGGTTCTTTTATATAACTGTGGTCCTCCATGGTTCTTTTAAAGAACTGGTCCTCCATGTTTTTTTTTAAAATAACTGTGATCCTCCATGTTTTTCAAGATGGCGCATTTACACGGAGAGCACTCCTAGAGCCCTGCACTTGAGCCCTTGGCCCGAGGGCCCCGACAGCCCGAGGGCCCCGACAGCCCGAGGACCGGGCTTCGGGCCGATGACCGTATAATGACCTCGGACACAGGCCGGGCTCGGGCTCTTCATTTTCAGAGCGGCAGATTACATTTACGAACGCACCCACTGAATATAGCGCTCTATCACGCTGTAGTGTTTGTTGTTCTGTGTAGTGTTGTCATTGACGACACATATCGTTACTTACAAGTGTGTTGCGGCATCTGGGCGTCATACAGCTGCGGCTGTTCACTCTGCACACACAGAACTCACTGCAACACATCACTACCATGTGTAACTCCGCCCTCTAGCTAAGCCTGTGTTCATATCAATGCGCGGTACTAGATACTACGCATACGCATGTATGTGCACAGAGGGGCTCGGCTGCGCTCTGACCAATCATAGCGGAGTTAAAGCGGGAGTTATGGTGCTTTCAGACCGCCAACGCTGAAACGCTGAAGCCCCGCTCACCAGATGCGCATTCTCTAGTTTTCAGACGCAGGGGTCTTCACACCGAGATGTCCTGACGCGCACTGGAAGTGCCGGAAGTAGCCGGCCGGCTCTGATGCTAACAGAGTTTAGCTAGCGGCTTCTTGTGTACAGATCTTCTCCAATAATGCAGCTTTGAACAGAGACATTCCATGGTCTTTATATAACAGTAGTATGTGTTCACGGAGGTGCGCCATACGTTTTTTCATATTATTAAACGGTATTTCCACATCGGCGAACACACTCGAAGCAGTTGCATAAGGTCAAGGAGCATTACAACACATATATTCACAAGCACAGAGTCCCCCATTGTCAACCCTGGTTTGAGTTCTGGTGAAGTCTGGTGTGGGTCCTGTTTTGGCTGTTTACGAGTTTTCAGTCTGCTCGCTCAGTCCGCTATTGTCCCCGTGACCACTTTGCTGCTCTCTGATTGGTTGTCGCACGAACGTTCCAAGGAAAGGATGAGCAGAATCCATCTCCTGTGGGTGTCTATTTTTCGCTCCTGCTCCTCCCCTTTGACTTTCCTGCCAAGTCCGTGCGTCTCTACTGAACAGTCCGTTCGTGCGTGAGAGGTCCGTGCGTTGTGATGCTCAAACGCTCGTCACCATAGACTTTGCATTGAAAGCAGACGCAACGCATGATCCGGTCTGAACGCACCATTAGAGTGAGCAGCGTTTGTGGCACTAGATTTAGACAAAACCAAAGGACATGGGAAGACAAAAAGTTCAGGATGACAAAGGACACTAAAATCCCACAAACTCCGAACCTTTATGAAAGCTGTAGGTTCTCAGTCAGCTGAGGTCGAGCTGTTTTAGTTTACATTGAGTTTTCTGGTATCCCACGTGAATTTAGTCTTGTTTAGTCTGCAGTACCGCGAGAATCCCCCGAGCACATGGGTCCTTCAGGTCCAAGCTAGTAATACCCTATCCAGTTATTATAATAGATCCATGTGCCATACCCACCACATGGTCCTGTCCTAGAAGAGGCGTGGCCTTTGTCGACCATTTCATGATCTTTGGAGGGTCTTTGGGCCAGACCTTGTGGATGGGGAGGCTTGGGATATTGGTTTCCGTACTTTTGATTTCTGTTGTTATGTGCTTGGATTTCTGTTTCTGATTTCTTTGTTGTGGGACCTGAACAGTGGCGGAGCCAGACTTTTAAACAGAGGGTGGCCAGGGGGTGGCAAGGGTTTTTTTGAGGGGTCCACATTTATACTATTCCGAAATTTTATTTCGCACAAAAACTGGCTAAACGATACATTTTAATCTTAATCTTGTCATTATTTTTAATATAAAGTGAACTGAGAGCACACTTGGAAACTCCATCCATCCATCCATTTTCTACCCTTTAATCCATTTCTGGGTCAGGGGGGTGGCAGTCAGAGATGCCCCAGCCCCTCACTGACCCTCTGCAGGTGGTGAGTCCACAGGAGGACAGCTGCTCTCTGAGTGTGAGCATAGCCTTGATCTTTCAGTGGGGGCTTTGGGCAAAGTGGGGTTAAGTGTCTTGCCCAAGGACACAACGACAGCAGTCATCAGTGGGAGTCGATGGAGAAGGTGCAGAGGTGGGAATTGAACCCACAACCTTCTGGCCATAAGGCCAATGCTCTACCAACTGAGCTACTGTCGCCCCATGCACTTGGAAACTACAAAGCAAAAAAAAAAGTGTATTTAAATAGTAGTCTGAACAAAAAAAGTGCAAAATAACATCATTCAAACATTGCATTACATTTTTTCTTTTAACAAATTTAGCAAATTCCTGCGGTTCATGTGTAAAGCAGCAAAGATGTTGACAAACTCATCCATATTCAGCCCTGAGCCCTCCTTTACCCTACACTGAGGATACCAAGATGACTCAATCATCTGCCATGGTAGTTCTGAGATGGTTTTTAATAAGTTTTAGGGCAGAGAAACTTCTTTCACAAGACGCAGTACTGACAGGTATTAAAAAGATCTTTGCAAGCCTCAAAAAAAAGCTCATGAAACACTTTCCAAACGTTCCAAAAGGACAAGGAATTCCAACAGGGACTCTAATCCATTTTTTCCTCCCAAGAAGCTGCCTAGTTTGACGTACTTCATGCTTAACGTCCTCTATATCTGACTCAAAGGTTCTGCCAAATGAAAACAGGGGCTCTTCTTTCAAAAAATGTTTGGGGTCAAGCGACTGCACATCCTCCATAATTTTAGCTATTTTGTTTCTTTTTTTGTGTGTGAAAAAACGCCTTCTGCCAATAGACAATCCTGCACCTGTCTGCGATACCCTCTCATTCTCTGAAACTCAATTATATAAGCTATATTTTAATACAACACAACAAATTCCTCATCATCTCAAAACATACTGCCTCCGAGTCTGACCTTCAGGTTTCATCCTGATCTACAGGACTTTTCCTAACAAAAAAAGGCCTGTAGGCAATGTTTCCTCCTTTTCTTTTAATGTTTACACTAAAGGGAAGAGGGCGATGATACGATGGGCAATTAATAATGGAAAATAAACACGCATGCACCCCGCACGCACACAGGCACGCACACACACACAGGCACGCACACACGCGCACAGGCACGCACACACACACTGGCACACACAGGCACGCACACACACGCAGACACAATGGCACGCTGACACACGCACACAGGCGCACAGGCACGCACACACACACACGCAGACACACTGACACGCTGACACACGCACACAGGCGCGCATACAGGCACGCACACAGGCACGCACACACACATACACACACTAAAAGTTCTACACACTGAACAAGTAATGCGCTGCAGTACGTGTGTCTATACTTTGTGTCAAATGTAAACGGTTGGCTCTGCATCGCTAACTTACCTCTTTGTTTTCATCACGACTTGGGCACACCTGAGTCCAACAACCCAAAACATTAGCATACAGCACCGGCTCCACACAGAGTCAGGGTGCGTTCACAGACGGGGGAAACCGTGGGAATTTTTAGCTTTTGCCGGAAAAAGTGCGGAAGATTCTCAAGATTAACATTATTACATTGTCGTCTTCCGAGGGGGGCACTGGGGGTGGCAAGGATATTTTTAGAGGTGGCAGTGGCCACCCTGGCTACCCCTCTGGCTCCGCCACTGGACCTGAAACCTGCTTCAAAGAGTATTTGCTAGGTTGAATACAGAGCATCGCTGTTTGCTAATGATACTTGTTGAGGGAGGTGCTTGCTTGTATTGAAGGGGCCGGAACATCAGCCTGTGAGAATCACCCCAGTGTTGTCAGGTACATGTGGGTAATCCTGAGTTTCGGCTTTCTGTTGCTTTTTAACAGATGTTGATTAAATGATGTTGTGCCACAACTCTGCTTGGATTTTTTCCTCGCCTGCCTCCTGCTTTGGCCCAATATCGGTCGGCCTTTTAGTTTGATTACATTGAATAAAAAGCCTTGCTAAGGCCTCTCTGTTCATCATTAAATATCCGATATCAGTATCGTATCGCTGCATCCCCACCACGGAAACCATCTGTCAGATGCTTATAGCTTAAGTTAATTACAGCTTATCAATTATTTGAATTGTGGTCAACTAATTTAGTAATTGATTAGTAGTTTTTTAACCTTCCAAAGAATTATTACTGATCGATTATCAAAATAATTGTTGATTACAGTCCTATAGCCAATGCTAGATCAGGTTTATAATAACAATATAAAACTAACAAAACTTGGCAGTAGGAATATGAAATCTTTTTAGCATTGAACTAGTGAGAAAATGAGCTGTGAAGATTCTATTTTGAAAAAAATATTTTAAACGTTTAATCAAACCTTGCACAAAGAATAATTGAGAGATTTAACAAGTGAATATTGTGTTTACGTTGCAAAGACAACAACAGAAGGCAGAGTTGAGACGCTAACATTTGGAATGTGTAACTGATTCGTTTCATCTAAGAACGCTTTAGATTTTCATTTTCCGAGATATTAATTCTGATTTCTAACTTTTTAACATAAAACCTGTTTTGTCTCTCTCCCTCCCCCACAGAACTACAAGTCCACGTTGCAGAGCCAGGTCCTGGAGTCCCAGGGCCAGCGTCTGGCCTCTGTGCCCTTCGGAGCCGAACTTTCAGAGGAACATCTGAAGAACTTTCAGGAAGAACAAATGGGACAGCTGTACGAGCTCATGCTGGAGTCCACCAAGCCCAACAACCAGTTCAACATCCAGGAGGACGCCACCAAGTGACTCCAGGCGGCGGGCGCCATGGCAACACATGTACAATCATCCATGTCCTGATGGACAAAGTGGCTGAACATATTTATTAAGAAATGTCTTTAATTCAAAATATCATTAATAATGTGTTGGTGTAACATCTGTAAAAATGCTGTGTACAAAGGCACATTTGTTTTTCTCACTGTCTGAAATTAAACGTCTGACTTCGTCTTTTTGGTTTCCACTGTCGCTAGAATCGATGAAGGGATATTCATGAATATGTAAAGTTTAACCGATTCCTTGTTGATATTAAATTTTTAATCTTTCCCTGAGGAGGCCTCTATCAGCGCCTCTGACACCATACACTGCACTTTTTAACTTTGTAAAATAATGTATATTTACGTGGAGAATGTTCCGTATAGTTTGTTTCCTTATCTTCCAATGACACTGTCACTTTACGGAACAAGACCATAAATGGAACCTCAGCGTCATATTCACCTCTCGGCTCAAGTTGAGAGGTGAATATGTCATGTTCTGCATAGACACTTAGTTTTCTTCTGATCAGACAAGTGGAGCAAAAGGTTAAGACCTTAATTACCCGCCACGCGTAACCTTTGACAAAGGCATAATCTCCCAGCCCAAACATCTCTTTATTACAGATCATATAGTAATAATAGAAACAAATTAGACAAGAGAAAAAGGCCTGGTATCGCACACATAGGTGTTTGTGAAAACAATGCATTTATTGTAGACTTCACTCTTGCCGTTATCAATCTTAAATCTAAAGCCAGGGCACCCAATTTTATTTTTTTTATAAATGATTACTTGCCTAACATAGAGTGTTGTTAAAGGTACAAGACACTTTGGGCTGAGTGTTGACTCTGTCACTTCTTTAGATCAACTTTTTCAGGCAAAAAAACAGGACCACCCTCACTCAGTGACAGTGACCAAACCATACATGCGACAAACTCTTTTTAGAGCGAGGATCTAGTAGAAAGTGTTGACTTTATTAGAATCAATATTCTTTGTATTGTTACTGTGAGTAACAGGAAATCACAAACTAGGAATCTGCTTTGGCTTTCAGTGCAAACACGTTTTAATGGAAAAAATAGAATAAGGGGGAAAAAAGAAATAAAAATCTAACATTTCTTAAAAATACTACTATATACAAGTGCACCAAGTACACACAATACACATAAAAGTGCAGCAGAGTGCACTACACAATGGACATTTAGCAGTGCAGTAAAGTGCACTACACAATGGACATTTAGCAGTGCAGTAAAGTGTCATAAAGGCCAGGGCACAGTGCTTTGGTTAAATGTGTTATTGAAAAGTTGTATTGTACCTTTCACTGCATCTATTTCAGGGGACTCATTATGCAATAGGCTTTTCACTCCCATGAGCTTTAACAGCCACAAAGCTACTTCCATAGAGGCACAACAACAGTATATGACCTCATGTCTGAATCCACACACGCCCAGGGCCAGGCCACCTCCAGGACGCCACGCTCCAGTCCCACCTCTTCACTCATACTTCAGCTCCTTCAAATGGAGAGAAGTGCTCCATGAGTTTGAGTCATGCTTTTAGGAACATTTGCCGTAGGCTCTAAGTGCTGTGTAATATCCTGCCCTTGTGTCTGTGATAATATAAGTAGATTCTTGTTGCTCACACAGACTGGGCTGCGTTGCGATGGCACTAATTTGTCTCCTCGATGACTTCTGGAGCGCTCACATCCGCACTGCCTGTTTCTGCCTCAGCGCTGATCTCTGAGCCTCTCTTCAGGTGAAAACTTAAAACACTGACAAAAGTGGAAAGCGTTTTGACCAGGAATAAAGTCGTGCTAGCAAATTAGAATGAAGAGATTCTTTATTCGTCCCACAGAGGGGAAATTTCAGTGTTGCATCACTGGTTACAGAACAGTAGGAATGAGGAGCACACAGCACAAGTCAACATTAACTCTATACTGAAATAAAAAAAAAACACTAAAATCTCAAAGACAAAAAAAATTGTGAAAAATTTTGCTAAAAAATAGACCAGAAAGAGACCTCATTTTAATAATGATAACAATACATTGAATTTAGATTGTACCTTATCTCCGGAAAACCTAAAAGTGCTACAGATTATAAGACAATACAACAACAAAAAGCAAGAACATCAAAAGTACATACAATAACAAAAAAACAAAGGCGTTAAAAGGTAATAAAATCCCGCACAGGCCTGCTTAACCAGCTTTTAGGATTTTAGGCCTCTTTTAAAGGCCTCCACATGGACATTTAAGATATGTTTAGACACATCTAAAAGTGTTATAAGATTTGAAATGCATCAAAGCATGGGGTAATCTAAAAGCAGAGTTCTTTCCTGGTTAAATTAAGATGAAAAAGTCTAACCAAATTTAATATCTTACCTTTGATGTAACAACCTGATATTCCGTTTACAGTCTGTGTTTATTTTTGGTACAACCCAAACTTACACAGTACTTACACCCAGATCCCTGCTGACAATGGGGCTGCAGGTCCACTTAAATAATCATACTTAAAATTAAGAATAATAATTTACCTTCTCTTGACAAAAATAGGAGTTAATAACTAATGAGCCGCTTTTTAATGTGATTTCTGAACACCTCCAACTGTGCCTAATTACAGCAGTACAGTATAAACCCTTGTTTATCCGGCGCAGTTTCTGCTTTTGATAGTTTAATTACATTATCATTTCAAACATGATTAGCTGAGTCTCCTTGATCCCCCGCTATGGTCGGCCAATCGCAGTTTATGCCCACTCAAATCATTCATGCACAAGAACCACAACATATTTTTATATAAAATCCTCTGCCTATTTCTGTTCATCTCTGTCCTGTACGGTGTAAGCACCTTCCTACGCTAATCTCTACAAAAAAAAGCAACATTACTGTTTTTCTAAACCAATTATGCATACACAGAGGCCTGTATAAGTATTAATACAACGTTTTTGTGTTTACAACCACAAACATAAATATTGTACTTATCTATTCTATTTTGTATGTTTTCTTTTATTGAAAAATTGCAAAGTAACAGGAAGCTGAAGTGAAATGTAATAACACATCTCTCTAAAGCTTTAAAACGTTGTGATCTCTCAGTATAATCGCAGACGTCAGACCTGTGTTTGAGGCTAAATCAGCGTTTAATTCTTCACAAATTTCCTTCAAACATTTCATTATTCTGAAAATGAAAGAAGAACATGGCAACACTGCACACTTAACAAGACACGACTGTTTTCCAAAACTAACAAGCCAAACAAGTGTTAATGTTTTATACTATAATCAAGTCATTTGGGTCTAGTATCATTGTTATATGGGAATTTTCCTGTCTAGCTTTTTACATATAGAGCCCCAAAAGGCGGCTGAGTGGTTAGCACTCTCGCTTCTCAGCAAGATGGTCCCCATGAGAATGAAAAATGGGAATAAATACCTGTGTGTAATTAACTCGATGCTATGGTCGAGTGTATGGGTCACTCAACAGTATCATGAAGGAAAAAGAGAGGCCGAGAAAAAAATTGTGGAGAAGTTTGAAGCATGTGAAAGCCAGATCCCTTCAGACCTCTGAAGCTAAGTTAGTACTGTGATGGGAGACCTCTGGGAACACCAGGTGCCACTGTGGGGCTGTTCAGTGCCAAGCTGCTGTTGTGTCCTTAGGCAAGACACTTGACCCACAGTAGAATGAGTGTTGTGTGTGTGAATGGTTGGTGGAGGTGGGAGGGGCAGATGGCACATACTGGTTGCCTCACTTCTGTCAGTGTGCCCCAGGGCAGCTAGTAGTTTATCACCACTGTGTGAAGTGAATAAATAATGACATGTGAAGCGTCTTTGAGTGACCCAAAAAAAAAGTTACATAAAACCAATGCATTATTATTTTTAAAAACTAAATTAAGTTTAGTCTTTTATCCAGGAAGCTTAGAAAGCTGGCAAAGACTACCGTGATTTTGTACTTTGTTTTCAACCCGAGTATATAGTATAATTTGAAGTCCTCGTTCGATTCAGCGTTCAGAGATGACGCTTGGTCCTTGTTAGATTGGTCCATTACTCAAAGGTCCCCTCTTAAACAGACATGTCATATTTACTGTCTAATGTCTTTATCATTTGATTTCATACGGAGCACACTCGCTCTAATGGATTCTGAATGAGTCTGGGCATCCCTTTCAATTTCGGTTGCACAAGGCACATGCCCACAATAGAATATAGGCCACATCATTTTGTATTATACTGTACCTGGACGCAGTTTTCAGCACTCTAAATAAAAAAGCCAGCCTAGCGACGCATCACCAATTTCCAATAGCCCCATTATGTGACCACTGCACTGACATAATGCTAATGGTGAGAGCTCAATGTACTATGTGTAATTACAATATCTCAGTCATTCTTATGCGGTCATTAACATCACAACAGTGGTCCAGTCCTCCAGTCCAATCTCTTAATTAAATCACTTACTATCACATTAAATACAACGGTTCATTTAACGCTGATTCCAGAATGGTTAGGGTAATCGTCCAGAATGACCTTTGTCACTTTGTATCTCTCGGGGGTTGGTGTTTGTACAACTACATCGCTGGAAACTTGCGGCTCCCATCTCTTTACTCACTTATAAGCTAAACAAGTCAAGCTACAATTGTAATGGAAGAATGTTGTGTCTATATGCAAGACACTTCACTCCTGGCCTGGTCTTATCATACCATTGTACTCATTTAATTTTGTACTTAGGCCTTGATTTGCTCAATTGAGGTCTGTTAACAGGCGTTAACTTCTGGAACAATTGGATAAAACAAAATCATTTTAGTTTATTTGCAAATTATTGTGGAAAATTTGTATTTTGTCAATAACAAAAGTTCATCTCCATACTTTGTTATATACCCTTTGTTGGCAATGACAGAGCTTAAACCATTTGTGTACGTTTTTCACAAGTTTTTCACACATTTTGCTGGTATTTTGGCCCATTCCTCCATGCAAAACTCCTCAAGAGCAGTGATTTGGATGTTCCCAATCCTCTTCTGGATCATCCAAATGCTCTCTTGCAAGCTTCAGATGGACACGGGCACGTACTGGCTTAAACAGGGGACACGTCTGATGGGATTTGAGTTCCTGGTGGCGTAGTGTGTTACTGATGGTAGTCTTTACTTTGGTCTCAGCTCTCTGCAGGTCATTCATTAGGTCCCCCGTGTGGTTCTGGGATTTTGCTCACCATTCTTGTGATCATTTTGACCCCACACAGAGAGATCTTGCGTGAAGCCCCAGATCGAGGGAGATTATCAGTGGTCTTGTATGTCTTCCATTTTCTAATAATTGCTCCCACAGTTGATATACGAGAACTTGCTCAGTTGGTGGCTGACTAAATACTTTTTTGCCCCACTGTATATCTTGGTTTTAATGTGTAAAGTGAATAACTGTAATCTTCTACTATTGTCATCGTGAAACTGCCTTCTTCATTGGGCCATTGGATCAGAGAGCTTTTACACAGCAGACATGGCAGAGAGTTGTAGTTTATAGAGCACATTCAAATGAAATAAACCATAATACTTCATTACTTTATAACCCCACAGAACAGTCCATATGAATCTTTTTTCCAGCTATGGTTCAATCCAAGTTTAACATAAACAATAATCAGGGATATTATGTATTTGCAAATTAAACTATTATTCTTCATAATCATACAGTACACACATTGGATACTTAATCATGTTAAACATTATCTTATAAAAATGTATCTTTTTTTTCCCTTTACAATTTTATTAGTTTTTGGGTAAAATTGCTTGTTTCAAAGTTGTTTTTTTATAAAGGAAAGCGATGCACAGTACATACAGTGTTTGTACAAATATGTTATAAATAAGGCCCCTGAACACTGGCCGCTGGTGCCTCCTCTGACAGGTTTCTCTTTAGAAGGATGGCTCAAATACACAACACACATTTCCCTTCAGAGACAACAAAGTATTAGCATTCTCTCCATGTTTTACTTTCATGTTTCATCAAATAATAAATATTTGATTTATCCTAATTAATCAGATTGAAATTAAATAATCATTTTCAAGGTAAAAGTCAATATCTCATGTTTGACATATTCTTATTTTCTCCAAAAGAAAAGTCAGCAGTTTCAGCATTCTTTTTCTTCATCGTAAATAAGTCACAAAATGCTGTGTTGGGAAAGCCAGCCTCAGTGAAATTACAGCACTGCTTTCCATGAATACACACTGTTCCATCCAAATACACATTCAATAATAACCACAACTTTACTACAGTACATTGGTCTCATCGGTGATAATGATAGAGGCCAGAGAGAGGCCAGAGAGAGGCCAGAGAGAGGCCAGAGAGAGACCAGAGAGAGAGATCAGAGAGAGGCCAGAGAGAGACCAGAGAGAGAGACCAGAGAGAGACCAGAGAGAGAGGCCAGAGAGAGGCCAGAGAGAGGCCAGAGAGAGGTGCTCTGCTCTGAGAGGTCTGCGAGCTGTCTGTTCTGGAGGTCCTTTATGACTCTTAAATTGAGCTCTTCAATCAATGATTTTTCTGGCCCCGGAAAAGCTATGTTGGAACATAGCTTTTCCCTCTGGCAGAACATGTTGTTCGCTGAAAGCTTCTTTCCACAAGCTGTCATCAGTTTTTCTTGATTTATAGTTACAATTGTTTCCAGTACTTGTTTTTAGATTGTTTTATTTCATATTGTAGCGGCCAAAACTTGCCCTGTGCAAGGTCCGCTGGATGTAGTGTGTGTTGGCGTCTCGGACGTGTGTCTCTCACCATGAAACAGAGCAAATACTGTGTTCCACAAGTGTTTATTGTATCCAAATACACTATAACCAAGGTGACAGTCGACAATAAAAATATGTTTGCCTCCACACTACAACTCCTGTACATAATTAGTGCCCCACTTATATAGAGCATACCATTGAGAGGTGGCGCCACACAGTGGCAGGAGGAGCAAAAGAAAACAAGGCAAAATGGCTCCAACATACAGTATACAGTGCCTTGCGAAAGTATTCGGCCCTCTTGAACCTTTCAACATTTCGCCACATTTCAGGCATCAAACATAAAGATATAAAAATTAATTTTTTTGTCAAGAATCAACAACAAGTGGGACACAATCGTGAAGTGGAATGAAATGTATTGAATAATTTAAACTTTTTTAACAAATAAAAAACTGAAAAGTGGGGCGTGCAATATTATTCGGCTCCCTTGCACTAATACTTTGTAGCGCCACCTTTTGCTGCAATTACAGCTGCAAGTCGCTTGGGGTATGTCTCTATCAGTTTTGCACATCGAGAGACTGGAATTCTTTCCCATTCTTCCTTGCAAAACAGCTCGAGCTCAGTGAGGTTGGATGGAGAGCGTTTATGAACAGCAGTCTTCAGCTCTTTCCACAGATTCTCGATTGGATTCAGGTCTGGACTTTGACTTGGCTATTCTAACACCTGGATACGCTTATTTGTGAGCCATTCCATTGTAGATTTGGCTTTATGTTTTGGATCATTGTCCTGTTGGAAGATAAATCTCCGTCCCAGTCTCAGGTCTTTTGCAGACTCCAACAGGTTTTCTTCCAGAATGGTTCTGTATTTGGCTCCATCCATCTTCCCAACAATTTTAGCCATCTTCCCTGTCCCTGCTGAAGAAAAGCAGGCCCAAACCATGATGCTGCCACCACCATGTTTGACAGTGGGGATGGTGTGTTCAGGGTGATGAGCTGTGTTGCTTTTACGCCAAACATATCGTTTTGCATTGTGGCCAAAAAGTTCGATTTTGGTTTCATCTGACCAGAGTACCTTCTTCCACATGTTTGGTGTGTCTCCCAGGTGGCTTGTGGCAAACTTTAAACGAGACTTTTTATGGATATCTTTGAGAAATGGCTTTCTTCTTGCCACTCTTCCATAAAGGCCAGATTTGTGCAGTGCACGACTGATTGTTGTCCTATGGACAGACTTCCCACCTTAGCTGTAGTTATCTGCAGTTCATCCAGAGTGATCATGGGCCTCTTGGCTGCATCTCTGATCAGTCTTCTCCTTGTTTGAGATGAAAGTTTGGAGGGACGGCCGGGTCTTGGTAGATTTGCAGTGGTCTGATACTCCTTCCATTTCAATATAATTGCTTGCACAGTGCTCCTTGAGATGTTTAAAGCTTGGGAAATCTTTTTGTATCCAAATCCGGCTTTAAACTTCTCCACAACAGTATCTCGGACCTGCCTGGTGTGTTCCTTTGTCTTCATGGTTCTCTCCGCGCTTTAAACAGAACCCTGAGACTATCAAAGAGCAGGTGCATTTATACGGAGACTTGATTACACACAGGTGCATTCTATTTATCATCATCAGTCATTTAGGACAACATTGGATCATTCAAAGATCCTCACTGAACTTCTGGAGTGAGTTTGCTGCACTGAAAGTAAAGGGGCCGAATAATATTGCACGCCCCACTTTTCAGTTTTTTATTTGTTAAAAAAGTTTAAATTATCCAACAAATTTCATTCCACTTCACGATTGTGTCCCACTTGTTTTTGATTCATGACAAAAAATTAAAATGTTATATCTTTATGTTTGAAGCCTGAAATGTGGCAAAATGTTGAAAGGTTCAAGGGGGCTGAATACTTTCGCAAGGCACTGTATATTTGTCTGGTGCACACTGAAGCACTTTTGCACATGTATTCCAATGTGGTTCTACTGCAGATGGCAAATAAAATGAATCTGAATCTTAAACATATTAAACACTACTAGAGTTTCCCTCTTGACCCTCGAGAGTCAGATCCAGAACTTTTAGAAGCGAGAACTCTAAACACTTGATTCATACTTTTACTGGAAATCAAGGGAAAACCCTGATGATTGATGTCGATAGTGTGGGGCTGGATTTGTTTAACCTTTTTACAAAAAATAAAAAACAAAACTCTGAAAAATAATGCTATTAAAATGAAACTATTCAAAACACACTTTTCTAATTGGATCATTTATCAGATAGATTGTGTCAAAAACATTTTTTTTTATTTTAAAATCCAAGTAACTAGTTTGGCTTTATCCCTAGCTTACAAATGCATGTATTCTAGTATTCTAGTCCTCTGTCACATCTTTAGCTCAGCTGAAGAGCGTACCAACCCTCACTCAGCCAATCAGCTCGCAGCACGTAAAAGAGAACATGTTTTTAGTAAGAATAAAAGAACTGGAACTAAATATATTACGTAGGTAGGAGTTAGGTACTCCAGCTTTAAACCCATATCCGCAGCTTTAGACTGCAGCTCTCAGATGCCGCTCAAAGTGGAAATGTAATCAGATATTTATGATCCAACAAAAATACCCCAAAGACAAACATGCAGCAAAGGACAACACAATATATCGAAGTTCTCAGAGTCTCAGTTCTAACAAGTCGAAAAGTGAGTGAGTCTATGTTTGAGGTTGGCAGTAAAGCAAAGGCGTGCTTTGGCAAAACAAAACAGACACACAGGAGCAAAAACCTGAAAGCGTCTGATAAAGGAAGACTAGTTTATAATCATAATAATGACCAGTTTTATAAAGTGCTTTTCAGGACACTCAGACACTTTACATGTCATTATTCATTCACTTCATACACAGTGGGGATAAACTACTACATAGCCACAGCTGCCCTGGGGCACACTGACAGAAGCGAGGCAACCAGTATGTGCCATCGGCCCCTTTGACCACCACCAGCCATTCACACACACACCAGACTCATTCTAGACAATGTGCGTGAAGGGTCTTGCCTGAGGACACAACAACAGTTTGGCACTTTACAGCCACAGCCGTCCCACTTTGGCACCTGGTGTGTTCAGAGGTCTCCCATCACAGCACTAACCAGGCCCGTGACAAATCCAGGTTGTACATCACCTGCTCATAAACCTCGCCTTTAAATGTGTTCTGTCAATTCCTCAAATTAAAGAACGTTCTTTACAATCATAAGGCTGTGTTTGTTGGCAGTGATTTTCAAATTTAAAAAAACAAAAACACAATATCAACCCCTCCCTCTGGTGGTAGTTTATAGAGTTACAGCCAGAAAGCATTTTTCACCCTTTACACTTGCAATTATTTTCTACTTTATATTATTTCACATTCGAAACATATTGCAAAGGAAATTGTCTCATTATCGTTTTTAATTGCCATCAATAAAGCATATTATTATTTTTGAAATGACTTTTCTTTGTTCCAACTGAAATAAACTGTCTTTATCTTGTTAGAAAACATTGTATCATTTGCAGACATGTAAGAAAGAGCCCTGGGAGTCACTATTTGACACTTTGGGCTGAAAGTTGAATGGCTGAGTGAGGGTGTTCCTCTTTTTTTTCCTTTTCTTTGTCTGAAAAGTTGATCCAAAGATGAACTAGTGATTAAACTGTTTTAAGGAACAAGTTACATGGATTTGGTGGATTGAAAGTTAGGCACCTCAGCTTTAAGATTATTATCCACTCATCCATCTTGAGCCCATCTGTGGCTGCAGGAGCCTGATGGGTAGTTTTACCGAATGCTGCGGATACTGCAGTTCATAAACTATGCTAGTGAAACACCATCTGTTCACTGTTGAAAATAGGAAAACAAATTGTGAACATTAACTCTATTAAAGCCATTAGCAGGTGCTGGCAAAACACCAGGTTCCACTACGCTTTGGTGCGGGGAAAAACAATTCTGCTATGTAATTAAAACTGTTAAACATTGTACATCCAACCAGCCTCTGTCTATGCTTTTCTTTCCATGACAACACAAAACACACAGAGAGAAACGTGAAATTTTTTAAAAGAAATGAAAGTTGGCCATATGATCCATGTATTAACTGAAAAGATTGCTTATCACTTCTGGTTTGAAGAGAGATTGGGGGCATGTAGAGATATAAAAATAGTGATGAGGGGAGTATGGAAATTGCATGAAACCTGAAAGACATTATCTTGGTTCGAAATAGAGACTTCGGGGAAAGGTTTTGCATAGAAAGAGGTTTAATTTAGGTTGTAATGTGTTGTGGGAGATTGAGTTCGTCGATGGTCTGGTGTCCACCCTTTCCCTTAATACTGTATATGTCTCATGTTTTTGCAATCATTTTTTTGTTTTTAGTGAACCAGAATATGTTCGTTTAGTCAGAAAACTTATGACAAATATTTTAGTTAGAGACATGAGCGCTGGCAGATGGTACTATTTCTGTGTAGCCTTGACACAAACACATTATCTTGGCTCATAAAGTGAAAGGAGATTTTATTTTATATTTTGTAATCAACTCTACCACAAGTTTTATTTCTGCTTGTTCACTATGCTGCGATATTCATTTTGAAAAAAAGTTCATAATAAAAACAGGTTTACTGACTGGTTAAAAACGGCATCATTAATCATTATGTGACATTACATTTTAGAAGTAGAAAACGGAGCTTAGAGAAAAGTCTGTTTCACCTATCACCTATCCCTGACCCCTGAAACTTTATTGCAATTAAGCAAAGGTCGAGGGAACGTTTAACACTATTTTGATACCTACATCTTAATTTGGGGACATATTATAAGCAGAAATATCTATGTTGTTTTTTTACACGCACCCGCACGCACGACAACAATACAGAGATGTACCTGGATTCTCTTTGCTTGTTCATGGGAAAGGCACAGAAAGCTTCCCTGTTGTGAAATGAGAAATACTGTACAAGAGCAAATAAGTTATTTATTATAATTAATGTGCTTATAAGCAAGGGCCACACAGTGCCACACACTTTGGCACCATAAGCAAAGTGCCCCATTGGAGCGGGCCTGGTTAGTACAGTGATGGGAGACCTCTGGGAACACCAAGTGCCACAGTGGGGCGGCTGCATAGTGCCAAACTGCCGGTGTGTTCTTACTTATAGGCAAGACACTTCACCCACATTACCTAGAATGAGTCTGGTGTGTGTGGGGCGACAGTAGCTCAGTTGAGCCAGAAGGGTGTGGGTTTGAGCCCTCCACAAGACCTACTTCACGACTCCCACTCATGTCTGCTGTCGTTGTGTCCTTGGGCAAGACACTTAACCCCACTTTGCCTGAAGCCCACACTGAAAGATCAAGGCTGTGTCACTGACAGAGCAGCCATCCTCCTGTGGACTCACCACCTGCAGAGGATCAGTGAGGGGCTGGTGCTTATGTGACTTGTGTGGTATCTCTGACTGCCACCCCCCGACCCAGAAATGGATTAAGGGATTGAAAATGGATGGATGGATGGAGTCTGGTGTGTGTGTGTGTGTGTGTGAATGGTTGGTGGTGGGAGGGGCTGATCGGCACATAAGGGTTTCCTTGCTTCCGTGTGCCCAGGGCAGCTCTTTATCACCGCTGTGTAAGGAGTGAAAGAATATGTGAAGCGTCTTTGAATGTCCTGAAAGCGCTTTATAAAACCATTATTATTATTACCATTATTAATATTATTAAGAATATTTTTGTGATGTACCTTTAATGTCATTTTATTTGTATTTTACTAAACTTTGGTCCCAAAATAGACTCTTTCTTAGACTTTTCGGATCCCAAAGGCCCCAGGTCTGAATCGAACACCTTCAGAATCGGAGCGTTTAACAGACTGTCTCTCCAATCAATAGAAAACAATGTCTTTAGCGCCGCAATATACAAGCAAAACCAACCGTTGATCCTGGAGTGAACAACAGTGGGGATCGATGGGCACTTTTCACATGGGGCTGATATTGCAAAGGCATCTAGTCATTCTTTTAATCTAGTTTCGGTTCATTCAATTCACAAAAAGTACAGGGATGGATTTATGATTGTTGTCCAAAAATGAGACTAATTACTTTGTCATTTCATGTTTTAGAATGTGAAATAATATCCTAAGTATAAATTATATGGTGAAACTAGTATGTGCTGGGACAAGAAAAAAAAAATTATCTTGTTTTGAAAAGATATGAGAAATTTCTCTGTTTGGAAAGAGAAAATAAAGCAGCACTCCTTAAGACTAAATGGCTTTGTCCCATTGGCAAATCCGAATGTACTTTAAGCAGTTATACCAATTTTCTTGCAGTGAAGAACCCAATATGTGCAAGGACGGATATACATTAAAAAGTCACTCTTTATTGTTTTTGAGGAGGAGCAATGTTGTAACGTGATTAAAAGCTCAAAAAAGTCTGCTATTTAATAATACTTTTTGTTCATCCTCAGCTGGTGGGAGAGAAACTTTACAATTTGGCTACGGTCATGGCCACTTAACCTTTCCTAAATCCATGAACTGTCCCAATGAGAATCCTAACTTGGAGCTGGCTTCAGACAGAGATACTAATGTACGTCCGCTGAGGCTCCTCTTTAATAGTACCTGCATTCGGTGTCGTTGCAGCCGGCGGCATTTGCGAGTGAAAGTGGATTCCATAAATGAGCTGTCGTTAAAGCAATTAGTGGCTGTCAATAGAGCTAAATATTTGATGCACCGAGAGTCGCCTGCTGCGGACTAAAGCCTTTGTTGTTTGTTTAAGGGACACACTTTCATATAATCTGTCTGCAGTGTTGGGGAGTAACACATTACATGAAAGGCCAATATATATTCAGAACAGGTTTTATTTATTTAAACATTCAGGTTGTGGTTTTAATTATTTTGAAATGTACCTTTAAGTTTTGTAAATAAACATAAATTTATAATAAATATAGATAAGAACAAATAAATAAAATAAAAGGGGCGACAGTGGCTCAAATGGTACAGCATTGGCCTTAGAGCCTGAAGGTCGTGGGTTCGAGCCCACCATAAGACCTACTTCACAACTCCCACTGATGACTGCTGTCGTTGTGTCCTTGGGCAAGACACTTAACCCCACTTTGCCTGAAGCCATCACTGAAAGATCTCAGCTCCTGTGGACTCACCACCTGCAGGAGGATCAGTGAGGGGCTGGTACTCTGTGAACTGGGTGCAGCTCTGACTGCCACCCCCCGACCCAGAAATGGATTAAGGGGCAGAAAATGGATGAATGGATGGAAAAAAAATAAAAGTATAAGTATTCTAAGTATTCAGAACATAGATACTACTTTTTCCAAAGTAATGGAAAACTAAACAAAATATTTTTTTAGGTCAAAGTATTCCACTCAACACTGTCCGTTTGTCTTTAGTCTAGCACAGGCATGTCAAAGTCCGGCCCAAGGGCCAGATCCGGCCCAAAAGACCATTTTGGTTGTTTCAAGAAAACAACCATATTATTAGATTTTTTTTCAGAAACGTTAAGCCAACATGTATTTAGAAGTAATATATATATATCATTTCACCGTGTGTGGAATGATTGGAACAATATCTGAACTCTGAACATTGGAAAGCGCTTTGGGTGACCTTGGTCTGTAAATTGCGCTATATAAATAAACATTACTTACTACTTAACTTACTTAAACCAGGACTAAACCAGGACTAAACCAGGATTGACAATGGGGGACACAGTGCTTGTGAACATATCTGCCTCCAGCCTGAGTTCTCATTTTCCAGTGACTGTAAACAAGTGCAGCTAACGCGTTCGTCGATGGAAAAGTACCGTTCAATAATAAAATAAACTCATGCCATACCTCCGTGAACGCAAACTGCTGTTATATAAAGTCTCTGGAAGGTCTCTGGACACAGAGATGCTGCAGAGCTGCATTCTTGGAGAAGAACTTTACACGGGTTAGTGTTAACCCAACCTAACCCTAACCGGCTAATGCCGGTTGTTTTGCTGCTTTCTGCTGGCGTCTGAGCCTGCACTAGCTTTAGCCAATCAGCGCCGGGTTAACCTCAAGTTCGACTAGGGCTCTGTAAATCGCCCTGTGGGGGAAGTTCCTGCAGTGAAGACACGCAGCGACAGGGCTGGTACTGGAAAATTACCCTGCGGTGGAAATGCGGCTAATGCCGTTGAGTGCCCTGGATCATCACCTCTGTCCTTAGACCCTCCTGCATCAACAAGGATAAACTCTAAAAACCCAGTGGGAGAAAATGATAAACCTCGGGAAGGCCCACATTGAGGCTCCCACAGACAAACAGGCTGTAGATCCAGGACCCAAGCTGTAGAACAAGGGCCGAGGCCACACGATGCAATTGCCCTCCAAGACAACAGCGGCGTCCACAAACATCTTCCTCTCCATCATGCATAATGCGAAACCGCGCACATGGTTCTGTAGCGGACATCATGTTGATCACAGTGAAATCTTCGAGCTTCTGTGAAAGCAGCACGAGCTCACACAACAGACACAGTGATAAAGCAGACCTGTACCTGCAATAGTTTTAGCTTTTTGATGCAGAAATCCCAAAAAATCCATGAACGCTATTACTGAATTGATCTTCTATATACACAATAAGTTACAGGTTAATGTTCCTTCATAAACAAGAGAGTGTGTCCATTTGTGGATTTTGTGAGTGATGAGAAAGGGCACGTGGAGAAGGCTGTTCTGAATACTAAAGATCTGGATTAGCCAAATGCATGGACAATGATGTGTGCTTAGGCTGCGCGCGTCAGAAGCTCACCGTTTGTGTTTGACAACGGAGATCAATGGATATTGCATGTTCTATCCCTGTTTCTACTATTTCAAAATGCATTGTCTGGACCAGGGGTGAGCAAGGATTTTCTTCAGGGGGCCTCATTGGGATATCGCCCTATTACAGAGGCCGGGCCTGTTTTCATGTGGTTCATTTTCAATTTAATGTAGGAGAGAGCTAATATCTGTTGTGTGGTGAAGAGAAGGAAGGACCCAAAAAGAAAGAATGCAAAGAATTCTAATTTAATTAAGAGAATTAATAAATCTCAAGGGAAAAAACTCGGAAAAACAGACAAACAAAGACATTTACAACCATCAACAAGGGGAAAGAAGCACAGATACACACAGAGAGACGAACGCATTAGGGCGGTGCTGACAATAAACACAGGGGAACAAGAAATAAAACTAAAACAAAGCCCCTGAACTGAAGTCAAAATAAAACCAAGTACAGAAATAATGAGTTATTTCATGAGAACACAATAAACATATGGCATGGTAGCACTAATTAAGTTACAAGTCTTCACTGAGTAATGGCTCCATTGACTTCATTTACATAAGCAGCAGACTGATATGAGGTGGGACGCCAGAGAAGGGTCCGGAGGCCGCATAGAAGTTTGAATTGGGCCGGATGTGAGCCCTTGGGCCGCACTTTGCCCATGTCTGGTCTTACACAATACAATTACAATTTATTCTTGTATAGCCCTAGGTCACAACAGAAGTCATCTCAGAGGACTTAACAAAACCATTGAAATCACCAACACAGGTCAGAGAATCAACAGTTAAAACACATGAAGAATATAAAGCACACACAGAAGAAAATGTCCATACATGTTGTAGAATGCTAAAGTGTCCTGATCATCACCAATCCTTTCTGTTGGACACTAACTGTCCAACAAGACCCTCCTGCATCGACAAGGAAAAACTCTTAAAAAACCCAGTGGGAAAAAGTGAGAAACCTTGGAGGAGAACTAGGGAAACCCACAGGGAGGGAGACCCATATGAGAAAGGGATCCGCTCCTCCGGACGGACAGGCTAATGATCTAGGACCTAAGCTAGCTACAGGACGTGGACCAGTGGCAGCTGAACGTGGACAGGTCCGGTGCAGGACTGAAGCACTCCCAGGCGGGTCGGGCGGGGCAGTCCGCAGGTGTAGATGGAAGAGGCCAGGCTCAGAGATCCCGTCATCGTACCATGAAACAGACAATGGGACAACGGGTGAATAGCAATGAACAAACTACAGTCAGAATCCTAAAAATGCTAAACAGATAAAGTAGGAAGGAGGAGAGGATAGTGCTCAAGTTACCATACTTCTCCCAGCAAACTGACTCCCTATGCAGCTTGACTGACAGTCTGAGGAGTTTAACCTTCTCCGAGTCTTACCTTCCTAGCCATATGCTAAACTAAAGAGGACTGTTTTAAACCTAGCCTTGAATAAAGAATAACATACAGCATAATATATAACATAATATACAACATAACACAATACATTATTGAATAATATATAACATAATATATAACATAATACTTAGAGTCTTGACTCTATACTGCAAAACGGTACTGTCACCTCAAGACTTTCAGGACAGAAACTGAACCAAACTTGAATTAATATCTGCCAATGGAAAAACGATCGGCAACTATTGACTGTTAAAACAAGTTCTGCTGTACTTTATTACTATTGTTAGTAACTGGATGTTTCTGCTTCTGGACTCCTGAATTTCTCCTACAGGGATCAGTAAAGTACCTATCCATCTATCTAAGTATTACCACCATTTTCCTCATGGTACTATCACAAACTAAAGTCTCTTACTCTCTTACTATTCCAAAGTTGCCTGTTGGTGCCAGGAGTGTCATAACAGGCGTTTCCGTACAAAGGGTTATCTGTGAGGGCCAGAATCACTACAGATGAATTGATTCTCAACGGTAAACTCTGCCTGAGAGTGTGAAATGAGAGAACAAACAGAGCTTAGCAGTGCCAATAATCAGCAGGATAAGAAAGGTGATGACATTATGTGTAACAGTAAAAACAGCCATTCAATTAGAAGGGAATTATTCACAGAGCGATACACAAGTGAATGATTCTGCGTGTGTTATTGTAATATGCTTATTGTGAGTATTTATATTCACACATATATTTGTGTGAATATAAATACTGAGTGTGTCAAAATTCATTCAAACTCCTGCCACAAAATTATTTACTCTGATTTACTGTTTCCCTGAAAACCTTGAGTGTGGTAGAATGTGAGTTCTGTTTGTGTGTTCATGTCACAGTGATTTGTGTCTGTCAGTAAAAAAATATACATAATATACATTTCATGAAAATCCATGCCCATATGAAGTCTAAATATGCAAATTAGATGGCTAAATTTAATTCCTACATAAACTTTGGGCCATCCTTCTCCTATCTCTAATTTACATGAAGCCTTGATCTCTTTTCACTTTTAATTTATAACGAAATTAAGATATCAAATTTGAGCTTCTTAAGAAAATACCTCTGGCGCCTAAAGGGTTAAGTTTGCACCATGAGCCGAAGCAAAAGCCTAGTTTGTGACTTTCTGTTACTTACATAGCTGAAAGACCTTTAAAAAAAACGAGTGGCTGAGTGGTTAGCGCTCTTGCTTCTCAGCAAGAAGTTCCTTGGTTCTAAATCCCAGTCGGAACAGGATCTTTGGTGTGGAAGCGGAGTTTGCATGTTCTCCTCATGTCTGCAGGTGCTCTGGTTTCCCCTCCACTGAACTCCTCCTGGTCCTAACCAAACCAAGCATCAACATCTGGACCCCAACCAATGCTCTTCACAAGGGCCCCAGTATATAATAAAGTACAAAGCACCAATGTTGGCTCCATGAAAGACTCTAGACGTGGAAAACACAACTTTATAGCGCCATCCGGTTCTTTCCAATTGAAACACGTAATGAAGCAGCATTTTCTGTGTCCAAAAGTCAGTTCGCAGATCACTAAAAATGTTGTTCACTTTCCAAAACTATGTGGAAAATCAAGCTTTCTGAGTCATTATAAAAAGGAAGGTCTTAGTGCTCATTTGAATATTGTTTTTCCAGCCAAGTTTAGAAATGTGGCTGCTAGTTTTTAATTAAAAAGTCTGTTTGTACCTGTATTGATAGTAAAACACAATGAATATTGAAATGCTTTAATCAACTGCTGTTAATTACGTTTATGAATTCAACTCCCTGCAGTATAGAAATTTGGTTAATATGGCAGTAAAATAAAGTAACAAAATTGAGCAAAAAAATAAAACAACATCCAATAATCAGACCCATATGTATATTCCCCATTGAAATAAAATGTCAAAACTTACCCCAAAAGTCAATAACTCAAAGAACTAGGACTAACAAGATACAGGAGTTAGTGCAGTATAGGGCAATTAAATTATAGCAATTCACTAAGTTACATTCTTAATTTCTGTCCTAAAAGCTTTGAGGTGACACTGACAAGAAGGGAAGCAGCTCGTATGTGCCCTCACACCATCACCACCAACCACTGCACCCACCCCATTGTGGGCGCTGGAGTTCCAAGAGGTCTCCCATCACAGTACTAACCATGTCCTGCCCTGCTTAGCCTCAAAGGTCAACAAGATGTGGCTCTCACATATGGCCACAGACTGACCCCCACCTACACTGGTTACCATGACACCCCCACATGTACATTAGAAAAGAGAAATGCGTCAAATTCAGCAAGTGTCGGATCAGAACCGTTTGCAGCTGCTTCGTGACGACAAAAGAGGAATTATTCTGAATTAGGCTTTGGAAGATTTGGTCGAACGCAGAGATTTTCTTATGGAACATTTCTAGTGAATAAATTGATCATGACGGCGCAACTTTCCTGTGACTGTGGACTGCCTGAATTTCAGACGTTTGAGTCCATTTAGAAATCACAGCAGAATAGTTTAACATATTCACCGCAATTAACGCCAAAAAGTGTGATCCGAGCCAGAATCTGGTTATTCTGCCACAAATGCACCTCACAAACTCCAACCTGCTCTGATCTGACAGACGCCGGGCTCTTAGTTTGTCGCCGCATTAATATGAATTTGTTGTGGATGTTGTAATGGTTTTTTGTTTTTTTTTACCTCCCTCCTGTCACTGAGGAGCAGACATGTCAAACTCAGGCCCGAGGGCCAAATCCCGTTTGCCAGAACATTTTTAGTGCCCCCTGAAATGATTTTCAATTATCATTATTAAAGTAACTTGCAGCATTGGTGGTAATGGAACATGGCATGTTATACCTCATTTTAAAGCTTATTTGTTTCACGAAAACAACCATGAAATTACATTTGTTCTAAAATTTTAACTAAAAGGTAATGTAAAAGGTAAGTTAGACCAAGGATGTTATTTAATATCAATCTTCAGTGAGATAAGATAAGATAAGACAGACTTTATTGATCTCACACAGGAGAAAATGTCACATCTGGCATGGATAGAATCACTCAAGATTGTGCAAAAGAAAGAAATGTACAAATGTACAAAGATGTGATTGAATCCAAATGTACAAGAACATTAAATCCAAACTCATTGAAATGAATTTGTCAAAAAAACAAAATATGTTAAAATAAATAATGATAATAAAAGAAAACCCCTGACCAAAATTAGCTAGTTCCTGGCTCTGAAACAGTCTCATCAGGAGTTTTCACATGTTCTGTTCAGTGGAAAAGTGAGGACCACCTTCATTCAGCCAATCAAAAGAGTCAAATAGTGACTACCAGGGCTTTTTCTTACAAGTTTGAAAAAAATTACAAATGATAAGATAAAGATAGAATTAACAAGACCCTGTTCTGTTTGGACAAATAACGTGTTACTCATGAAAAAGCTTGAATATAAAGCAGAAAATATCATTTTTGGACATTCAAAAGTATGAGACTATTTAGATTGTCATTTCATGTTTCATAATCTGGAATACTATCTTCAGTAGAAAATATATTGTGAAACTTGTATAAAGCGTGAAAAATGCTTGGCGAATGTAACTCTCTCTGCCGCCATCAGAGGGAGGAGTAGAACTTGTTTGTTTTTAGTTTTTTTCAATTTGAAAATTACCATCTGCAAACACAGCCATGTGATTCTGATGAACGTCATTGATGGATCCAAAAACAAATGTATGGGCAATACTTATACTTTAAAAGGAGCGTGATGTCATAGTGCTACAATGACATCATACTAATACAGGACTGAGATGGGAGGTTTTGGATAAAGGGGGCGGAGCTACATGTTTGTACCAGAAGTTCTTGACAACAACTCCAGGTCTGTTTTGATGAGGGAACAATGTTGTAACGTGGTAAAAACTAAAATGCACAATGCTTTAAGAAATCCTTTATTTGTCCCGCAGAGGGGAAATTTCAGTGTTGCATGACCAAGTTATAGACAGAAGGAATGAGGGAAGAGAAGAGCACAAGATAAATGAATAATAAGTATATATTAAGTAAGGGATAACGTATATTACGTACAGGTCATTATCGGAAAATAAGTACCGACAGGGCTTCCGCCCTGAAGGTAATATACGTTATCCCGCTTATTATACGGCTTTATACCGGTATCTTAAAATGTGCCGGTATCTACTTCCGGGTTTTTCGGGATCGCCTTTTCTCGCATAACATCAGTGTTTTTGTCATGAAAACGTAAACGGAAAATTCTGAAAACTTCCGTGCACTTGTATTAAGACTGGATATGTATAAATTACTCTCCGATTAACATTTCATTGCGTTGATTGATTGGCATTTGCGTTTATTGAGCGGCCGGAACAACTTCAGGGTTTTTCACAATCGCTTTTTGACGCAGAGAAATAGTATTTTTGTCATGAAGACAAGACCAGAAAATTCTGAAAATTTCCGTGCACGTGTGTGAATAATGTATAAGTATTCTCCGATTAACATTTAAGTGTGTTTATTGAGCGTGGCTAGCTCCGGAGTGGCCGGAACTACTTGCGGAGTTATCCACGCATTTGAAACACTTGAACTTTTACCAAAACTCCAATACAATACAATTACAATACAATGTATTCTTGTATAGCCCTAGGTCACAACAGAAGTCATCTCAGAGGACTTAACAAAACCATTGAAATCCCCAACACAGGTCAGAGAATCAACAGTTAAAACACATGAAGAATATAAAGCACAGACAGAAGAAAATGTCCATACATGTTGTAGAATGCTAAAGTGTCCTGATCATCACCAATCCTTTCTGTTGGACACTAACTGTCCAACAAGACCCTCCTGCATCGACAAGGAAAAACTCTTAAAAAACCCAGTGGGAAAAAGTGAGAAACCTTGGGGAGAACAAGGGAAACCCACAGGGAGGGAGACCCATATGAGAAAGGGATCCGCTCCTCCGGACGGACAGGCTAATGATCTAGGACCTAAGCTAGCTACAGGACGTGGACCAGTGGCCGCTGAACGTGGCCAGGTCCGGTGCAGGACCGAAGCACTCCCAGGCGGGTCGGGCGGGGCAGTCCGCAGGTGTAGATGGAAGAGGCCAGGCTCAGAGATCCCGTCATCGTACCATGAAACAGACAATGGGACAACGGGTGAATAGCAATGAACAAACTACAGTCAGAATCCTAAAAGTGCTAAACAGATAAAGTAGATAAAGTAGGAAGGGGGAGAGGATAGTGCTCAAGTTACCATACTTCTCCCAGCAAACTGACTCCCTATGCAGCTTGACTGACACTCTGAGGAGTTTAGCCTTCCCTGAGTCTTACCTTCCTAACCATATGCTAAACTAAAGAGGACTGTTTTAAACCTAGCCTTGAATAAAGAGATTCATGGATTGCACACCAGGTGTTCAAACCGATCCAAGCAAACCTAATTATATATTATATATCATATTTATCACATATACCATACATACCATATATATCATATATAGTACACAACATAACATACAGCATAATATATAACATAATATACAACATAACACAATACATTATTGTATAATATATAACATAATATATAACATAATACAGCATATATATATATAATATATACACCATATATTATATATTACCTAATTATATGCTAAATTAAAGTAAAGTGCTTTAAGCCTGGCCTTGAATGTGGAGACCGTATCTGCTTCCTTAACATAAATGGGAAGCTGATTCCACAGTAAAGGAGCTTGGTAGCTAAATGCTCTGCCACCAACAGTGACCTTTGAGACCTTAGGAACCACCAGACGTCTGGCGTTTTGTGAGCGCAACGCTCGACTTGGTTGATACGACACTAACGTGTCTTGGAGATAAGAAGGAGCCAAGCCATTTATGGCTTTATATGTTAAGAGAAGGATTTTAAACTTTATTCTGTACTCCACAGGGAGCCAGTGGAGTGATTTTAACACCGGAGTTATGTGCTCCCTCCTTTTGGTACCTGTTAAGATCCTAGCTGCTGTATTCTGAACGAGCTGGAAGCTCTTCAAAGAGGCTTTAGGGCACGCTGCCAATAAAGCGTTACAGTAGTCGAGCCTTGAGGTGACAAACGCGTGAATGAGTTTTTCCGCGTCACTTTTAGGAAGGAAATTCCTAATTTTAGCGATGTTCCGTAAGTGGAAGTACGCCGTTTTAGTTGCTTGGCTTATATAAGCCTTGAAGGAGAGTTCTTGGTCAAAAATGACTCCAAGATTCCTCACAGTGTTACTGGGTATTATACTGACATTATCGAGAGTTATTATCTGGTTAGTAAGGGTGTCACGTAGGCGCTTCGGACCGAGTAGGATCACTTCTGTCTTCTCCGGGTTGAGAAGTAGGAAGTTAAGAGTCATCCACATTTTAAGGTCCTTTATGCAGGCACTGAGCTTTTCTAGCTGATCTGTCTGATTAGGCTTCATCGACAGATAAAGCTGTGTGTCATCTGCATAGCAGTGGAAATTAATTCCATGCTTTTTAATAATGTTTCCCAATGGCAGCATGTAGAGAGTAAAAAGAATCGGTCCGAGTACCGAACCCTGCGGCACACCGAATTCTACTCCAGAATAAGGTGACGAGTTCTGATTTACGTTGACGAAGTGATACCGATCTGATAAATAGGATTTAAACCAGCCAAGGGCTGTTCCTCTAAGACCTATATCACATTCTAGCCTCTGCAGTAGAATGCTGTGGTCTATTGTGGATAGACCACAGTGGATAGCACTCTCGCCTCTCAGCAAGAAGGTCCTGGGTTCAAATCCCGGTTGGACCAGGGCCTTTCTGAGTGGAGTTTGCATGTTCTCCCCGTGTCTGCGTAGGTTTCCTCCGGGTGCTCCGGTTTCCCCTACCACTAAAAATATGTACAATAGGTCTGGCATGTGCCTCCTGTACTGGCACCCCCACTCCCAAAAATAACAATTGTAAACCGCTTTGAGACTCCGATGTGCAGTGAAAAGGCGGTATATAAATAAAGATTACTTACTACTACTACTACTACTATTGTGTCAAATGCAGCACTAAGGTCCAGTAGGACCAGCACTGACACTTGTCCATTATCAGCAGCTAGTAGTAAGTCATTTGTGACTTTGACTAGTGCCGTTTCAGTGCTATGATGAGCTCTGAATCCTGATTGAAAGACTTCAAACATATTATTTTCCTGCAGGTGGCAGCGGAGCTGCTCAGCTATAAGTTTTTCCAGGATTTTAGATATAAAAGTGAGGTTTGAGATTGGTCTGTAGTTTGTAAGTATTTCTGGGTCCAGGTTTGTTTTCTTCAGAAGGGGTTTGATTACAGCGGTTTTAAAAGCTTGTGGGACATAGCCACATTGTATGGATGCGTTTATTATATTTACGATAGGCTCAATTATCAAAGGAAGTATGTCTTTGAAGAGCCATGTCGGGACTGCGTCTAACATGCAAGTTGAGGCTTTTGAGGATGTGACCACAGAGATCACCTCTGCTTGGCTCACAGCCATGAATTTATCGAGGCCCACTGAAGAGTCTAAGTGGCAAGTCACGTATGCCGCTTCAACCTGTCCACCACTAACAGCAGGAGCAACCTCCTCCAGCTTGTCACGGATGGATGTAATTTTATTATTAAAGAAGTGGAGAAAGTCGACACTGCTCAGTGAGCTTGGAATTTTAGGCTCGATTGCGCTATGGCAGTTTGTGAGTTTAGCGACGGTGCTAAACAAAAATCTACTGTTATTTTTATTGGCTTCTATTAAAGTTGAATAGTATTGAGTTCGAGCCCTGCGAAGGGCATTCTTATAGTTCCGGAGACCTGCTTTCCACTCCCTGTGGACAGGCTCCGAGTGGGAGTGGCGATATAGCCTCTCCAATTTTCTGACGTCCTGTTTTAAAGTGTGGAGTTGAACACTGTACCAGGGCGACGATGATCTAATCCTAATAGTTTTCTGTTTTAAAGGAGCTGCTGCATTTAATGCAGATTTTAAAGACTCCATAGTGTTGCCCACCGTTTGGTCAATGACTGAGGGACTGCAGCAGCTGTGAACAGGTTCACCTGCAGCAGTATTCAACATAGGCTGTATTAGTTCTTTGAACCTTGTGATAGATTTATCATTTAAGGTTCTTTTCATTATTGTTTTATCTTGCGGGACAGGAAAGTCCTCCAAACCGAGATCAAACGTGATCAAGAAATGGTCAGACAGCAACGAGCTTTGACGCTGGATGTCAACATTGGAGACATCACAGCCGTAGGTCAGGACAAGGTCCAAGGTGTGGTTATGAATGTGAGTAGGTTCCTCAACATTCTGAGTAAAACCAACACCATCTAGTACGGCGCTGAAAGCTTTGTTTAAGCTGTCAGTGCTGTCGTCCACATGTATATTGAAGTCTCCAGCTATAACTATGTTTTCCCATTCCAAAACTAGGTTTGAAATGAAGTCAGAGAATTCTGTTAGAAACTCGCTGTAAGGACCAGGAGGTCGGTATAAAACTATAAATAGCACCGCTGTTTGTTTTCTCCACCCAGGACAGGTGATTGAAAGTGTTAAGTTTTCAAACGAGTGAAAAGCATTGTTGGTTTTGGGACTAAGAACCAAGTTGGTGTGTGATATAATCGCAACACCACCGCCGCGACCTGTAGTTCTCGCTTTCGGGTAGTTAACATGCGTCGGAGGAGTGCACTCATTCAATCTAACGTAGTCGTCCTGTTGGAGCCAAGTCTCCGAGAGCGCAAACAAATCCAAGCCCTTGTCTATAATAAGTTCGTTTATGAGAAGCGATTTAGACGAGATTGACCTGACGTTCATTAAACCACATTTAACAACCCTACTGTTAGAACTATTTCTGTCTGTCTGAACTTTTATTAAGTTACTGTGTCTGACACCTAGGTCAGATTTCCTCGCATATAGTACTTTAGACTTCAAGCGAGGAACACACACAGTTTCAATCTGACTAGCTTCTGAGGCTAGTAACTGAACAGATGGGGGCTCAGAGGTTGTGGCAGAGCAGCTCTGCACCCGGGCCTCAGTTCTGCACCGTCATTTGAGCCGAGCAGAACAGTTTAGAGCCAGGGCCAAATTCTTAGCCAAAAGGGATGTACCCGCCAACGTTGGGTGGATATCATCTGAGCGGATGAGACCGGGCTTTCCCCAAAAGGCACTCCAATTGTCAACATGAACAACACCACTTCGAGGGCACCAGCCAGACAGCCAGCGGTTGAAAGCCGAGTGTCTGCTGAATGCTTCTGCACTGCTAGTGCTAGGTAGGGGCCCAGAGAAGATGACAGTGTCGGCCATTGTGCTAGCCAGCTTGCACACGGCGGCGACTTGCAGCTTCAACACCTCGGACTGTTTCCGCCGAACGTCATTACCACCCGCGTGAATAACAATTCGATGGAAACGCTGCTTGTGGGTCATCATGAGCCTCAGATTCCCTTCAATATCACCAAGCCTGGCCCCAGGGAAGCACCGAACAGTGGCTCCTGGGATCTTAACACCTCTAACAATAGAGGAGCCTATTACCAGCGCATCAGCGACTCCATCGGCTCTCTCAGCAGCTCGCTCAGCGGCTCTCTCAGTGGGGCCTTCTTCCCCGCCCGGCCGCGCGGGGGCGCAGTCGGACAGAGCGTCCCAGCGATTGTAAATGCTAACAGGAGGAGGCCCAATGGGGAAACTACCAACAACACGTCGCCCTTTCCGAACAGTCACAAAGCCATCACTATCCTGGTCTTGTCCCAGCTGCGGAGGACGGGCTGGGAGGCTAGGCTCGCTAGTTCTTCTCTGCCTTTCCCTAAAGCTGCGCTCCGCTGTCCCTGAGGATACGGCCTGGCTGTAGCTAATGCTAGCGCTAGCTCGAGACTCCAGTGCTCGGAGATGCAGCTCTAACTCACTGACCCTGGATTCCAGAGCTACGACTACACTACACTTCACACATCTATCACGGGTGCGTACCGATGTTCCCCGGGTCCGATGTTCCCCCACTTCTATAGGCGGGGGAACATCGGACCCGGGGAACATCGGTACTTCGCGTATTAAAAAGTCCCGATGTTCCCCCGCCAACAGAAGTGGGGGAACATCGGGACTTCAACAACGAGACTAGTCCCGCTGTTCCCCGCGTGCGCGCTTTGATGTTTGATGTTTCCTCCTCCACGAAAGATGGCATATGATCCGCGCCAACTTTTGTGAGAGAAAAAATACTAACTAGCCTAAGCCTATTTACTTTTCTTTTTCCCTCTCGCTCTTATGTGTGCTCATATTTCAGCTGATCGCAGCTTGAGTTTAAGGATATTTTTGGGCATGTTATGGGCATGTTATCTCCCCTTGCTCACCCATGGCATGGGCATCTATATTTGACAAGTCTGACTGAATAAAATGAGGACGATTGAAACTAGAGCTACTACATCTGTTAGCCTATAGTTTTTCCAAATACGTGGTTTTGCTGAGGGCACTGTGCTTTTACGCATAATGGACACGCATATGACGTCGTTTTTGTTGTAAAACTTGAATATGCTCTTTTAGTTTTAGAGATATTAATACATATTATTCTATTCAGAATGCGTGCGTCATTGTGCATTGTTGTCCCGCCTTACGTGTCACTCACAGTTAAAATGTAAATAACCAATTCAAACATAGCATTTTTACAACTTGAACTTTAAGAAAAAAATGATCAAAGGAATCAGTGTAAAATAAGATCGGAAAAGCTCAATTGTTTAATTAGGTTTCCCATTTTTAAATACAATTGGAAACGCTCAGAATTCAAAAATATTGAAAAGTTTATTGGCTCCGCAGTGGGGGGAATAATAATAATAATAATAATAATAATAATAATATAACCCCCTGAGCATCATCACGTTCCTAGTTGCTTCAAATATAGTCCTGTTTATTGGCTGAACAATTTTGTCCAATATCATATCACACAGCGTGAAGCGAGAACAACCAGCTATTCCTCGTCTTAAAGATTGACAACGCTCTCAAAGCATTCACAACAGAGCAGCCTTTTTTATTTTAATTTTAAGAAAGTTCAGCGTGAACTTTGAGGTAGAGTAGCCAGAGGCCCGGGCCCGTAGGTCCCAGAGGAGGAGAGCGCGGTCAGGCCAGGCTCGCCTTGCACTGATGAGGTAAACTCTAGGCCTGTGTGAGACACACTGTGGGCCTCACTGTGGGCCTCACTGTGGGCCTCATGTATGAAACCTGCGTACGGCCAAATCAGGGTAAATGAGGCGTACGCAAAATATTACACTTTTCCGCATTTATCTATCTGGACGTGAGCGTACAATACGCAAAAAATGTACGCCAGGTCTGGAGGTGGTGTAAATCTATACGCTGAACTCAACCTTCGGCACAACACGCCAAAACACGCATGAAATTCAAGATATGGACAACAATAAACATATTCCCTCTGGCAAAATTATATGCTGTGTTTTCATTTAGGATCATGTTTCAAAATTTGAATTTGCGCATCAGAAAAAGTCTAATGGAAACACGCAAACTTCGAATAAATCACAGCTCATGATGAGGACCCTCTATTAAATCTGACTTGTGTGTGTATTATTTTGTTCTGTATGTTTTTAAAATGTGAAGCGCTTTGTGATCCTGGACAGTCAAAGGCTCTATATAAATACACTTTACGCAACAGGGATGTGTGACCCATCTATTGCTGTGGCAGGCTCTGCGCTGCGTAATTACGCACGGCTATTTGTATTCCTCATTCACATCTGGTAAAGCAATGTGTTATTTCATTAGATTTGTGTAAGCCTCACACAGACACACACCCCAATAACGCATCGATGGTATTGCTCACTCACAAATGTCTCACTGCCCTGTCCAGAGTGCGCAGCGAGTGCCGTGAGAGGTCGCGCCACATGTGCAGAAGTTTTGGCTCCAGAGTTTCTTTGTGAAATCTGGACCGCAAACGCTCTCTGAAGTGTACAGCGCTTCAATGCGCACTTCTACCCCGAGCCAGGCTGCGTCCAAGACGCTGCAGACGCTTCATTCAGAGCCACCGCTGCATAATATATATGAATTATTCATTCATTCAATCAATCTATATTTATTCACTTCTACAATTCAAGAAAGATTTTTCTAATGTATCAAAACATTTTGGCAAATTTGTTCAAAACGCAGCTGAATATATAGCGCATATTTATTATTACATAAACATGAACAAACAAACGTGCCTTTTGAGGCTTCCAAACAGTCTTTTTGGCCGGCTTCCTGCTGACCTGTCACGAAGACGTGGCGTGAAACACGCGATTGCTGCATAATTCTAGGCGTGACTAAATACGTTCGTATTCAGCCGATTTATTAACACCCGCAGCTGCGTACGCTCAGATCTGGGCGGATCTCACATGTTCATAAATCCGACGTTGGATTTTGCGTAAATGGAATATAGACCCAAAATGTACTTTTTCTACGCAAGTTTCATAAATGAGCTTGTGTTTATGTGCGCGTGAGTGCGTGTGCGTGCGTGTGTGCGTTTGAACCATATTCTTTGAAACCCCAATTCCAGTTAGCCCTTGTAGTTTGCAAGCGAATTTGGCCTACTTACTAATCTGCAGGCCTACCCAAAATTGCAAACCTGGCGCCGATACTGTTGCGAGGATGAACGGAGGGAGATATGTTTCCAAAAAGAAAAGGTGGTGGAGCTAATTTTACTTTTCTTATCTGCAACACGTTCTTATTCTGAGGTGGTAGGTTGGAAAAATGTAGTTGGCTACTACAATGCGAGATCTACAAGGCTTATAATATAAAGTATTCAGTAGCCCTATAGACTAGTTATGAGCGAAAGCCGCTTGTTGCTCCATTATCCGCGCGCAGCAATAACATGTCTATGAGCGAGGCCCGCAGTCGGGGAACACCGGGCCCTCCGGCGTTTGGAAGGTCCGATGTTCCCCGGGTCCGGTGTTCCCCGGGTCCGGTGTTCCCCGGGGCACGTATTGATGTACAATACGTGGATTTGTGATGTGTTTGTTAGTGCAAACAGAGAGCAGAGTGATAGAAAATCACACTCTTTTAATCCATCACCACATGTGAAAAACCTGGGCGTAATTTTTGACTCTGAGCTGACTTTTATTCCTCACATTAAGAATATAACAAAAATAGGTTTTTATCATTTGAAGAACATCGCCAGAGTCCGCCCCATTCTCTCTCGGGGCAACACGGAGACGCCGATGCATGCTTTTATCACCAGTCGCATTGACTACTGTAATGCCCTGCTCTCTGGTCTTCCCAAAAAGAACATTTCAGGTTTACAATTACTTCAAAACTCGGCCGCACGTGTCCTGACTAAGACCAGGGGGCGGGACCACATTACACCGGTTTTAAAATCGCTGCATTGGCTCCCCGTGTGTTTCAGGATCGATTTTAAGGTTCTTTTAATGGTCTTTAAATGTCTTAATGGTCTTGGGCCTTCTTATCTTTCAGATTTGCTTTTATCCTATGAACCTTCCCGGCCCCTGCGCTCCTCCGGCAGCAGACTTCTAACCATTCCAAAAGTCAGGACACACTCACGGTGAGGCGTCTTTCCAACACTACGGCCCCCGTCTCTGGAACAGTCTGCCGGAGGAGCTCAGGGCCGCAGAGAACGTTCATATTTTTAAAGCCAGGCTCAAGACACACCTTTTTAGATTAGCTTTTGATTAGTATTTATTAGTCCATTTTTATATATTCTATTTATCTTTTATTATTTATTATATTGCTATTGCTTTTATTCATGTTTTGTGTGATAGTTCCTTTCAGGCTCACATTTTAGTGTTTTACTTATTGTATTGTTTTTAGTATCCCCAGTGTTTCCTCTGGAGGAGCCCTCTGTGCTGGGAGCGGTGGTTGGCTGTGGCTGTGGGGGTCGGACTCTTGGACCTGGTGGGGGCCCGGGGCCTCGGTTTTGGGTCTCCTCTGGGTCCTGTGTTGTCCCCTTTGGCTATGGGCGGCTCTCTGCTCCTGGCGCTGAACCCTGCCAAGTCTCTTATCATCGTTTTATTGTTTTATCGGTGCGTGTGTGTGTGTGCGCGTGTGGGTGTGGGTGGGTGGGGGGGGGGGGGGGGCATGGGCAGGATTGTTTTTTAGCCAAACTGTAAAGCACTTTGTGTTGCATCTGTTGTATGAAAAGCGCTTTATAAATAAACTTTGATTGATTGATTGATTGAAAGACAAGCAGAGAGTGCGTTGCCATGGGCAGCAGTCATTATTGTTTTGAGAGGTCCGTTATAGAAAATAATGACTGGTAGAACGTTTTGAAATTACATTCAAATCAATGGAGCGTTCTACTGCTGCTGTGAGGAGCCGTATAATAAGACAAAATAATATACAATCTCTGACTGTTGCATAAAAGGAAGCAGTGTAAAATCTTTATATTTATCATGATGAAGAAGCAGAACTTACGTACAACAACCCCTGACTTTAGCGTAATAAGAAGCAAGTATAGAATGTAAGTGACGCATCTGACGGTAATTACATTTGCAGATGATTTGTGATGATAACATAAATTGGATCCTTGATGGCACTTGACTGGAGCGCAGGGTCACAGCACATTTGTGATTTTAGATCCTTATTGCGGATCCACAGTGAGTCATTTTGCACCAGAACATTCAAACTCACATGAGCCGGACAGTTGCCCTACACGTCCATCTTCACACTCGAGGAGGGGGAGGAAATGTATTTATATGGCACATGACTCCAACTCACTGTGTTTGACCAAGAGGAACTCCAAAAAGGTGGAAGTCTTAGCATCTGATTCCACAAAGATGTGCTGAGGATTAAGATATCCTTCCATCCATTCATTTCTTCCCCTTAATCAATTTGGGGTTGGGGTTTGGGGGGTGGCAGTCAGAGCTGCACCCAGTACACATAGCACCAGCCCATCACTGATCCTCATGCAGATGGTGAGTCCACACGAGCCTTGATCTTTCAGCGGGGGCTTCGGGCAAAGTGGGATTAAGTGTCTTGCCCAAGGACACAATAACAGCAGTCATCAGTGGGAGTTGTGAAGTAGGTCTTATGGTGGGCTCGAACCCACAACCTTCAGGCCCAAAGCTGTACCAACTGTGTCACTGTCGCCCCGAATTAAAACATCTTTATGTTTAAAGTAACTTCAATCAAAATATGTATTAGAAAAACCTGTCTACATATTCACATATTGATATTATGCATTTAGCAACCAAGCTTCTTTACTGTGGAATCAGCTTCCCATCCACGTTAAGGAAGCAGACACGGTCTCTTTATTCAAGGCTAGGCTTAAAACAGTCCTCTTTAGTTTTGCATATTGTCATCAAGGTAAGACTCAGGGAAGGCTAAACATCTTAGATTGTCAGTCAAGCTGCATCCATGTTCTAGCCAAAAAAGTGAGGGCCCGTAAAAGGGGAAGGTGCGGAGGCCGCGCACGGCTCTCCCCGGCATTTTTCTCTCCAACTTACGCTCACTGGGCAATAAGATGGACGAACTCAGCCTGCTCATGAGAAGAAACAAGGACTTCGCCACATCCTGTGTCCTCTGCTTCACTGACACCTGGCTAAATGAGCGGATCCCGGACTGCGCTCTGGAGCTGCAGGGCTTTGGGCTGTTCCGCGCGGATCGCCATTGTGCGCTCTCAGGAAAGAGCAGAGGCGGTGGGCTGTGTTTCTACGTCAATACAAACTGGTGTAACGATGTGACAGTGATCTCCAAGCGCTGTTCTCCTGCTCTGGAATATCTTTTCATTCATTGTAAACCATTTTACTCCCCTCGTGAATTTGTTTCATTCATTCTGTTTACACACCGCCATGCGCGGACGCGCGCAAGGCTCAGCGTGCACTTGCAGAGCAAGTACTGTGTATGGAACGCTTATACCCGGACTCTCTGATTATTATCCTGGGGGATTTTAACAAGGGAAACTTGAGCCAGGAATTACCCAAATACAGACAGTTTATCAAATGCCCGACCAGAGAGGAGAACACTCTGGATCACTGTTACACCACCGTGCGCGGAGCTTTTCGCGCTGTTCCCAAGCCAGCCCTCGGCTTCTCAGATCACTCCATGATACATCTGGTTCCTGCTTACAGACAGAGACTAAAGCTCTCAAAACCTGCAGTGGGGAGCTCCAAAGTGTGGTCTGACGAAGCTGTGGAAGAGCTGCGCGCATGCATGGAATCTACAGACTGGGACCTTTTCAGAGCTGCCACAGATAGTTTGGATGAATACACGGACACTGTGACGTCATACATTCACTTCTGTGAGGATAGCATCATTCCAACAAAAACCAGGGTCATCTATAACAACGACAAACCCTGGTTCACTGCTAAACTCCGGCAGCTCAGAAAAGCAAAGGAGTCTGCTTTCAGGGAGGGGGACCACAGCGGCTACAAAGCAGCTAAATATCAGTTCAGGAAAGAACTGAAAGCAGCCAAGTCCCGGCACAGAGAACGACTACAGGAGCAGTTTGGTAACAACGATACTGCTTCTGTCTGGAGGGGCCTACGGGAGATCACCAACTACAAGCCCAAAGCCCCCCCGCGTGCTGACGACCACAAGCTAGCTGACAAACTGAACTTTTTTTTTAGTCGCTTTGATGCTGCCCCTGACACCTCTCCCTCCCCCACCCCCCACTACTCTAACGACCTCTAAAGACATTAAACAACTCTTCTTGAGGCTGTCCCAACCCCCAAAGCAAAACGGACCACGTGTCTCCGGCTACTCTGAGACACTGCGCCAGTGAGCTTACTCCTATGTTCACTGACATTTTCAACACCTCTCTGCAGTCCTGCCATGTCCCGGCCTGCTTCAAATCCTCCATCATTGTCCCCGTCCCGAAGAAGCCCAGGATCACAGGACTCAATGACTACAGACCTGTAGCACTTACGTCTGTCGTCATGAAGTCATTTGAACGCCTGGTTCTCTCTCGGATTATAAATACAGGAGCCCCACAGGGCTGTGTTCTTTCTCCCCTGCTCTTCTCCCTGTACACCAACCACTGCACCTCCAGCCACGACTCCGTGAAGCTGATCAAGTTCGCGGACAACACCACCCTCATTGGACTCATCTCCAACAACGATGAGTCCGCCTACAGGAGGGAGGTGGACTGGCTGGTGTCCTTGTGCAGTGGTAACAACCTGGAGCTGAACGCCCAGAAGACAGTGGAGATGATTGTGGACTTCAGGAAGAGCACTGTCCCCCCGCCCCCACCCTCCGCGTTGGACTCCCCCATCACCTCTGTGGAGTCCTTCCGTTTCCTGGGCACCACCATCACCCAGGACCTCAAGTGGGAGCCGCTGCTGTCACCTTACATTGTGTGCACCATGTGCACTTGTATATTGTAAATAGTAACTGTAACTCTATTTTAATTTTAAATTTATTCCTTAGAAGTGTTTTTTATTCTTTATTTTTATTATCTCTTTCTGACTGTTGCACTGAGCCAAAGCAATTTCTTGGGTTTTGCAGTTTTTCCAGTTGGACAGTTAGTGTCTAACAAGAAGGACTGTGGTGATGATCCAGGACACGCTTATATTCTACAATGTTTATGAACATTAATCAACACTCATGGACATTGGTCCATGAGTGTCACACAGAATCACACAGATTCTCGGATCTGTGTGAGCGATTTCAACGGTTTTGTTTAGTTCTCTGAGAAGACTACTGTGGTGATTTAGGGTTATACAAGAATAAAATGAATTAAAGCCGCAAGCGGCGTCAAACGGCCCTCGCCACACCGCGCGACGCACCGCGCGCCTTCCCGCTCCGCTACGACTCCCCGCTCCGCTACGACTCCCCGCTCCGCTGCGACACCCCGCTCAGCTACAATTTCCTGCACCACGCTCCGCTGCGACTCCCAGCACTGCGCACCGCTACGACTCCCCGCACCGCGCGCCGCTACGACTGCCCGCTCTGCTACAACTCCCTGCCCCGTGTGCTTCTACGACTCTCCGCTCCGCTACGACTCCCAGCACAGCTACGACTCCCGGCACAGCTACGATTCCCCATACCGCGCAACTCGCGATTCCCCTTCCCGTGACTCCCTGCGTGACTCGCCGCTCCGCAGGTGGCGCCGCCGCCGCGCCATGATTTGCTTCCGATGCCATAGGCCAATATTTGTGATATTGATCCGTTGGTTTGGCTCCCCATGTAAAGCTTTAGCTCGGTATTTAGGGGGCGCTAAAGAGCATATGTAATATTTTACACCTTTAGGTGACCCAGGCCCAGGAGTAGAACAACCAGGTCAAGTTTAGTACAAATCAAACTTTGTTTGTGCAAACGAGAGCTATTTTTCTATCGTCAAAAACGGTCACTATTTGCCGCTCCGATGCTCTAACATTGTTTCACTGATAAAAATTCCCTGAAGTCATTTTGAAGGTACACGTGTTGAGATGATGTGGGAGCGATTTTCAGGCAAATCTGTGAAACGGCCGAGGAGGAGTCGCTTTCCAAACGACATGTGTGAAAATGATTGGTTTTCATTTTTCCATTTTGCAATGAAATTTATGGGCTTCCTGTTTGTCAGAGGGCTTAGCCATAATAACATTTTTTCCATGTCTTGACTTGAGGAACATGTGTTCCAAATTAGATGGTTCTACGACAATTTTGACCTCAAACCCCTCCCATAGGCATTTTTAAATTGGCTGTTGTAGGTGGCGCTATAGAGCCAATTTCAAAATTTTTACTTTCAAATGACCTAGTCCCAAGAGTTGAACCATGGATTCAAGTTTTGTGCAAATCAGACTTTGTTTGTGCAAACGGAAGCAAATTTTCTATTGTCAAAAACTGAAAAAAATTACGCCACTTTTTGGCGCTCTGCTGCTCAAACAACGTTTCACTGATCAAAATTCCCTGAAGTCATTTTGATGGTACATGTGTTGAGATAATGTGGAGCGATTTTGAGGCGAATCGGTGAAACGGCCGAGGCTGGTTTGATGTTTGTGAGGTGTACATTTGCAATGAATGGGGAGAGTTTGTCATCGCCACGGCAACAGGGTAAAAAATAAGCCTTGGACCCTATTGACTTTTTGAATCAAGAGGGCAAAACAGATTTTTGTGCAAAATTTCAAACATTTTGAAAAAACTAAATTTGAAAATGCCCATCTAAAACTTTGAAATAGTCTGTAGGGGGCGCTAATGAGTCAATTGGAATCATTTAACTTTCAAATGACCTAGACCCTAGAGTTGAATAATGTATTAAAGTTTTGTGCTAATCGGACTTTGTATGTGCAAACGGGAGCAAATTGAATGTTGTCAAAAACGGCCAAAAAAAGGTCACATTTTGCCGCTCCGCTGCTCGAACAATGTTTCACTGATCAAAAATCCCTGAGGTCATTTTGAAGGTACATGTGTTGAGATGATGTGGAGCGATTTTGAGGCAAATCGGTGAAACGGCCGAGGAGGAGTCGCTTTCCAAGCGACATGTATGAAAATGATTGGTTTTCATGTTTCCATTTTGCAATGAAATTTATGAGCTTCCTGTTTGTCAGAGGGCTTAGCCATAATTACATTTTTTCCATGTCTTGACTTGAGGAACATGTGTACCAAATTACATGGTTCTACGACAATTTTGACCTGAACCCTCCCATAGGCATTTTTAAATTGGCTGTTGTAGGTGGCGCTATAGAGCCAATTTCAAAATTTGAACTTTCAAATTGACCTAGACTCAAGAGTTGAACCATGGATTCAAGTTTTGTGCCAATCACACTTTGTTTGTGCAAACGGAAAAAAATATTCTATTGTCAAAAAAACTGAAAAAAAATACGCCACTTTTTGGCGCTCTGCTGCTCAAACAACGTTTCACTGATCAAAATTCCCTGAAGTCATTTTGATGGTACATGTGTTGAGATGATGTGGAGCGATTTTGAGGCGAATCGGTGAAACGGCCGAGGCTGGTTTGATGTTTGTGTGAGGTGTACATTTGCAATGAATGGGGAGCATTTGTCGTCGCCATGGCAACAGGGTAAAAGATAAGCCTTGGACCCAATTGACTTTTTGAATCAAGAGGGCAAAACAGATTTATGTGCAAAATTTCAAACATTTTGAAAAAACTAAATTTGAAAATGCCCATCTAAAACTTTGAAATAGTCTGTAGGGGGCGCTAATGTGTCAATTTGAATCATTCACTTTCAAATGACCTAGACCCTAGAGTTGAACAATGTATTAAAGTTTTGTGCAAATCAGACTTTGTTTGTGCAAACGGGAGCAAATTTAATGTTGTCAAAAACGGCCAAAAAAAGGTCACATTTTGCCGCTCCGCTGCTCAAACAATGTTTCACTGATCAAAAATCCCTGAGGTCATTTTGAAGGTACATGTGTTGAGATGATGTGGAGCGATTTTGAGGCGAATCGGTGAAACGGCCGAGGAGGAGTCGCTTTCCAACCGACATGTATGAAAACTTTTGCTGTTCATTTTTCCATTTTGCAGTGAAATTTATGGGCTTCCTGTTTGTCAGAGGGCGGGGCCATAATAATATTTTTTTCTTGTCTTGACTTGAGGAACATGTGTACCAAATCTCATGTTTCTACGACAAACTTGACCTCCGAAAAGTCCCATAGGGGTATTATTTTGGCTGTTGTAGGTGGCGCTGTTCTGTCATTTTTTGAGTCCCATAAAAATAAACACCAAAATATCAAATTTTTCGCCAGGTCTGATTTTTGGGCCAAAATTAACAACTTTTCATGCATGTTCAGGGGGTCAAATTAAGGCTCAAAGTGCAGAAGAAAAAAGAAAGAAAGAAATAAATAAATAAAAAAGGAATTTTTTTTTTAACGTCTCGAGCAAAAACAATATAGGTTTCAATGGCATGTGATACATCATTTTAAAGCTTTTGAGTTTACGCACGCAACTGTCACTTTTGGTGAGTGACGGGCGCTGACGCGTCCGTCACGCACCGCCACCATTTGTTTTCACCATTGTGAAAGCAATAGGCCCTTACCCGTTCGGGGCTCGGGCCTAATAAATAAAAAAGGAATTTTTTTTTAACGTCTCGAGCAAAAACAATATAGGTTTCAATGGCATGTGATACACATTTTAAAGCTTTTGAGTTTACGCACGCAACTGTCACATTTTGGTGAGTGACGGGCGCTGACGCATCCGTCACGCACCGCCACCATTTGTTTTCACCATTGTGAAAGCAATAGGCCCTTACCCCGTTCGGGGCTCGGGCCTAATTAAAGCCGCAAGCGGCGTCGAACGGCCCTCGCCGCACCGCGCGACTCCCTGCACCGCGCGCACTCCCCGCACCACGCCGCCCTGCACCAGCCGTCCCGCACCACGCCGTCCCGCACCACGCCGTCCCGCACCACGCCGTCCCGCACCACGCCGTCCCGTACCAAGCCGCAACGCGCCGCTCCACAACGCCCCGCACTACGCCGCACCACACCGTACCACGCAGCACCGCTCAAAGGAGGTGGCGCCGCCGTGTGATGATTTGTTCCCGTAGTCATAGAAGATTGTTAGTCAAATTTGAATGAATATGATAAGTAGAGCTGGTTTGGCTCCCGATGTAAACTTTGGCTCAGTCTTTAGGGGGCGCTAATGGGCCAATTTCAAATATTTCACTTTCACCTGACCTAAACCCTGGAGTTGAACAATGGATTCAAGTTTAATGCAAATCAGACTTTGTTTGTGCAAACGGGAAAAAATTAATGTTGTCAAAAACGGCCAAAAAAACCCTCACATTTTGCCGCTTGCTGCTCAAACAACGTTTCACTGATCAAAATTCCCTGAAGTCATTTTGAAGGTAAATGTGTTGAGATGATTTGGAACAATTTTGAGGCCAATCGGTGAAACGGCCGAGGAGGAGTCGCTTTCCAACCGACATGTATGAAAATGATTATTTTTCATTTTTCCATTTTGCAGTGAAATTTATGGGCTTTCTGTTTGTCAGAGGGCTTAGCCATAATAAAACAAGTTCAATGTCTTGACTTGAGGAACATGTGTTCCAAATTACATGGTTCTATGACAATTTTGACCTCGAACCCCTCCCATAGGCATTTTTAAATCGGCTGTTGTAGGTGGCGCTATAGAGCCAATTTCAAAATTTTAACTTTCAAATGACCTAGACCCAAGAGTTGAACCATGGATTTAAGTTTTGTGCAAATCAGACTTTGTTTGTCCAAACGGAAGCCATTTTTCTATTGTCAAAAACTGAAAAAAAATACGCCACTATTTGCCGCTCCGCTCCGCTGCTCAAACAACGTTTCACTGATCATAAATCCCTGAGGTCATTTTGACGGTACATGTGTTGAGATGATGTGGAGCGATTTTGAGGCGAATAGGTGAAACGGCCGAGGCTAGTTTGATGTTTGTGTGAGGTGTACATTTGCAATGAATCTGGAGCGTTTGTCGTCGCCACGGCAACAGGGTAAAAAATAAGCCTTGGACCCTATTGACTTTTTGAATCAAGAGTGCAAAACAGATTTATGTGCAAAATTTCAAACATTTTGAAAAAACTAAATTTGAAAATGCCCATCTAAAACTTTGAAATAGTCTGTAGGGGGCGCTAATGTGTCAATGTGAATCATTTAACTTTCAAATGACCTAGACCCTAAAGTTGAACAATGTATTAAAGTTTTGTGCAAATCAGACTTTGTTTGTGCAAACGGGGCAAATTTAATGTTGTCAAAAACGGCCAAAAAAAGGTCACATTTTGCCGCTCCGCTGCTCAAACAATGTTTCACTGATCAAAAATCCCTGAGGTCATTTTGAAGGTACATGTGTTGAGATGATGTGGAGCGATTTTGAGGCGAATCGGTGAAACGGCCGAGGAGGAGTCGCTTTCCAACCGACATGTATGAAAACTTTTGCTGTTCATTTTTCCATTTTGCAGTGAAATTTATGGGCTTCCTGTTTGTAGGGCGGAGCCATAATAATATTTTTTTCATGTCTTGACTCAAGGAACATGTGTACCAAATCTCATGTTTCTACGACAAACTTGACCTCCAAAAAGTCCCATAGGGGTATTATTTTGGCTGTTGTAGGTGGCGCTGTTCTGGCATTTTTTGAGTCCCATAAAAATAAACACCAAAATATCAAATTTTTCGCCAGGTCTGATTTTTGGGCCAAAATTAACAACTTTTCATGCATGTTCAGGGGGTCAAATTAAGGCTCAAAGTGCAGAAGAAAAAAGAAAGAAAGAAATAAATTAAAGCCGCAAGCGGCGTCGAACGGCCCTCGCCGCACCGCGCGACTCCCCGCACTGCGCGCACCACCCCGTTCCACGCCGCCCCGCACCAAGCCACCCCGCACCAAGCCACCCCGCACCACGCCGCCCTGCACCACGCTGTCCTGCCTCACGCCGCCCCGCACCAAGCCGCAATGCGCCGCTCCACAACGCCCCGCACTACGCCGCACCACACCGTACCACGCAGCACCGCTCAAAGGAGGTGGCGCCGTTGTGTGATGATTTGTTTCCGTAGCCATAGAAGATTGTTAGTCAAATTGTAATGAATATGATAAGTAGAGCTGGTTTGGCTCCCCATGTAAACTTTGACTCAGTCTTTAGGGGGCGCTAATTGGCCAATTTCAAATATTTCACTTTCACCTGACCTAAACCCTGGAGTTGAACAATGGATTCAAGTTTAATGCAAATCAGACTTTGTTCGTGGCAAACGGGGAAAAAATGTATGTTGTCAAAAACGGCCAAAAAAACCCTCACATTTTGCCGCTCCGCTGCTCAAACAACGTTTCACTGATCAAAAATCCCTGAAGTCATTTTGAAGGTAAACGTGTTGAGATGATTTGGAACACATTTGAGGCCAATCGGTGAAACGGCCGAGGAGGAGTTGCTTTCCAACCGACGTGTATGAGAATGATTGGTTTTCATTTTTCCATTTTGCAGTGAAATTTATGGGCTTCCTGTTTGTCGGAGGGATTAGCCATAATTACATTTTTTCCATGTCTTGACTTGAGGAACATGTATACCAAATTGCATGGTTCTACAACAATTTTGACCTCGAAACCCTCCCATAGGCATTTTTAAATTGGCTGTTGTAGGTGGCGCTATAGAGCTAATTTCAAAATTTAAACTTTCAAATGACCTAGACCCAAGAGTTGAACCATGGATTCAACTTTTGTCCAAATCAGACTTTGTTTGTGCAAACGGAAGCAATTTTTCTATTGTCAAAAACTGAAAAAAAATACGCCACTTTTTGGCGCTATGCTGCTCAAACAACGTTTCACGGATCAAAATTCCCTGAAGTCATTTTGATGGTACATGTGTTGAAATGATGTGGAGCGATTTGTGAGGCGAATCGGTGAAACGGCCGAGGCTGGTTTGATGTTTGTGTGAGGTGTACATTTGCAATGAATGGGGAGCGTTTCTCGTCGCCACGGCAACAGAGTAAAAAATAAGCCTTGGACCCCATTGACTTTTTGAATCAAGAGGGCAAAACAGATTTATGTGCAAAATTTCAAACATTTTGAAAAAACTAAATTTGAAAATGCCCATCTAAAACTTTGAAATAGTCTGTAGGGGGCGCTAATGTGTCAATTTGAATCAATTCACTTTCAAATGACCTAGACCCTAGAGTTGAACAATGCATTAACGTTTTGTGCAAATCAGACTTTGTTTGTGCAAACGGGAGCAAATTTAATGTTGTCAAAAACGGCCAAAAAAAGGTCACATTTTGCCGCTCCGCTGCTCAAACAATGTTTCACTGATCAAAAATCCCTGAGGTCATTTTGAAGGTACATGTGTTGAGATGATGTGGAGCGATTTTGAGGCCAATCGGTGAAACGGCCGAGGAGGAGTCGCTTTCCAACCGACATGTATGAAAACTTTTGCTGTTCATTTTTCCATTTTGCAGTGAAATTCATGGGCTTCCTGTTTGTCAGAGGGCGGGGCCATAATAATGTTTTTTTCTTGTCTTGACTTGAGGAACATGTGTACCAAATCTCATGTTTCTACGACAAACTTGACCTCCAAAAAGTCCCATAGGGGTATTATTTTGGCTGTTGTAGGTGGCGCTGTTCTGGCATTTTTTGAGTCCCATAAAAATAAACACCAAAATATCAAATTTTTCGCCAGGTCTGATTTTTGGGCCAAAATTAACAACTTTTCATGCATGTTCAGGGGGTCAAATTAAGGCTCAAAGTGCAGAAGAAAAAAGAAAGAAATAAATAAATTAAAGCCGCAAGCGGCGTCAAACGGCCCTCGCCGCACCGCGCGACTCCCCGCACCGCGCGCACCACCCCGTTCCACGCCGCCCCGCACCAAGCCACCCCGCACCACGCCGTCCCGCACACGCCGCCCCGCACCAAGCCCGCCCCCACCAAGCCGCCCCGCACCAAGCCGCCCCGCACCAAGCCGCAACGCACCGCCGCACACGCCGCCCCGCACTACGCCGCACCACACCGTACCACGTAGCACCGCGCATAGGATGTGGCGCCGCCGTGTGATGATTGGTTCCCGTAGCCATAGAAGAACTTAGTCAAATTGTAATGAATATGATTATTAGAGCTGGTTTGGCTCCCCATGTAAACTTTGAATCAGTCTGTAGGGGGCGCTAATGGGCCAATTTCAAATATTTCACTTTCACCTGACCTAAACCCTGGAGTTGAACAATGGATTCAAGTTTAATGCAAATCAGTCTTTGTTTGTGCAAACGGGGAAAAAATTTATGTTGTCAAAAACAGCCAAAAAACCCTCACATTTTGCCGTTCCGCTTCTCAAACAACGTTTGACTGATTAAAATTCCCTGAAGTAATTATGAAGGTAAATGTGTTGAGATGATTTGGAACAATTTTGAGGCCAATCGGTGAAACGGCCGAGGAGGAGTCGCTTTCCAACCAACGTTTATGAAAATGATTGGTTTTCATGTTTCCATTTTGCAATGAAATTTATGGGCTTCCTGTTTGTCAGGGGGCTTAGCCATAATAACATTTTTCCCATGTCTTGACTTAAGGAACATGTGTTCCAAATTACATGGTTCTACGACAATTTTGACCTCAAACCCCTCCCATAGGCATTTTTAATATGGCTGTTGTAGGTGGCGCTATAGAGCCAATTTCAGAATTTTAACTTTCAAATGACCTAGACCCAAGAGTTGAACCATGGATTCAAGTTTTGTGCAAATCAGACTTTGTTTGTGCAAACGGAAGCAATTTTTCTATGGTCAAAAACTGAAAAAAAATACGCCACTTTTTGGCGCTCCGCTGCTCAAACAACGTTTCACTGATCAAAATTCCCTGAAGTCATTTTGATGGTACATGTGTTGAGATGATGTGGAGCGATTTTGAGGCGAATCGGTGAAACGGCCGAGGCTGGTTTGATGTTTGTGTGAGGTGTATATTTGCAATGAATGGGGAGCGTTTGTCGTCGCCACGGCAACAGGGTAAAAAATAAGCCTTGGACCCAATTGACTTTTTGAATCAAGAGGGCAAAACAGATGTATGTGCAAAATTTCAAACATTTTGAAAAAACTAAATTTGAAAATGCCCATTTAAAACTTTGAAATAGTCTGTAGGGGGCGCTAATGTGTCAATTTGAATCATTTAACTTTCAAATGACCTAGACCCTAGAGTTGAACAATGTATTAAAGTTTTGTGAAAATCAGACTTTGTTTGTGCAAACGGGAGCAAATTTAATGTTGTCAAAAACGGCCAAAAAAAGGTCACATTTTGCCGCTCCGCTGCTCGAACAATGTTTCACTGATCAAAAATCCCCGAGGTCATTTTGAAGGTACATGTGTTGAGATGATGTGGAGCGATTTTGAGGCGAATCGGTGAAACGGCCGAGGAGGAGTCGCTTTCCAACCGACATGTATGAAAACTTTTGCTGTTCATTTTTCCATTTTGCAGTGACATTTATGGGCTTCCTGTTTGTCAGAGGGCGGAGCCATAATAATATTTTTTTCTTGTCTTGACTTGAGGAACATGTGTACCGAATTTCATGACTCTACAACAAACTTCATCTTCAGAAACTCCCATAGGGGTATTATTTTGGCTGTTGTAGGTGGCGCTGTTCTGGCATTTTTTGAGTCCCATTAAAATAAACACCAAAATATCAAATTTTTCGCCAGGTCTGATTTTTGGGCAAAATTTAACAACTTTTCATGCATATTCAGGGGGTCAAATTAAGGCTCAAAGTGCAGAAGAAAAAAGAAAGAAAGAAAGAAAGAAAGAAATAAATTAAAGCCGCAAGCGGCGTCAAACGGCCCTCGCCGCACCGCGCGACTCCCCGCACCGCGCGCACCACCCCGTTCCACGCCGCCCCGCACCAAGCCACCCCGCACCACGCCGTCCCGCATCAGCCCCCGCCGCCGCCCCGCACCAAGCCGCCCCGCACCAAGCCGCCCCGCACCAAGCCGCAACGCACCGCTCCACAACGCCCCGCACTACGCCGCACCACACCGTACCACGTAGCACCGCGCATAGGATGTGGCGCCGCCGTGTGATGATTGGTTCCCGTAGCCATAGAAGAACTTAGTCAAATTGTAATGAATATGATTATTAGAGCTGGTTTGGCTCCCCATGTAAACTTTGAATCAGTCTGTAGGGGGCGCTAATGGGCCAATTTCAAATATTTCACTTTCACCTGACCTAAACCCTGGAGTTGAACAATGGATTCAAGTTTAATGCAAATCAGTCTTTGTTTGTGCAAACGGGGAAAAAATTTATGTTGTCAAAAACAGCCAAAAAACCCTCACATTTTGCCGTTCCGCTTCTCAAACAACGTTTGACTGATTAAAATTCCCTGAAGTAATTATGAAGGTAAATGTGTTGAGATGATTTGGAACAATTTTGAGGCCAATCGGTGAAACGGCCGAGGAGGAGTCGCTTTCCAACCAACGTTTATGAAAATGATTGGTTTTCATGTTTCCATTTTGCAATGAAATTTATGGGCTTCCTGTTTGTCAGGGGGCTTAGCCATAATAACATTTTTCCCATGTCTTGACTTAAGGAACATGTGTTCCAAATTACATGGTTCTACGACAATTTTGACCTCAAACCCCTCCCATAGGCATTTTTAATATGGCTGTTGTAGGTGGCGCTATAGAGCCAATTTCAGAATTTTAACTTTCAAATGACCTAGACCCAAGAGTTGAACCATGGATTCAAGTTTTGTGCAAATCAGACTTTGTTTGTGCAAACGGAAGCAATTTTTCTATGGTCAAAAACTGAAAAAAAAATACGCCACTTTTTGGCGCTCCGCTGCTCAAACAACGTTTCACTGATCAAAATTCCCTGAAGTCATTTTGATGGTACATGTGTTGAGATGATGTGGAGCGATTTTGAGGCGAATCGGTGAAACGGCCGAGGCTGGTTTGATGTTTGTGTGAGGTGTATATTTGCAATGAATGGGGAGCGTTTGTCGTCGCCACGGCAACAGGGTAAAAAATAAGCCTTGGACCCAATTGACTTTTTGAATCAAGAGGGCAAAACAGATGTATGTGCAAAATTTCAAATTTTGAAAAAACTAAATTTGAAAATGCCCATTTAAAACTTTGAAATAGTCTGTAGGGGGCGCTAATGTGTCAATTTGAATCATTTAACTTTCAAATGACCTAGACCCTAGAGTTGAACAATGTATTAAAGTTTTGTGAAAATCAGACTTTGTTTGTGCAAACGGGAGCAAATTTAATGTTGTCAAAAACGGCCAAAAAAAGGTCACATTTTGCCGCTCCGCTGCTCGAACAATGTTTCACTGATCAAAAATCCCCGAGGTCATTTTGAAGGTACATGTGTTGAGATGATGTGGAGCGATTTTGAGGCGAATCGGTGAAACGGCCGAGGAGGAGTCGCTTTCCAACCGACATGTATGAAAACTTTTGCTGTTCATTTTTCCATTTTGCAGTGACATTTATGGGCTTCCTGTTTGTCAGAGGGCGGAGCCATAATAATATTTTTTTCTTGTCTTGACTTGAGGAACATGTGTACCGAATTTCATGACTCTACAACAAACTTCATCTTCAGAACTCCCATAGGGGTATTATTTTGGCTGTTGTAGGTGGCGCTGTTCTGGCATTTTTTGAGTCCCATTAAAATAAACACCAAAATATCAAATTTTTCGCCAGGTCTGATTTTTGGGCAAAATTTAACAACTTTTCATGCATATTCAGGGGGTCAAATTAAGGCTCAAAGTGCAGAAGAAAAAAGAAAGAAAGAAAGAAAGAAAGAAATTAAAGCCGCAAGCGGCGTCGAACGGCCCTCGCCGCACCGCGCGACTCCCTGCACCGCGCGCACTCCCCGCACCAAGCCGCCCTGCACCATGCCGCCCTGCACCATGCCGTCCCGCACCACGCCGTCCCGCACCACGCCGCCCCGCACCAAGCCGCAACGCGCCGCTCCACAACGCCCCGCACTACGCCGCACCACACCGCTAAAAGGAGGTGGCACCGCCGTGTGATGATTTGTTTCCGTAGCCATAGAAGAATGTTAGTCAAATTGTAATGAATATGATAAGTAGAGCTGGTTTGGCTCCCCATGTAAACTTTGACAAAGTCTGTAGGGGGCGCTAATGGGCCAATTTCCAATATTTCACTTTAACCTGACCTAAACCCTGGAATTGAACAATGGATTAAAGTTTTGTGCAAATCAGACTTTGTTTGTGCAAACAGGAGCAAAATTAATGTTGTCAAAAAGAGCCAAAAAAACCCTCACATTTTGCCGCTCCGCTGCTCAAACAACGTTTCACGGATCAAAATTCCCTGAAGTCATTTTGAAGGTACATGTGTTGAGATGATGTGGAGCGATTTTGAGGCAAATCAATGAAACGGCCGAGGCTGGTTTGATGTTTGTGTGAGGTGTACATTTGCAATGAATGGGGAGCGTTTCCGTCGCCACGGCTACAGGGTAAAAAATAAGCCTTGGACCCAATTGACTTTTTGAATCAAGAGGGCAAAACAGATTTATGTGCAAAATTTCAAACATTTTGAAAAAACTAAATTTGAAAATGCCCATCTAAAACTTTGAAATAGTCTGTAGGGGGCGCTAATGTGTCAATTTGAATTAATTCACCTTCAAACGACCTAGACCCTAGAGTTGAACAATGTATTAAAGTTTTGTGCAAATCAGACTTTGTTTGTGCAAACGGGAGCAAATTTAATGTTGTCAAAAACGGCCAAAAAAATGTCACATTTTGCCGCTCCGCTGCTCGAACAATGTTTCACTGATCAAAAATCCCTGAGGTCATTTTGAAGGTACATGTGTTGAGATGATGTGGAGCAATTTTGAAGCGAATCGGTGAAACGGCCGAGGAGGAGTCGCTTTCCAACCGACATGTATGAAAACTTTTGCTGTTCATTTTTCCATTTTGCAGTGAAATTTATGGGCTTCCTGTTTGTCAGAGGGCGGGGCCATAATAATATTTTTTTCTTGTCTTGACTTGAGGAACATGTGTACCAAATATCATGTTTCTATGACAAACTTGACCTCCGAAAAGTCCCATAGGGGTATTATTTTGGCTGTTGTAGGTGGCGCTGTTCTGTCATTTTTTGAGTCCCATAAAAATAAACACCAAAATATGAAATTTTTCGCCAGGTCTGATTTTTGGGCCAAAATTAACAACTTTTCATGCATATTCAGGGGGTCAAATTAAGGCTCAAAGTGCAGAAGAAAAAAGAAAGAAAGAAAGAAAGAAATAAATTAAAGCCGCAAGCGGCGTCGAACGGCCCTCGCCGCACCGCGCGACTCCCCACACCGCGCACACCCCCCGCACCAAGCCACCCCGCACCACAGCCACCCCGCACCACGCCGTCCCGCATCACGCCGCCCCGCACCAAGCCCGCACCAACCGCCCCCGCAAAAATTAAAGCCGCAAGCGGCGTCGAACGGCCCTCGCCACACCGCGCCACACCCCGCACCACGCGCCTTGCCGCTCCGCTACGACTCCCCGCTCCGCTACGACTCCCCGCACTGCGCTCCGCTACGACTCCCCGCACTGCGCACCGCTACGACTCCCCGCACCGCTAACGACTCCCCGCACCGCTACGACTCCCCGCACTGCGCACCGCTACGACTCCCCGCACCGCTACGACTCCCCGCACCGCTACGACTCCCCGCACCGCTACGACTCCCCGCACCGCTACGACTCCCCGCACCGCGCGCCGCTACGACTCCCCGCTCCGCTACGACTCCCCGCACCGCTACGACTCCCCGCGCCGCTACGACTCCCCGCTCCGCTACGACTCCCCGCTCCGCTACGACTCCCTGCACCGCTACGACTCTCCGCAGCGCTACGACTCCCCGCAGCACTACGACTCCCCGCAGCACTACGACTCCCCGCACCGCTACGATTCCCCGTACCGCGCAACTCGCCGCAACTCGCCGCAACCCGCAATTCCCCTCCCCGTGACTCCCCGCGTGACTCGCCGCTCCGCAGGTGGCGCCGCCGCGCCGCGCCATGATTTGCTACCATAGCCATAGACCAATGTATGTGATATTGATCCGTTGGTTTGGCTCCCCATGTAAAGCTTTAGCTCGGTATGTAGGGGGCGCTAAAGAGCCAATGTAATATTTTACACCTTCAGGTGACCCAGGCCCAGGAGTAGAACAACCGGGTCAAGTTTAGTACAAATCAAACTTTGTTTGTGCAAACGAGAGCTATTTTTCTATCGTCAAAAAAGGTCACTATTTGCCGCTCCACTGCTCGAACATCGTTTCCCTGATGAAAATTCCCTGAAGTCATTTTGAAGGTAAATGTGTTGAAATGATGTGGAGCAATTTTCAGGCGAATCTGTGAAACGGCCGAGGAGGAGTCGCTTCCCAAACGACATGTGTGAAAATTATTGCTGTTCGTTTATCCATTTTACAGTGAAATTTATGGGCTCCCTGTCTGTCAGAGGGCGGGGCCATAATAACATTTTTTTCATGTCTTACCTTGAGGAATATGTGTACCAAATTTCATGGCTCTACGGCAAACTTGAACTCCAAAACTCTCATAGGAGTATTAAATTGGCTGTTGTAGGGGGCGCTGTTCTGGCATTTTAATTATTTCACTTTCAAATGACCTACACCCTAGAGTTTAACCATGAAAACAAGTTTTGTGCAAATCGGACTTTGTTTGAGTAAACGGAAGTAATTTTTCTATAGTCAAAAACTAAAAAAAAAAACGCCACTTTTTGGCGCTTCGCTGCTCAAACAACGTTTCACTGATCAAAAATCGCTGAAATCAAAATGATGGTACATGTGTTTAGACGATGTGGAGCGATTTTAAGGCAAATCAGTGAAAAGGCCGAGGAGGAGTCGCTTTCCAACCAACATGTGTGAAAATGACATTCTGTAGGGGGCGCTAATGCCTCAATTTGATGTTTTACACTTTCAGTTTACCCAAACCCAAAAGTTGAACAACCAATTCAAATTTGGTGCAAATCGGACTTTGTATGTGCAAATGGTGGCTTTATTAGACTACAATTGCGCCCCCTACAACTTCAAATTTGAAGTCTCTTACTAGGGAACACAAAATTAATAAAGTGTTTGCAAGAACAGAACTTGTGGCAAAATTTTGTAAGTTTTCGTGCATGTTCAGTGGGTCAAATATGACATCAAACAACAGCAAACTTGTTCTTTCCCAGGTTTTCCTGGGCTAGAACAAGTATAATTAAAGCCGCAAGCGGCGTCGAACGGCCCTCGCCGCACCGCGCGACTCCCCGCACCCTGCGCACCACCTGGTCCAAGCCGCCCCGCACCAAGCCGCCCCGCACCAAGCCGCCCCGCACCAAGCCGCCCCGCACCAAGCCACCCCGCACCACGCCGCCCTGCACCACGCTGTCCGCCTCACGCCGCCCCGCACCAAGCCGCAATGCGCCGCTCCACAACGCCCCGCACTACGCCGCACCACACCGTACCACGCAGCACCGCTCAAAGGAGGTGGCGCCGTTGTGTGATGATTTGTTCCCGTAGCCATAGAAGATTGTTAGTCAAATTGTAATGAATATGATAAGTAGAGCTGGTTTGGCTCCCCATGTAAACTTTGACTCAGTCTTTAGGGGGCGCTAATGGGCCAATTTCAAATATTTCACTTTCACCTGACCTAAACCCTGGAGTTGAACAATGGATTCAAGTTTAATGCAAATCAGACTTTGTTTGTGCAAACGGGAAAAAAAATGAATGTTGTCAAAAACGGCCAAAAAAACCCTCACATTTTGCCGCTCTGCTGCTCAAACAACGTTTCACCGATTAAATTTCCCTGAAGTCATTTTGAAGGTACATGTGTTGAGATGATTTGGAGCAATTTTGAGGCCAATCGGTGAAACGGCCGAGGAGGAGTCGCTTTCCAAGCGACATGTATGAAAATGATTGGTTTTCATTTTTCCATTTTGCAATGAAATTTATGAGCTTCCTGTTTGTCAGAGGGATTAGCCATAATAACATTTTTTCCATGTCTTGACTTGAGGAACATGTGTACCAAATTACATGGTTCTACGACAATTTTGACCTCGAACCCATCCCATAGGCATTTTTAAATTGGCTGTTGTAGGTGGCGCTATAGAGCCAATTTCAAAATTTAAACTTTCAAATGACCTAGATCAAAGAGTTAATCCATGGATTCAAGTTTTGTGCCAATCACACTTTGTTTGTGCAAACGGAAGCCATTTTTCTATTGTCAAAAACTGAAAAAAAATACGCCACTTTTTGGCGCTCCGCTGCTCAAACAACGTTTCACTGATCAAAATTCCCTGAAGTCATTTTGATGGTACATGTGTTGAGATGATGTGGAGCGATTTTGAGGCGAATCGGTGAAACGGCCGAGGCTGGTTTGATGTTTGTGTGAGGTGTACATTTGCAATGAATGGGGAGCGTTTGTCGTCGCCACGGCAACAGGGTAAAAAATAAGCCTTGGACCCTATTGACTTTTTGAATCAAGAGGGCAAAACAGATTTATGTGCAAAATTTCAAACATTTTGAAAAAACTAAATTTGAAAATGCCCATCTAAAACTTTGAAATAGTCTGTAGGGGGCGCTAATGTGTCAATTTGAATTAATTCACTTTCAAACGACCTAGACCCTAGAGTTGAACAATGTATTAAAGTTTTGTGCAAATCAGACTTTGTTTGTGCAAACGGGAGCAAATTTAATGTTGTCAAAAACGGCCAAAAAAAGGTCACATTTTGCCGCTCCGCTGCTCGAACAATGTTTCACTGATCAAAAATCCCTGAGGTCATTTTGAAGGTACATGTGTTGAGATGATGTGGAGCGATTTTGAGGCGAATCGGTGAAACGGCCGAGGAGGAGTCGCTTTCCAACCGACATGTATGAAAACTTTTGCTGTTCATTTTTCCATTTTGCAGTGACATTTATGGGCTTCCTGTTTGTCAGGGGCGGGGCCATAATAATATTTTTTTCTTGTCTTGACTTGAGGAACATGTGTACCAAATTTCATGGCTCTACGACAAACTTACCTCAGAAAAGTCCCATAGGGGTATTATTTTGGCTGTTGTAGGTGGCGCTGTTCTGTCATTTTTTGAGTCCCATAAAAATAAACACCAAAATATCAAATTTTTCGCCAGGTCTGATTTTTGGGCCAAAATTAACAACTTTTCATGCATGTTCAGGGGGTCAAATTAAGGCTCAAAGTGCAGAAGAAAAAAGAAAGAAAGAAAGAAATAAATAAATAAATAAAAAAGGAATTTTTTTTTTAACGTCTCGAGCAAAAACAATATAGGTTTCAATGGCACGTGATACATCATTTTAAAGCTTTTGAGTTTACGCACGCAACCGTCACGTTTTGGTGAGTGACGGGCGCTGACGCGTCCGTCACGCACCGCCACCATTTGTTTTCACCATTGTGAAAGCAATAGGCCCTTACCCCGTTCGGGGCTCGGGCCTAATTAAAGCCGCAAGCGGCGTCGAACGGCCCTCGCCGCACCGCGCGACTCCCCGCACCCTGCGCACCACCTGGTCCAAGCCGCCCCGCACCAAGCCGCCCCGCACCAAGCCGCCCCGCACCAAGCCGCCCCGCACCAAGCCACCCCGCACCACGCCGCCCTGCACCACGCTGTCCTGCCTTACGCCGCCCCGCACCAAGCCGCAATGCGCCGCTCCACAACGCCCCGCACTACGCCGCACCACACCGTACCACGCAGCACCGCTCAAAGGAGGTGGCGCCGTTGTGTGATGATTTGTTCCCGTAGCCATAGAAGATTGTTAGTCAAATTGTAATGAATATAATAAGTAGAGCTGGTTTGGCTCCCCATGTAAACTTTGACTCAGTCTTTAGGGGGCGCTAATGGGCCAATTTCAAATATTTCACTTTCACCTGACCTAAACCCTGGAGTTGAACAATGGATTCAAGTTTAATGCAAATCAGTCTTTGTTTGTGCAAACGGGGAAAAAATGTATGTTGTCAAAAACGGCCAAAAAAACCCTCACATTTTGCCGCTCCGCTGCTCAAACAACGTTTCACTGATCAAAAATCCCTGAAGTCATTTTGAAGGTACATGTGTTGAGATAATTTGGAGCAATTTTGAGGCCAATCGGTGAAATGGCCGAGGAGCAGTCGCTTTCCAAGCGACATGTATGAAAATGATTGGTTTTCATTTTTCCATTTTGCAATGAAATTTATGAGCTTCCTGTTTGTCAGAGGGATTAGCCATAATAACATTTTTTCCATGTCTTGACTTGAGGAACATGTGTACCAAATTACATGGTTCTACGACAATTTTGACCTCGAACCCATCCCATAGGCATTTTTAAATTGGCTGTTGTAGGTGGCGCTATAGAGCCAATTTCAAAATTTAAACTTTCAAATGACCTAGATCAAAGAGTTAATCCATGGATTCAAGTTTTGTGCCAATCACACTTTGTTTGTGCAAACGGAAGCAATTTTTCTATTGTCAAAAACTAAAAAAAATTACGCCACTTTTTGGCGCTCCGCTGCTCAAACAACGTTTCACTGATCAAAATTCCCTGAAGTCATTTTGATGGTACATGTATTGAGATGATGTGGAGCGATTTTGAGGCGAATCGGTGAAACAGCCGAGGCTGGTTTGATGTTTGTGTGAGGTGTACATTTGCAATGAATGGGGAGCGTTTGTCGTCGCCACGGCAACAGGGTAAAAAATAGGCCTTGGACTCTATTGACTTTTTGAATCAAGAGGGCAAAACAGATTTATGTGCAAAATTTCAAACATTTTGAAAAAACTAAATTTGAAAATGCCCATCTAAAACTTTGAAATAGTCTGTAGGGGGCGCTAATGTGTCAATTTGAATTAATTCACTTTCAAACGACCTAGACCCTAGAGTTGAACAATGTATTAAAGTTTTGTGCAAATCAGACTTTGTTTGTGCGAACGGGAGCAAATTTAATGTTGTCAAAAACGGCCAAAAAAAGGTCACATTTTGCCGCTCCGCTGCTCGAACAATGTTTCACTGATCAAAAATCCCTGAGGTCATTTTGAAGGTACATGTGTTGAGATGATGTGGAGCGATTTTGAGGCGAATCGGTGAAACGGCCGAGGAGGAGTCGCTTTCCAACCGTCATGTATGAAAACTTTTGCTGTTCATTTTTCCATTTTGCAGTGACATTTATGGGCTTCCTGTTTGTCAGGGGGCGGGGCCATAATAATATTTTTTTCTTGTCTTGACTTGAGGAACATGTGTACCAAATTTCATGGCTCTACGACAAACTTGACCTCAGAAAAGTCCCATAGGGGTATTATTTTGGCTGTTGTAGGTGGCGCTGTTCTGTCATTTTTTGAGTCCCATAAAAATAAACACCAAAATATCAAATTTTTCGCCAGGTCTGATTTTTGGGCCAAAATTAACAACTTTTCATGCATGTTCAGGGGGTCAAATTAAGGCTCAAAGTGCAGAAGAAAAAAGAAAGAAAGAAAGAAATAAATAAATTAAAGCCGCAAGCGGCGTCGAACGGCCCTCGCCGCACCGCGCGACTCCCTGCACCGCGCGCACTCCCCGCACCAAGCCGCCCTGCACCATGCCGCCCTGCACCATGCCGTCCCGCACCACGCCGTCCCGCACCACGCCGCCCCGCACCAAGCCGCAACGCGCCGCTCCACAACGCCCCGCACTACGCCGCAGCACCGCCACGCAGCACCGCAAAAGGAGGTGGCACCGCCGTGTGATGATTTGTTTCCGTAGCCATAGAAGAATGTTAGTCAAATTGTAATGAATATGATAAGTAGAGCTGGTTTGGCTCCCCATGTAAACTTTGACAAAGTCTGTAGGGGGCGCTAATGGGCCAATTTCCAATATTTCACTTTAACCTGACCTAAACCCTGGAATTGAACAATGGATTAAAGTTTTGTGCAAATCAGGCATTGTTTGTGCAAACAGGAGCAAAATTAATGTTGTCAAAAAGAGCCAAAAAAAACCCTCACATTTTGCCGCTCCGCTGCTCAAACAACGTTTCACGGATCAAAATTCCCTGAAGTCATTTTGAAGGTACATGTGTTGAGATGATGTGGAGCGATTTTGAGGCAAATCAATGAAACGGCCGAGGCTGGTTTGATGTTTGTGTGAGGTGTACATTTGCAATGAATGGGGAGCGTTTCTCGTCGCCACGGCAACAGGGTAAAAAATAAGCCTTGGACCCAATTGACTTTTTGAATCAAGAGGGCAAAACAGATTTATGTGCAAAATTTCAAACATTTTGAAAAAACTAAATTTGAAAATGCCCATCTAAAACTTTGAAATAGTCTGTAGGGGGCGCTAATGTGTCAATTTGAATTAATTCACCTTCAAACGACCTAGACCCTAGAGTTGAACAATGTATTAAAGTTTTGTGCAAATCAGACTTTGTTTGTGCAAACGGGAGCAAATTTAATGTTGTCAAAAACGGCCAAAAAAATGTCACATTTTGCCGCTCCGCTGCTCAAACAATGTTTCACTGATCAAAAATCCCTGAGGTCATTTTGAAGGTACATGTGTTGAGATGATGTGGAGCAATTTTGAAGCGAATCGGTGAAACGGCCGAGGAGGAGTCGCTTTCCAACCGACATGTATGAAAACTTTTGCTGTTCATTTTTCCATTTTGCAGTGAAATTTATGGGCTTCCTGTTTGTCAGAGGGCGGGGCCATAATAATATTTTTTTCTTGTCTTGACTTGAGGAACATGTGTACCAAATATCATGTTTCTATGACAAACTTGACCTCCGAAAAGTCCCATAGGGGTATTATTTTGGCTGTTGTAGGTGGCGCTGTTCTGTCATTTTTTGAGTCCCATAAAAATAAACACCAAAATATGAAATTTTTCGCCAGGTCTGATTTTTGGGCCAAAATTAACAACTTTTCATGCATATTCAGGGGGTCAAATTAAGGCTCAAAGTGCAGAAGAAAAAAGAAAGAAAGAAAGAAAGAAATAAATAAATAAATAAATAAAAAAGGAATTTTTTGTGACTTGTCTCGAGCAAAAACAATATAGGTTTCAATGGCATGTGATTCATCATTTTAAAGCTTTTGAGTTTACGCACGCAACTGTCATGTTTTGGTGAGTGACGGGCGCTGACGCGTCCGTCACGCACCGCCACCATTTGTTTTCACCATTGTGAAAGCAATAGGCCCTTACCCCGTTCGGGGCTCGGGCCTAATAAATAAAAAAGGAATTTTTTTTTTAACGTCTCGAGCAAAAACAATATAGGTTTCAATGGCATGTGATACATCATTTTAAAGCTTTTGAGTTTACGCACGCAACCGTCACGTTTTGGTGAGTGACGGGCGCTGACGCGTCCGTCACGCACCGCCACCATTTGTTTTCACCATTGTGAAAGCAATAGGCCCTTACCCCGTTCGGGGCTCGGGCCTAATTAAAGCCGCAAGCGGCGTCGAACGGCCCTCGCCGCACCGCGCGACTCCCTGCACCGCGCGCACTCCCCGCACCAAGCCGCCCTGCACCATGCCGCCCTGCACCATGCCGCCCCGCACCACGCCGTCCCGCACCACGCCGCCCCGCACCAAGCCGCAACGCGCCGCTCCACAACGCCCCGCACTACGCCGCAGCACCGCTAAAAGGAGGTGGCACCGCCGTGTGATGATTTGTTTCCGTAGCCATAGAAGAATGTTAGTCAAATTGTAATGAATATGATAAGTAGAGCTGGTTTGGCTCCCCATGTAAACTTTGACAAAGTCTGTAGGGGGCGCTAATGGGCCAATTTCCAATATTTCACTTTAACCTGACCTAAACCCCGGAATTGAACAATGGATTAAAGTTTTGTGCAAATCAGGCATTGTTTGTGCAAACAGGAGCAAAATTAATGTTGTCAAAAAGAGCCAAAAAAACCCTCACATTTTGCCGCTCCGCTGCTCAAACAACGTTTCACGGATCAAAATTCCCTGAAGTCATTTTGAAGGTACATGTGTTGAGATGATGTGGAGCGATTTTGAGGCAAATCAATGAAACGGCCGAGGCTGGTTTGATGTTTGTGTGAGGTGTACATTTGCAATGAATGGGGAGCGTTTCTCGTCGCCACGGCTACAGGGTAAAAAATAAGCCTTGGACCCAATTGACTTTTTGAATCAAGAGGGCAAAACAGATTTATGTGCAAAATTTCAAACATTTTGAAAAAACTAAATTTGAAAATGCCCATCTAAAACTTTGAAATAGTCTGTAGGGGGCGCTAATGTGTCAATTTGAATTAATTCACCTTCAAACGACCTAGACCCTAGAGTTGAACAATGTATTAAAGTTTTGTGCAAATCAGACTTTGTTTGTGCAAACGGGAGCAAATTTAATGTTGTCAAAAACGGCCAAAAAAATGTCACATTTTGCCGCTCCGCTGCTCGAACAATGTTTCACTGATCAAAAATCCCTGAGGTCATTTTGAAGGTACATGTGTTGAGATGATGTGGAGCAATTTTGAAGCGAATCGGTGAAACGGCCGAGGAGGAGTCGCTTTCCAACCGACATGTATGAAAACTTTTGCTGTTCATTTTTCCATTTTGCAGTGAAATTTATGGGCTTCCTGTTTGTCAGAGGGCGGGGCCATAATAATATTTTTTTCTTGTCTTGACTTGAGGAACATGTGTACCAAATATCATGTTTCTACGACAAACTTGACCTCCGAAAAGTCCCATAGGGGTATTATTTTGGCTGTTGTAGGTGGCGCTGTTCTGTCATTTTTTGAGTCCCATAAAAATAAACACCAAAATATGAAATTTTTCGCCAGGTCTGATTTTTGGGCCAAAATTAACAACTTTTCATGCATATTCAGGGGGTCAAATTAAGGCTCAAAGTGCAGAAGAAGAAAGAAAGAAAGAAAGAAAGAAATAAATTAAAGCCGCAAGCGGCGTCGAACGGCCCTCGCCGCACCGCGCGACTCCCCCGCACGCGCACCACCCCGTGACAAGCCACCCCGCACCACGCCGCCCTGCACCACGCCGTCCCCCATCACGCCGCCCCGCACCAAGCCACAACGCGCCGCTCCACAACGCCCCGCACTACGCCGCACCACACCGTACCTTGCAGCACCGCTTAAAGGAGTTGGCGCCGCCGTGTGATGATTTGTTTCCGTAGCCACAGAAGATTGTTAGTCAAATTGTAATGAATATGATAAGTAGAGCTGGTTTGGCTCCCCATGTAAATTTTGACTAGGTCTTTAGGGGGCGCTAATGGGCCAATTTAAAATATTTCACTTTCACCTGACCTAAACCCTGGAGTTGAACAATGGGTTCAAGTTTGATGCAAATCAGACTTTGTATGTGCAAACGGGAAAAAAATTAATGTTGTCAAAAACGGCAGAAAAAAACTTTCCATTTTGCCGCTCCGCTGCTCAAACAACGTTTCACTGATCACAATTCCCTGAGGTCATTTTGAAGATAAATGTGTTGAGATAATTTGGAGCAATTTTGAGGCCAATCGGTGAAACGGTCGAGGAGGAGTCGCTTTCCAACCGACATGTATGAAAATGATTGGTTTTAATTTTTCCATTTTGCAATGAAATTTATGGGCTTCCTGTTTGTCAGAGGGCTTAGCCATAATAACATTTTTTCCATGTCTTGACTTGAGGAATATGTGTACCAAATTACATGGCTCTACGACAATTTTGACCTCAAACCCCTCCCATAGGCATTTTTAAATTGGCTGTTGTAGGTGGCGCTATAGAGCCAATTTCAACATTTTTACTTTCAAATGACCTAGACCCAAGAGTTGAACCATGGATTCAGGTTTTGTGCAAATCAGACTTTGTTTGTGCAAACGGAAGCAAATTTTATATTGTCAAAAACGGAAAAAAATTACGCCACTTTTTGGCGCTCTGCTGCTCAAACAACGTTTCACTGATCAAAATTCCCTGAAGTCATTTTGATGGTACATGTGTTGAGATAATGTGGAGCGATTTTGAGGCGAATCGGTGATACGGTTGAGGCTGGTTTGATGTTTGTGTGAGGTGTACATTTACAATGAATGGGGAGCGTTTGTCGTTGCCACGGCAATAGGGTAAAAAATAAGCCTTGGACCCTTTTGACTTTTTGAATCAAGAGGGCAAAACAGATGTATGTGCAAAATTTCAAACATTTTGAAAAAACTAAATTTGAAAATGCCCATCTAAAACTTTGAAATAGTCTGTAGGGGGCGCTAATGAGTCAACTGGAATCATTTAACTTTCAAATGACCTAAACCCTAGAGGTGAACAATGTATTCAAGTTTTGTGCAAATCAGACTTTGTTTGTGCAAACGGGAGCAAATTTAATGTTGTCAAAAACGGCCAAAAAAAGGTCACATTTTGCCACTCCGCTGCTCAAACAATGTTTCACTGATCAAAAATCCCTGAGGTCATTTTGAAGGTACATGTGTTGAGATGATGTGGAGCAATTTTGAGGCGAATCGGTGAAACGGCCGAGGAGGAGTCGCTTTCCAACCGACATGTATGAAAATGATTATTTTTCATTTTTCCATTTTGCAGTGAAATTTATGGGCTTCCTGTTTGTCAGAAGGCTTAGCCATAATAAAAAAAATTCAATGTTTTGACTTGAGGAACATGTGTTCCAAATTACATGGTTTTATGACAATTTTGACCTCGAACCCCTCCCATAGGCATTTTTAAATTGGCTGTTGTAGGTGGCGCTATAGAGCCAATTTCAAAATTTTAACTTTCAAAGGACCTAGGCCCAAGAGTTGAACCATGGATTCAAGTTTTGTGCAAATGAGACTTTGTTTGTGCAAATAGAAACAATTTTTCTATTGTCAAAAACTGAAAAAAAATACGCCACTTTTTGGCGCTCTGCTGCTCGAACAACGTTTCACTGATCAAAATTCCCTGAAGTCATTTTGTTGGTACATATATTGATATGATGTGGAGCGATTTTGAGGCGAATCGGTGAAACGGCCGAGGCTGGTTTGATGTTTGTGTGAGGTGTACATTTGCAATGAATGGGGAGCGTTTCTCGTCGCCACGGCAACAGGGTAAAAAATAAGCCTTGGACCCTATTGACTTTTTGAATCAAGAGGGCAAAACAGATTTATGTGCAAAATTTCAAACATTTTGAAAAGGGGGAGGGGCTGTGTGTGTGTAGGTCTCTGTATGTGGGAGAGACGCGTAGCTTGAGTGAGAGTTACGAAGGGCCGCCACATTTTAAACCCCCCTCCCCGCTGTCAAATTGACCGCTGCGGCGGCACTAGACGATGCATGTTTTAAATAGCGTAACAAAAAAAAAATATATATAATAATACGAAACGCAATTTGTGGCGGGCGGTCTCTAATCTGTGGCGGTGCGCCACAGATTAGTCTATGTGTGGGAAACACTGGAGCTCTGATAAAACATTATTAATTTAGATTTTATTCCAAAAACAATAGAACGTTATTAAATTATGAAAGTTAGATTTTTAGATTAAGTATATTTAATTAGTACTTCAAAGAAACGACTGGTTATAACTGGTTAGTCCTTGATAACATGTTGTTGAGTTAGTTCTGCACACAGCTCATTGTAACCTAGTCACAACAATCTTAATAAAAGAGTCATCTGTATGATAATAACATATTTCATAAAAGTAATAAAACGGTAGTTACCCGACAGCAAGACGCAGAAGCACTGTCCAAAGGCTCCATGAGCGGATCCGGTAAAGTTACAGCTTCGTTGGTCCTGGTACGAGCGTGGGGCGGCGAGTCTCGAGGTGGGGAAACAACAGGGTCGCGTTGTTCAAAGCCATCAAACAGCGACGCATTGTTGAAGTCTCCAAAATGATCCAAAAGCATCTCATCTGGTTGTAAGCGCGCCGTCTGTGTTGCTGGACTCACAGTGCGGTGTTCATTTTGAGGCTCTGGCCTCTGAGATCCCTGGCCTGCGCCAGCACCTGCTGGTTGCTCTCGCCTGTGCATCTGCTCCGGTGGTATGAAGGCCCATGGGTTCCGATCTATAGATCCATGGTTCCGATTCGCTGGTGCTGTATTTCTCCACGGGAGAGAGGAAGTAGAGCTGCAACTAAGATGCACCGAGTGGCTTCTCCGAATGTGGTACCAAAGTGAGTTATACACGCGATATTCTTTATCACAGCCATCAATTCCACATACGATTCGAAAGTCCGGACTTCGGCTATGAGCGGAGTTTATGTGACTGAGAAGGGATTTAAGGGTAAGTCCAACAAACACGAAGCAAATTACGCACCGCCAAATCATGTTGCTAACAGTACGGCAGACACAGGTTTGTTTTCTTTCGGGAAGTAGCACCCGCGCAAATGCCCTTCACGGGGCCTGACAAATAATTCAAAATGTGGGGGTGGTAAGATATAAAAAATAATATATTTTATTTTTAATATACTTTTTTGCTAAACCATATTATTAATTGTTGTAATATGGTTTATTTACGATTGCTGCTAAAACAATTGCTGTTTTAGCTGCTAATATCTGGTCCCCCCCGTTGCTCACATAATGGACTAGTCCACTGAGCGGCGGTTCTATGTTCAAAACTCAAGGGTGCGCCGCGTCTTTTAACGGTCCGAGAGGAAGCTCGTCAACGGGAGCGAGTAATAATATTAAAAATAACCCTGTGAATAATTATTACGCAAGTAATGGATACACTCGACGAAGTTACAGTTGAAACTCTAAGAGGTAGATATATCTGGGAATCATGTGGAACTTTCAAGGAGCAGCATTTGTGTAGTGTTTGTAATTTGAGGGATAAGCTAGCAAGCTAAAGCTAAGTTGCGCCGAGTTTGCTAACTGGCAAAATGTGTATGTTCTCAAGAATGTATTAATTTGTAAAAAGTTATAGATATAATATTTACACAAGTCTAGTATTAGAGTAGGGGTATTATACGTACAAATGGACATATGGTATTATTAAAATGTGAACATTTATGTTTTAGCTGCTAATATCGAGGAGGATTTACTCTGGTCTCTCTCCAGAGATGACATTAAAGATCTGATGCCAGGTCCTGAAAACTTTCTTAGACGCCGAGCATTATGGCTTCTTGTGAGTAAAGATGAAAGTGTAAGTATGTTTTTAAAACCAAATGTTTGTGTTTGTTTGACCAAGTTATAATATAAGATAAAGTACTTTTCTCACTCATTAGTTTCCACATGCATGTGTGTTTGACCACCAGCTTTTTCAGTGAAAAATAGGGTCCCTCAATCAGCTCTCTGTATGTAGAAGATAAAATATTACACAACAACAGTTATGGACCTGGTTTAAGTGAACATAATATGCATTGTAATGCGTTTATCAATGTGCAGGTGGAGGCTGCTGGGAAAAAATTGGAGACATCAAAACTTTCAACAACATCAGCCAGTGCACTTCCAGAAGAGAACCCCAACACTTCAAAGTTTTTGACCATCTCAACTCCAGAATACATTGTGTACACAGATGGTGAACTTGAGCAGGTCCGTTCATACTACTTTGAACAAAAACGTCTTGGCCCCACCACTGCTGATATGTCCAAAGAGCTCTTCTGCCGACTAATAAGGAACACCATGACAAATATGATTTCAATTGCAAGAGCTCTACAAGACTCTAGGTACCCTTCCAAACATGAGGTTGATACTATGGCTAAAAGATTAGTTGAGTATTATCCAATGTTAAAAGGAACATCTGGCGATGAATGGGTAAGTACATATTTTTGTGTTTTTTATCATTCATTATTTATTTTAAGGATTTATTCACATAAACGTCTTTTCTTTCTTGCAGGGACATATTGCCAAGAAACTTATGAAAAGACTATCAAATATCAAAATCCCTAAAACAGCTGGAACACCATCCAGAAAACGTCGCATGACCAGTGAGCAGTTTCTCTCGGATGATTTTGAAGGATACTCAACAGGATCAAGCCAAGCATCCACCATCATTATTGAAAGGTCTCCTGCTGCAAGCAGCACCCCTCAGCCTAATTTGGACACCAGTGAGGAGGATGCAGGTTCACACTGTTTTTATTAACTTGTATATATATTGTTTTATCAATACATGTTTAATGTAAATACAAATCTATGTAACTTTTAGTGGGTTCTGCTGATCAACTGGACACACCAAAGAGCCAAGCAAGACACTATAAGGCCCTGCAAAACATGTACAAGGCCAAAAACCAAACAAAGCAGCGGTGACTCATTTGCTGAATTTGGAATTTGAATCCAGAAGACGTTTCATCACATCTGAAGTTCTGAAGGAGCAAGACAGAGCAGCTAAAGTTATTGAGGCTTATCCGTGTTTCAAGGAGTTGGATCATGTAAGTACTACTGTATTTTAGACCAATTTTTATTGATGTGTTTTTAGATGTTTTTTCACTGAGGTTCTTATGGAAAGAAGACTATTGGTTGAGATGTAATCACCTTGTTAACGTTTTGGCTGCAAGGTATCTTCAGTTCTGAAGATGTCTCATAGCTCTGCAGCCAAAATGTTAACAGGGTAATTACAATCAAGCCAATAGTCTTCTTTCCATAAGAACCTAAGACATAAACTACAGTTTATATAAAGGACATTTACATTTCCCAGGTACTGGATGAGATGCAGAGGATAATCCAACCAAAAAACTCAAACTACATCGCAGAGACTTTAAGCAGATGGGAAAACTTTTTCTCAAAAGTTAAGTTCTATGGGGTTATGAAAAAGGCCATGAAGCCCCCAAAGACTCTGAATATTGGTGAGAATACAGTATTAACATTATGCAGTAACATAATTTTAATATTTTTATTACGGTAGTATCATTAAAAATTGGTATGTTATTGTTTTAAAACCAGAGGACCATGCTCTGGCAGTCTTTGCTGCGCTTCCGGACCTTTTTCCATCAGGTGCGCCACCACCCAAAAAGTTGGGAGCCTGCAGTGAAGCCTTTTCCATGTTCTCAAGGTGTGTATTTTAATTTTTTTAATGTGTTTGTGTGTTTTAGTGCTCTAACAAAGTTGCATTTTTTGAATAGGCAGCAGAGGACCCTGAACGTTATCTTCAACAACGGACACTGTTCTCGCCTGTTCTGCTCATGGGCATGGATAACTGCATGATTGCAATCGACAACACGCCAGTGACCACCTTTCCAAGTGCAAAGCTAAATGAAGGACTTGTGTACCTGTTGGCTTATTATTACACCTTGCACCTCACTTATCCAAAGTGCATTTCCACACTGCTCTCAGTTCTTCAAACTGAAGTTCTTGAAGATTCCATCCATGACAGAGATGCCACATCTTCATACAAACGAGCCATGGTAGAGTGGAAATCATTTACTGAGTGAGTGAATTTGTAATTTTCTTTATATTGTTGTAAGTTCATTACTGCAATGTTTTGGATTGCAGCTTGATAATTTCTCAGTTTGGTACTTTTTACCTTCACTAAATGAATGTACATCACTGATTTCTACCATGCATGTTCAGATTGGTTAATAAATACAATGTAAAGAGAATTTTGTTTCAAGACACTATTTTGTATGCATTTTGAGTAAATTATATACTAATTACAAAAAACAAGAAAAAAGTTCTATAAATTGTACATTTATCAAGAATATTTTGCTTAGATTATTTTGCTTATTAAGCCCATTTTGCTTAAAACTAGACTAGAAATAGAAAAAGTCTGCTAAAAAGAACAGAAAACAAGCAAATGTATCCTCAATTTGAAATGGATTTGAGCATTATTTCCTAAAATTATCCCATAATGAGATTATTTTGCTTAAATCTGACCTTTTTATTGGAAAAAAATTGCTTAAATCAAGAAATATATTCTTGTTTTTTTCCCCAGGACACATTAGGAAAAAAATCTTAAAACAAGAATTCTAGGCAAGGAAAAAATTCTTACCCCATTGGCAGATTTTTTTGCTTAAAATAAGCAAAATTGTCGTCTTTTGTGTTTTTTTTTTCTTGTTTCTAGCAAGGGACTTTTTGCAGTGTAAAAGAACCATGGAGGACAACAGTTATATAAAAGAACCATGGAGGACCACAGTTATATAAAAGAACCATGAAGGACAACAGTTATATGAAAGAACCATGGAGGACCACAGTTATGTAAAAGAACCATGGAGGACCACAGTTATGTAAAAGAACCATGGAGGACCACAGTTATATAATAGAACCATGGAGGACCACAGTTATGTAAAAGAACCATGGAGGACCACAGTTATATAATAGAACCATGGAGGACCACAGTTATATAAAAGAACCATGGAGGACCACAGTTATGTAAAAGAACCATGGAGGACCACAGTTATATAATAGAACCATGGAGGACCACAGTTATATAAAAGAACCATGGAGGACCACAGGTATGTAAAAGAACCACGAAGGACCACAGTTATATAAAAGAACCATGGAGGACCAGTTATGTAAAAGAACCACGAAGGACCAGTTATGTAAAAGAACAATCCGAACAATCTTTTAGAAAAATAATTATGCAGAAGTCCAGCGTCATGGCAGAAAAGTGTCAACATCACAAACCACATGCACACAGCGTTAACACAACAGGAGGCACATTGTGTAGTTTGTACACAACAGACTCACACAATACATAACTTTTTTCACACTGACAATAATGAGAACGAGGAAGAATCTGCAACACAGTCTCAGGATGTTCTGACCCGATCCAAGCGCAGTCCAACTACTGTCACGAGTTTCAACTAAACTTATTCAGGGACAAGCCTCAAATAAAACACACAGAATCCCCACAAAACAATCGTCAGAATACTTATCACGTTTTCTTACTGTGATGCAGATAGCATTAGCGCCACAGCGCCCTAACATGAGCTTTTAGCCTTGTCCTACTTCTTTGATCATCGTAGTTTTAAGCTCCCGCAGACGTTTATCCTCCATGCAACTCTTCTCATTGCGTTTGTAAAACTATTATAATAGATCCATGGTAAAGCTCCGACTTACATGTAATGCATAATTACATGTAATTACAGAACAACTATGAGTAGATTAGTTAGATAAAAGTCATTGTGGTCTAATAACTGATGAACAAAGTCTCTACAGCTCCTGTTGAGACTTTCAGTTTATCATTTTTAAGTTTCCATAATTCAGTGAGAATGTTTTTAAACTATTCTGGGTTTGTTCTGTTTAGTCTTGTTTGGTCATCTTTCATTGATTTACACACTTTGTTTCTTTAAAAAGGGACACTTGCCTATTATTCAACACAATTTGGGTTTTGCAATATGGCGAGGTACATTACAACCTACTTAGCCCTTTTCACAGACAGTCACAGCTGCCCTGGGACAGACTGCCAGAATAAAGGTCCGCCTGGGTCAACCCACAGATGAAGCAGGTCCAGTATCACGATCCTTCCATTTGACATGAGGGCAAAATGACGATGATCCACTGGTGCATGAAGCGTCAGCTCGTGTTTACTGACAATACATAGCCATAATGAAATGAGAGGCATAATGAAACAGCTCCAATCTCCCCCCTGACTTCACACGTTCAGGGCTGACAAAGGGCCCCCAGGACGCAGCATCCATCTCATCTGCCTGATTAGAAGAATTACCTGCAGATGGGTCCTTTTCCTCCTCCTTTCAGCACTTAATTGTCCGGGCAAACATTGCTTTTCCCCAATAGAGACATTGAAATCAGTGTTTGTGATTGCTGTGCAGACACTGGTGAAGGCAGATAATGGTTCCCTGGCCACATTTGTGGAATCTGACCTGTATATTTTGCACTGCGGACATATGTCATATCTGTAATGCTGCTAATTAATATCTGAGGAACACATTAGATCTAACCCATTGTGTTACTAGCAGGCGGATTTTCACAAATTTTAGGAAAGAACCGCCCTTTGCATTTTTTGAACAACATCTCTGGTCTTATTTGACGAGCACGTATCACCAGAATGATGGACGATTGGGAGGACTAATAGTCTTGAGGATCCACCCAGAAGTAGACCATCCTTCTATATACCTTTAAGCATGGGTCATAAATATCTGAAGTGGTCTCTGTTCTTATGCACATTGATACGAATCATATAAAAAGCTTTGGGTTAAATTGTTCGATCTAAAGGGACTCAAAAATAAACCGTGGTAAAGGTGCATAATGTAGATGTGAAAAAACACTAAGGGTGGTGTGTGATTACTGGAGATGATTCAAAGAACATAACTGTACTGATTCATAAAACATGTCACTTCTATGCATCCTGAGCATTGTATCTCCCTGACAACAGCATCTTTGTAAATATTCCTGCAGAGGTCCATCCTCAAGTGGAGGAGTTAAAGTATCTCTGGGTCTTGAGATCCTTGAGAGGGCAGGAGGAAATGTCTGCATCGATAGATCGGTGCAAAGAGGGAGCAGCGTCTGATGTCAGAGCTGTATCGGGCCGCTCTGCTCTCCATTTACCGTTCAGTCTACGTCTGCTCCCTCACCTCTGGTCATGAGCTATGGGTAATGACCGAAAAGGACGAGATCACTGATACAAGCAGTCCGCATGAGTTTCAACCACAGAGTGGCTGGGTTAGAGTGAGGAGCTGAGTCACATAGGAGGAGCTCGGAGTAGAGCCGCTGCTTCTCCACGTAGAGAGGAGCCAGTAAAGGTGGCTCGGGCTTCTATTCAAGATGCCTCTTGGACACCACACTGGGGAGGTGTTCCGGGCACGTCCCATTGGGAGGAGACCCCGGGGAAGACCCAGGACACGTTGGAGGGACTAGCACTCATCTGACCTGGGAACACCTTGGGATTACCCCGGATGAGCTGGAGGAAGTGTGTGGATAGAGAAGTCTGGGGCTGCTCTGCTTATATACTTGTATATGTAACGTATAGATAACGTATATAGATATAATATATACATACACATACATATATATACATGCTACAACATTGTTCCTCATGTAGTCCCTCCAGGTCTAGATCCATCCAACTCTTCAGTCCAAAATCACTCAGCAGTTTTCTGTCTTTTAAAACTAAAGTATTGCACATACATTAGTTTGAGCAATTCTTTAGAAAAAGGATGTTCTTTACAATCGCATGACTATAAATGAATGAACGCCCTCTGGTGGTAGCATAGCGCCTTGCAGGCAGAGACCATCAACTTCTTACACCAGATATTTTCTACACATTCTAAAACATATGACAAATTATAATCTTTAAAAGGGTGCATCCAAAACTCATATATTCTGTCTTTGCTGTAATGTTCCTCAATTATGTATGTATGTATTTAATGTGTACAACAGGTTTTTGCTGCTCCAGTCACTGAATTCTTAGTGACCGAGCTTGCATCTCCACAGATCAGAGCTGTGACTTTGCCTTGTGATGTCTCTAGCGTTTCACTTTACGTATAACTTAACACCATACTGTTGAATCTGTACCGATCGACCAGGTCCTTAAAAGAAGTATGAATTCCATCGACTGATACAAAGCTGACTTTATAGTCCCAGAGTTTTAGATGACTTCTGACAGACTGTAGATCAACCACAGTATTTTTTTATTGATACCTGCGACATAAATAACTATTCAATACTAAGTTTAGCATCAATATCTGAGTTTCAATACAAAAATCACTCCAGATAATGTTTGTGGGCTCTGAAGTTGGGGACTTACGGGAATGTATTATGTACAGCAGAAATCTCATTCGTTCTCAATTAGTCCTGTATAATTTTACTTGAGATTGTTGTAAGTAAGTAATCTTTATTTATATACCGCCTTTCACAGACCAGAGTCACAAAGCGGTTTACAATTATTATTTTTTGGGCATTTGTCCTCTCACTCCACACAGAGATGGGAGCGGGGTCGCCGAACAGGAGGCGCATGCCAGACCTATTGTACAAATTTTTAGTGGTAAGGGAAACCGGAGAAACCGGAGAACATGCAAACTCCACTCAGACAGGCCCTGCGCCGACCGGGATTCGAACCCAGGACCTTTTTGCTGAGAGGCGAGAGTGCTATCCACTCAGCCACCGTGCCCACAAGGGTTTTGGTTCTGTCAATGCAGCAGTAGTGCCATCTTGAGGTGGTGTTTAGAGGTGCTTTGGAAAATGGCAGTTTCAGGTGGAGCTCGAAGAATTGACTTGGATTATGTAATGACAGGATGCAGTGGTTCTCAAAGAGAGGTGGTGGTTCACCAATACCTAACACGTTAATGCTACAACTACAGTAATGTGCTTGTTTTATTTTTGCATTTACAGTGTTCTAATTGTTTGAATTTCTAATCTGTAATTGATGAAACTGCCTTCGAGACAATTCTGTTGTGATTGAGGGCTATACAAAAATGATAATTGAATGACACTTCAAATGTACGTCGTTTTAAATTGTATTCAGCGTAGGGGGTTACCAGCTCATTTCTGTCTCTGACTTCAAACGTTAGAATCCCATCAACATTGTCAACTAAAAGTTAATCCTCCACATAACTGGTCTACAACGAGTTAGGGATTGTCCCAAATATTACCGCAACATTTAGCAAATGTTTACTATTTATTTTCCCATCCGTTTTACTGCTACCATTTCTTGCTTTAAACTCTACTACACATATAGTAGTACATATCACGTGTGTAGTAGTAGCGGTACATAACATGTGTATAGTCGTTGTACATAACGTGTGTAGTAGTACATAAAATGTGTGTGTAGTAGTAGCAGTACATAACATATAGTAGAAGTACATAACATGTGTGAATAGTAGTAGTAGTAGTACTAGATAACATGCGTGTAGTAGTAGTACTTATGGGTGTAGTGGTAGTAGTAGTACATAACAATGAAAGAACATGAGCCACTCTTCTGGTGTGACCAGTGCCAGAGATTGTTTGATACTGATCTCGGCCTAAAAATGGTGCACTGCTGCAAGAGTCGAAAGAAGCAAGCGCAACCAAAGAGGGAGCAGGGGAAAAACATGTAGTGCTGGGTCACATCCCTCGGAGCTTGCACCTGTAAATCCACCTGTTAAAGGGAAGTGAGGCGGGATTCTCTGGCAATAAGACCAGTCCAGAGTCAACCGTGAGGCATAGCTTTTTTTTCCTCACTCGGCAACTCCGGACTAGGATATTTAAAAAAAAAAAAAAATAGTACATAACAGGTGAGTAGTAGTAGTACATAAAATGTGTTTAGTAGTAGTACAACACATGTGCGGTGTAGTAGCTGTAGTAGTACAGATCATGAGCCCTGACCCTAGCAGAAAAATTACATGATACAATAATAATAATAATAAAATAATGTCGCCTCCGCTCGTGGTGACGTTACCTGCCACTCCTTCATGAAGCACGTGACCTCCTGTGGGCTCGCGCTCTTGTGACGTCGGAACTCGTCCTTCACATACTGGTCCCCGAGCGCTCGCAGGTGGATGGGCAGGAACCTGTGCAGCACCAGGATCCTTTTGTAGAGCGCGCGCACTGCGGACACGTGCGTAGGGGCCGCCATTAGGATGCACTGCGGCCAATAACAACGTCTCCTACAGGAAACAAGCATACAGGGTAATGGTGGGGGGAAAAAACATTCTGTTTACGATATTTCACACATGCAATTAAATGGATCCAGTACAAGGTATTGTGATATTTATTTCAATAATTATCTGTTTCACTTTTTACTCTGGTCATTTACATCTGAGGTTTATGTTCCTCTATAATGTCTGCTTTTTGTGACAATAGTCTGTTGTATTTGAATATTGTAAGTGATGTGCTGGGAGCTCACCATTCATGTGAGAGGTTGTCTATTCAGAGAATAATGTCTTGTCCGTAATAAGATCCTGTGTCCTTAAGGATAATGTATTTGCACTGTCCTCCTACCCTACTGTTTACTTCAGTTAATGTGCAGACCATGCAGAGGTGGGAAATTATGTTCTCCAAGGGGGGACAGTTTAAGTCTAAGGGCCACATGGAAACAAGAACTGGGCCGTATGTGTCCCCGGGCCGCACTATTCCCATGTCTGGTCTAAGGACAATTATTAGCATCTCTGGACATTGATCTCGCTGCCTATGGGCTAATGCAGGGGTTCCCAATTTTTTTGTGACAGGGCCACTTTAGCTCACCAGACGTGTCCAGGGACCAACAACATGGATTGTAAAACTGAATTGAAGGAGCTGAAGTTGGCTGGATGACGCTGAATATGCCTCCATAGTGACTTTATGTTAACGGGAGAGGACCACAGAACATAACACAGTGAGCCGCATTTGTCCTCTGGCCTCAGTTTGGACACCCCTGGACTTATGGCTCGTGTACGTGCTTGCATTCCTGTGTTCGACCTGTTTTATTCTCTTCTCTGTTGGTGAATTTAGGGCTATACAAACATACATTGAATTGAATTCTTGAGTCTTACCTTTGTACAGTAGGTTTAATACACGATAAATACGAGCACGTAGTGACAGAGACCAGCAACGTCCCTCACAGATGTTACCAAACACATGCCCTTGTTTATCCCGGAAGTGCTGCAGCTTCTGCTGAGGGAGCGACGCGTGCGCGCTGGCGCCATCTGCTGAACCGAACAGGAACGACATGATGCTACAAGAAGCGCTATTTTATTATTTTATTATCTGGATATGGTATTGCAAGCTCAAGAGGTGGACACTGTGAGCCGAGAAAAGAGTGTTTGTACAATAGAGACAGAGCAAAAAGCATCTGTAAAAATGAGCCAGTTTCATAATTGGAGTTCAAAAACATGACAGGCTTTTAAAATAAAGCAGAATAGAATTAGGGTTAAGTTAGAATGTGTGGTGTTTGACACCCAAAGTAATTAGAAAGTGAAGTGTCACCGCCTCACCAATAGGTGGCACTCTTGTGTGAGTAATAAGAAAGGACTGGTGAGTCCTGCCTGGGTGTTGTTGCTACTTGGTGTTCTGGATGTTTCCTAGAGAATAAATGAAGCCGTTTGAAACCCGTGTCGTTTTTCACCAGAGGAGATCTTTTTGTTTTATCTGTACATAACAGAATTTGGCGACGAGGATGGGATCTTCCTCTGGATGAGAAGAGTTTTTTGTTTGTTTTTGCAACGAAAGAAAAAACTCCGTTGAGACACGTGCAGTGAGAATGGCGTCGGCGTTTGGAAAAGGTGAAGACCTTAACTATGATGAAAATGAAGAATGTTTTGATGCCTATTTGGAAAGGTTAGAACAGTTCTTTGTGGCAAATGGACTCAAGTTAGAGGATGACAAAGCTAAAGCAGTATTTTTGACGGTGGTCGGCAAGAAGAACCACACGCTGCTAATGGATCTGTGTGCACCTGCTAAGCCGAGGGAGAAAAAACTAGAAGAGTTAATCGACTTGATGCGCACACACTTTGTCCCCAAAACCAACGTTATTGCCGAACGATACAAGTTTAACACTAGAAGCCAGCAAGAAAACGAGTCTATATGTGAGTACATGGCAAGCTTAAGGAAGCTAGCAGCCACGTGCAAGTTCGGGACGTTTCTGGAAGACGCTCTCAGAGACAGATTTGTGTGCGGGGTTAAAAGCGCTGAGCTACGTGACCGCTTGTTAAATGTGGCGCACACGAAAGAATTAACCCTGGCAGCAGCATATGATATGGGACTGGCATATGAGGTGACAAAACACAATGCCCAACAGTGGTCCCAAAAGACTTTTAAAGCTAACGCCATTGCAAGGTCTAATGTGAAGAAAGAGGAGCGCGGTAAACCGTGTTACCGATGCGCTGGCCATGGACATGGACCAGGCGAATGCAGATTCAAAGATGTGGAGTGTCGAGTGTGTAAGAAGAAAGGGCACATCGCTAAAGCCTGCAGGTCCCAATACGAAGAAAGAAAGGACAAGCAGACCAAGTGGACAAAGCATCTGGACGCCAGGGACCCTCCGAAAGACAGCCGTCGTGAGGAAGGCAGGAGCAATATCTGCACCGGGAGGACCAGACCACCGGAGAAACAGCCTGCTGTCCTCTACACTTCAGAGAAGGAAACTCAAGCTGCATCTGCGGAGCCACAGCCCGCTCAAGAGAGAGTGGAGGTTAAAACCAAGCCAGGTTTTGTCTCGGAGTACCAGGCAGGTAACATCAGTGACCTGGAGCTGTTCTCCATGAAAACTGCGGGTGAGGACGTGAACTCTGACAGTGATACAGACATTGTGAAACCATATTATGTTTACATAAGGGTAAATGATAAAAGGTTGAAAATGGAAGTAGATACCGGGGCAGCGGTGTCTGTGATTTCAGAGAGTCTGTATAAGCGGAGATTCAAAAAGCTCAAACTAGTGCCTTCTAACTGTGTGTTAAAAACCTACAGTAAACAGTCTCTGAGGCTAAGAGGGAGTATTTCAGTTTCAGTTAAATGTAATGGAGTAACTCAGGCACTTAAACTACTTGTGGTCCAAGGTAATGGTCCAGCCTTATTGGGAAGAGACTGGATTCAAAGTTTAAAACTGGATTGGTCTTCTGTGAACAGAGTGGCATCAGAAAGTTTTCAGGAACTATGTGAAAAATATACAGACGTATTTCAACCTAGTCTTGGGAAAGTGAAAGGGATTAAAGCAAAGCTACATGTGGTGCCAGGTGCCATTCCAAAGTTTTGTAAGCCACGGTCGGTGCCTTATGCACTCAGAGAGGCAGTCGAAAATCAGCTAAATAAGATGGAAGCTGATGGGGTAATAACACCTGTAAATTATAGTGAATGGGCTGCACCTACAGTCAATATTCCAAAAACGGATCAAACTGTAAGGATATGTGGTGACTATAAAGTGTCAATCAACCCATGGCTTGAGGTAGATCAGTACCCGATACCCAAACCACAGGATTTATTCACTAAACTAGCAGGTGGTGAAAGATTTACTAAACTGGATTTGTCACAAGCTTATCAACAGGTGGAGTTAGATGACGGTTCTAAACCATATCTAACGATAAATACACATAAGGGGCTATACCAAGTGAATAGACTTCCGTATGGTGTAGCTTGTGCACCTGCAATATTTCAAAAGTTAATGGATCAAGTACTGCAGGGTATTGATGGGGTCATCTGTTATTTAGATGATATCCTGATTACTGGAAATAACACAGAGTTGCACATAATGCATTTGGAAGAGGTTTTGAAAAGACTAAAGGATCACAACCTCAGGGTAAAAAGAGAAAAATGTGCATTTTTCCAGCATAGTGTGTCATACTTAGGACATGTCATTGATGCAGAGGGAATTCACCCTTTACCAGATAAGTGTGAGGCTATTGTAAATGCTCCAGTGCCCACCACGACAACAGAGCTGAAATCATTCTTGTCATTGTTAAGTTATTATGGGAAGTTCATTCCAAACCTTTCAACGATAATTGCACCAATGACTGTATTGTTACAGAAGGAAGAAAAGTGGGAGTGGTCAGCCTCGTGTCAGAAGGCTTTTGAGGAAGCGAAAAAGCCGCTTACCTCAAGTAAAATTCTGGTTCACTACAACCCAGACCTGCCACTTTTACTGGCTTGTGATGCATCACCAGTGGGGATAGGAGCGGTGATCTCACACAAAATGACAGACGGTAGTGAAAAACCTATCGCTTTTGCTTCCCGCATGCTCACTAAAGCGGAAAAGAACTACTCACAAATTGAAAAAGAAGCATTGGGCTTAGTATTTGGAGTAATGAAGTTTCATGAGTACTTGTTTGGTCGCAGGTTTACCTTGATTACAGATCATAAACCTTTACTGAAGATCTTAGGTCCCAAAACAGGAGTACCACCTTTAGCTGCAGCTAGGATGCAGAGATGGGCCCTGATATTGGCAGCATACGCTTATGAGATTCAGTATAAACCTTCAGGACAACATGGTAATGCGGACGCATTATCTCGATTGCCCATAGCAGACGACAACTGTCCAAAACCAAACCCAGTCTTCAGAGTGTCTTATTTAGACATTTTACCACTTACAGCCAAGGATGTTGCACAAGAAACTGATAAAGACCCTGTGCTCACAAAAGTAAAGCATTATGTGAGAACAGGTTGGCCTAAGTATGTCCCAGATGAAGCTTTACAGCCATATGTAAAGCGCAAATTTGATTTGACAGTGGAACAAGATTGTGTTCATTGGGGTTTCCGGGTTGTTATTCCTGAAAAACTACACAACAGGTTACTGTCTGAGTTACATGAAAGCCACTGGGGAATGGTCAAAATGAAGTGTCTGTCCAGGAGTTTATTTTGGTGGCCTACTCTTGATGAAGATATTGAAAATGAGGCAAGTCAGTGTAACATTTGTAAGCACCAGCGTAGCATGCCAGCGACTGCACCTGTGCATACTTGGAAATGGGCTTCTAGTCCATGGGAAAGAATACATATTGATTTTGCAGAGGTTAACAAACAGATGTTTCTGGTCGTAATGGATGCTTATGCCCGCTGGCCGGAAATTATTCACATGCAGTCTACTACCACAGCCAAGACTATTGAGGTTTTGAGGGGTCTTTTTGCGTCATATGGCTTAGTAAAAGAGCTAGTATCAGACAATGGCCCGCAATTCACATCGAGTGAATTTGAAACGTTTCTGTCCATGAATGCGGTAAAACACATTAAAACCCCAGCTTATCATCCTGCGTCAAATGGATTGGCTGAGAGGTTGGTTCAAAACTTTAAAAGGTCATTAGCAAAGAATAGAGCAGTAGGGGGCATGACGCTGCAACATTGTATTGCTAATTTCTTGTACAGCTACAGAAATATGCCACATTCCACCACTAAGAAAACTCCAGCCGAACTGTTTTTAAAGAGACAGATTCGCACTCGTCTTTCACTAGTGAAACCGGACGCATCTCAGTACGTGCCGACTATCAGTGTTCCTCCTACAAGACTGAGGTTTTTCTCTGAGGGTCAAAGTGTGTTGGTGAGAAACTACAGGGGAGGCGAGAAGTGGTTGGATGGTGTGATCACTGAGGTTTTGGGTCCTGTCACATATTTGGTCTCGGTGAATGGAAAAAATGTGAAGAGACATGTAAACCAAATGCTTGATGCAAAACGGAAAGATGGACTTCCACAAGGGACTGAAAATGACACTGAAGAACATTGGGATTTCCACATTGATCCAGGAGAGGACTTAACAAATACTGATCTTGTTGAGCAGGTGCCTGTGGAGAACCAGGGCTTGGTACCACCAGACAGAGCTCTGGGTAATCCTGTAAGTTCTGCACGCAGGGAACGGCCTCACAGAAATGTACGTCCTCCTGACCGTCTGGACTTGTAGGGACAGTGTTGCATGTATTTGTTTTTTATTTACATGGCACTTAGTAGTGTGGTTACCAAAGTGTTTATTGGTTTTTTTTTTTGGTATAGCTGTTTGCAACAGGGTTGTATGTTAAAGTGGAGACTTTAAAACTACAGGGGAGGAGCTGTGGTGTTTGACACCCAAAGTAATTAGAAAGTGAAGTGTCACCGCCTCACCAATAGGTGGCACTCTTGTGTGAGTAATAAGAAAGGACTGGTGAGTCCTGCCTGGGTGTTGTTGCTACTTGGTGTTCTGGATGTTTCCTAGAGAATAAATGAAGCCGTTTGAAACCCGTGTCGTTTTTCACCAGAGGAGATCTTTTTGTTTTATCTGTACATAACAGAATGTTCTTATCCAATTCATGGTGAAGCATTGTTAAAGGAGATGCAATCTGATACATTTAACCTGATCCGTTTAACCTCCAGAGTCTAAGAGTTTATGAGCAGGAAGGAGACATGTTCTAATATTAAGGAGACGTGATGTTGCAGAAAATGTTTGAATTAGATCAATATTAAGAAAAACTTTCAATTTATTTGTCTACAGCCCTAAATCCCAACAGTAGTTATTTAAAAGAATTTCCAAAGTTTTCGATTCACCCACACCAGATCAGAAAATCCATCAGTTGGAACACAGGAAAATGTGCAAACACATAGAAGTCTTTGGTCTATCAGGAGCGGGATGACCACCATCCCGAAATATGAATACATTTCCTCAAATGTCTCAGATCACTGTCATCGCTGATCTTTCACAGCACTGCACATGATTGCAGAATTTATAGTTAGTGATAAAGGACATGTCAGGGTTGTGTTGGTGTGTGTGCTCTAGTCTCCCCCCTCCCCTCCCCTCTGTGTCCTTGGAGCTGGGCGGAGTGTCTGCAGTCCTGGTTCAGCCCATCATCCTCATCATCACCTCTACAGTTTAAAACCCGGTTCAGCCTTCACCATGTGCTTCACCTGCCTCAGCCTCTAGCCCTGCCCAGTCCAGCCTAGCCCTTCTTTCCACCTTTTGCACATTTTTGTAATAAACCTTGTGGGATTATTGTCTGCATTTCGATTCGCCAGTCATATTATAACACCTCGTTGTACAGTCTGACTGCAACAGAAGGGAAAGACCCGGGGGACCTTTGAGCTGTAAGGCTATGAATTAACGAACATTGATGGACAAAACAAAACTGAAGGAGGAGTAGTAGTATGTGCGGCCCAATTTATAAAATAACAGAAAAAACATTAAAACTGGATGTTCAAAACTAGAACTCTCTCGAACTACATGAAAACTGAACAAAGAATTCGAAAAATCAGCAGTTAGTGACAAAAATATATACTCAACCTACATTCATGTTTCAGATCCTCTGCAAACGCGTCCTAAAATGTATTACTAATGTTAAATAGTTACTTCCGGGTTTACCGCGGTCGCATTTTGTCGCATTAAAACAGTATTTTTGTCATGAAAACGTTCACAGATCATTCTGAAAACCCATTCCAAGGAGGCAATGGCTTGTGACTATAGATCTATAATACATCCATGCTATAGATTGACAGATCTGCCAACTCACAGAGCCCTCACTCTTTGTCACTTTGTCTCCTGGTTCCTTTCCTGATCTGTTGGCATTTGATGATGGTATGTTGGTATGAGATGCTTTTCAGACATCCTTCTGGAACAGGGCTGGACTGGTCATCGGGCGTACCGGGCAATGCCAGAAGGGCCGATGCCCATATTTGGGCCGGTCTGTCTGCCTCATACAAAACACATGTTTGTGAAAAGTGTAAATCCGTTGAGAAATGTTTGAGGGGAGCGCGCGTGTCCGCGGGGCACCTGCTGTATGTGCTCGAACGGGATTCCATCGCCTCAGCGGCCGCAGTGTTCCCGCATCCAGCGGCTCTGAGCTGGACGCAGGAACCGCTCACCGGGAGCCGCTCACAACACAACACGGTGAGCGCGTAGCCGCAACGTGACCATGTACCCAAGACCATAAACGTGCACAGGACCATGCATGTCTTTTTGTAATTTGTGCACCCAATAAATACACCGCTGCAGAAAACAGTCCGCGTCTCCCCTCTCCTCTAAATTAAAGCTCGGGTACCTAAATTTTCCATTGCATTAAAAGTTCATGTTTGAGCCCAAAAGTAAAATGTTGTGAACAAATTAAACAGATTTAGAGCCAGCCAATGGCTGACATTATGCATTTCAGACTTTTTTGACCAATTCTCATGTCTGTGCCCACCTCCCTCACTCTGAGACATGTTTATTACTCTCTTGTAATGTAGACTATTGCACTTTATTTTTTTGTTGAAACTACAGACATCCTGATCCTCTACAGTATGCTTCCACATACTGTATAAACCAGGGGTCGGCAACCTTTAGTGCTCCTCCAGTGGCTCCTGGAGCCTTTTCAAAAATGTCTGAAAATGGAGTGGGAGGGCTATATTTTATTTCTAGTTTGAATGTGGTTTCTGTAGGAGGAAAAACATTCCTAACGTATTTCAATGCTGTAAAAATGTGTATAAGTAATATTCAATTTCAACATTTCTGTCAACGTAGTGCGTCATATCCTGTGGCGCGGCCCCGCGCCAGGCGGCCGCTGCTGTAAACAAACCGGCGTGTGTGCACGGATCCCAAAGATAAAAAGAGAACGAGTCGATAATAAGACTGGACTAAGGACAAGACTGAACATTTGCTTTTAGTCAATGAGGTAAGACTGCTCCATGTTTGCGATGTAATAGGAAGTTTTGTTGCAACACGAGGAACAATGAAGCACTAAATACCGTTCACAGGAATTACATGAAGGATTCTTTCACACAAAATCCGGAGCACCTTTTTCAGACTTCAAAAACCTCCGCAAAGACTGTGAAAGAAAAGGCCATTAAGGACATTCAGCTCCAGCAAACTTCAGCCTGTGACGTAATCGATATGAGCGGACAGTGCAGGTGTGTGACCTTTGAGCCAAAAAGCAGATTTATTTACTGTATTTCTACAGTTGCATGAAGGCAAAAAAATGGAAGTCAAAGTTAAAGCAGAGTCATCACGTGGTGCGTCATTCTCTCCAGGACACGCTGCAGTGAAAACACACATTTGACAATCATGAATGCTTATTATGTATTTGTAGCCTTTACTTGGTCATTTAGATATTAGGCTAATGTAGCTAATGTAGCTACATTGTGTAACCTTCATATAAGCTTTATACAAGGCTGTTATTTTTTTGCGGCTCCGGACAGATGTTTTTAGTTTTTTTTGTCAAATATGGCTCTTTGAACCTTTTGAGTTGCCGATCCCTGGTAAACAAACTGTAAAAAACGTGAAAAAAACATGCCTGGGCCGGTTAGAAGGAAAAAATGCCCGGGCCGTTTTTTTGTCCCAGTCCAGCCCTGTTCTGGAATGAAGCTCAACGGCCCCATCCACATTAAGGTTACCTAAGACTTTTATTCATGGATGTCTTCTCTCATGTGTCTACAACAAAAAGATTTTAATTTGTTAAGATAAATGACAGCTTTACACTAAAAGTAAACTTTTTTAGATAAAAATACAGGAAGTAGAGCAGAGTTCTAGAACTGACAACTCATCCTAAAGTTTGTCACACTTTAATATTGATTTTATATCAAATAATCACATTCCTCAGAGGAAATTTGTTTCATGATCATTTCTGAACACATAGTTCTGCCCAAGCAAGAAGTCCTCACAACCAGGAAGCAAAATTAGAAAACCAAAAAATTTGCCTACATTAGCATACACAAAAACACCCACACACACTTACAACCACAATACCATATTATTGGCCTGTGTTAACGCACACACACACGAAAAAAAATCCACCCCAGCATTGACACGCATTTGTTGGGCCAAGATCAGACTTTTGGACAAACCTATAAAGCCATTTTTGAGGTGGTAAAAGGCCTCATTAGAATGCGTTGTACAATTCTGTTTCCTGTACCATTGGTTGTTCAATTTAGCTGTTGCTCAATAAATGTACTGATGTGCAAATGGAACCCTGCTATTTGTCAGTACTGCAAGTCCTATTTTCTTCTTTTCAAATTATAGTGCCCCTTGATTTAAACAAAATAACGTTTTGTTTGCCCCACTCCCAACAGAAAGAGGCTTGTAAAAGTAACATGTCTTGCACAAGGAGCCCTGTGAGTCACCCTGCCCAAGTGAGGGTGGGGTGGTCCCAAGCCCTGGTGATCCAAGATGGCGTCCTATTCAAATCAAAGGATTGTGCTCAGTAGCGCATGTGCCACCACGGAGGCCCAAAGATTAGCGTAACTCGCCTATATTTGGGCATCGTCTAGTCCACCCGGTTCTGTGCATACTCATGGTTCTATAATAATAACTGGATAGGGTATTACTAGCTTATAGCTGTCCCACCCATGGCCACAGGGGGCGCCTCCAAACTCCACTCAGAAAGGCCCTGGTCCGACTGGGATTCGAACCCAGGACCTTCTTGCTGAGAGGCAAGAGTGCTATCCACTCAGCCACCGTGCCTATGTCATTATAGATCCATAGGTGGTCCTTTAATTTTCAGTTTTCTGTATTAAAGATGTGCTAAAAATGTGACAAGAGGCTAAAAGTACATGCATGTGTTAGATTTCTACTTTTAAACAATTAGAAATTCACCGCCCACGGTCTCCACAGGTTTCCGGGTCCGCTCCTGGTGTCTCTGGCTCTTGGCATTTCGTCCGGTGTTGCTTTGGTGGTCAGATTTTAACCCCCTGGACAATTGCTGGTGGCTGACAGCTGTAAATAACCTTCAGAGAGTGTAATTCAAAAACCTCTAGACCTGAGTTTAACATTTCCATACAAATGACAATAGAGAAATAATTTTAGGTAATTTTATTGCAGGAATGATTATATAAATTCCAAAAGCACAGCAAATGCAAAATCAATGTAGAATACAATGTCGAAATACTAATAATAACTAAGACCACTTTTGGTGCCCGCTTCCTCCAGCCTCTAGCTTCCTCTTTATGCCGCTAAGCCGCTTCCCGGCCAGGGCCCTGTGAGGCTGGTGATGCAAAACTCTGAGAGCGCTCTCGTAAATCGCTGGCGTTCTCCCTCTGCTGTGTAATTCTATTTTGGCCGACAAAGGAGCCCAAGAGTGGGAGAGTGCGCTTCCTCTCCACTCTCTGACTCTGTCCGCTGCCCCGCTTCTGCGTCAATTATCCCCTGAAGTTGTTGGCTGATCAAAACACCAGGCAATCGAAGGACTGAGTCTGGTCCTCGGAGGTCGTTCCCGATTCAGCTCCGCGGAGAGATCTCGTTTCTAGTCTGTTTCTAGTTTTTACAATCCTCAAAGATTATACGCATGCCCAAATTTGGTCCTTCCTTTTGTCATTTCCCCTGGCTATGTCATTCTGTACGCGTCCAGTTACACAATCAATGCTTCTGTCATTCGATCTTGTAATACACATGAAAGTAAAACATCTCAAAATACAGAGCATATTCTATAATACTTCTGGTTACATGAGAACATAAAATACAGCATATTCCTATGTGATATAAAACTTAAAAGTATAGCCTACAAGAAAGCCCCTCTATCCCCTCAATCCAACTTCTGATTAAATTCTATCACTTACATGACCTCTTCATGACACTCCAAAATATTGACGGCCTTACATGCCTCCAAACATAGCAACGATCCCCCACAACAAGGCTATTATCTGCCACAACAGCCATCGGTGGTGCTCACTGGTCCCCACGCTCCACCAAACACTCATTTGATGCCATAGAGGGACGAGCCCTCCAAGACCCTCTAATTACCGTCTATGTGGAAGGCAAAGATCTACATGCAACAGTGTGTATGAAGATGGACTGTAAAATGGCAAAACTTTTCTTGTATCTTCCACCCATCAATTTAATTGAGAGAGACGTTTTGAGCAAAAATTTACAGTAACACAAGTTTGATTCTCTTTTTTGATACATTTAAACATTTTTGGAGAACAATACTCTGAGCAGAAATACAACATCTTCTACAAAGTAGCAATATCAAGGACATGGTATTGCTTCTTTGTAGAACGGGGACAATAGTTAGGCAGAAATGTTTCAGCGTTGGAAGCTGCCCACCTTTGGCAGTGAAGAACAGAAGCACAGCTGCTGATGAAGATTCGGGGAAGGTTCGCCCCATCGGCCAGCGGGGTCTGTTCGGCACACTTTGTATTAGCGGCTAAAACTACTTGGTTGAACTCTGTTTTAGCCCTGTGGCCATGTAACTTTACATGTGATGTGCAATAAATTCCTGCTGGCACTAATTGCATAGTGCTTCCAACAACAAACCTGGATGAGATGAAACTAAACAAGGGTCAACTTATTTTCCTCAACAGTACCCAGCTTTAATGCAAGGACATAAATGCTTAAATCATGGAAAGCTATATTACTCTGACGCATGAGTGTGCCCTGTTTGCATAGTTGAAAACAATAAAACAGGTTTATTGCTGTGATAATTGAGTGAGGGATCAGCAGGCACGCCTCGCCGCATCAGCAGGACATAGTGACGCACAGTGATCATCCTCCTAACCCATAATTAGTCCACCCACCGATGGGTGGAACTTCTACAGGAACCGTCCTCTCAGTGGCCGTGGCTCCACTGCAGAGTAGGACCCCTCAGCGACGACATAAGCAACACTCAGAGCCAAACCCATTTACAGTATTTATTTAAAAGTTGGAACTGCTGTGGTTGTTAAGGTTTTTTTTTAAAGACAAATCCAGCAAAACCCAGAAGTCAGGCAGCGCTGCCCTGGTGCTGTCTTGCTAAATAAGTAGCTGCGTGAAACTGTCCCGTGGCTGAATTGTCACTTCATTATAATGCCTGCAGTGTTTTTGTTTCAACAACTGTGTGAAAATATAAGCCTGAAATTGAACCGTGTTTGAATTTACTATTTATTGATTCCATACAAGACGCACTTCGTTTTTTCTAAAACACGGGACGATTCTGTAATTTAAGGGACGGTTGGCAACCCTACACACAAAAAGTGGAGTGTTATATTGACTCTCAGTCAAATTTAACATTTTTTTAACCCTGAAATCAAGAGTTATATTAACACCTCGAGAGTTACCATAACACATGTCAGGTCATCACATCACACCAGGAGGTATTTTATTATTATTATTTTTAATGTTAATGTAACAATATGTCAGGTCATCACACAACAGCAGGCGTTTTATTTTTACGATTTTTTATTATGTCACATTTTTTGAGTAGCTACTATACACTATAAAATGTTAAATTAAGACAATTTGAATAAAAAAGGATAAGCATCCATCATCAAAAGGCACAACAATCGTTTTCCCAACCAGTAGTACTTCTAGAATTACAGAAAACACAGGGATACAACCTGCTTCAGCAGAGTGGGGTGTCAAACCAGTCCTCAAAAGGCCACTGTGGCTGCAGGTCTTAGTTCCAACCTGAGCAGGAGCACTATAGACTCCACCCATTTCCTCAGGTGAGCCCAGTTTTAACCTGAAGATCTGAGGAAATGGGTGGAGTCTGCTGTGCTCCTGCTCAGGCTGGAACTGAAACCTGCAGCCACAGCGGTCCTTTCTGGAACCAGTTTGACAAACTTGATAAAAACAATGATCTACTCATACATAAAACTTGACAACATAACTGCTATTCACACACACTTGCAGTTAGTGTTTGGTTTTTTTCACAACTCCTTTACCCCAGGAGACTAATTTTCCCCACATCAATGTTGAACACTGCTCTGGTCTGAATAAATGTGTAAAGATTGACTAAAGCAGCATCTTAGGATAGTTGAACACAAAATGACTTAAAAAGTTCAAAGGTTGCCTTGTCTGGGATGAGATGAGAGTCCAGTCTAATGTTGTCCATCTTCACCGGTTGCTGCCCGTCCGCAGGATGTTAGGGTGCTCAGGCAACAGTGAAGGTGCTCCTCCAGGCTGCAGCATAGGTTGAAAAAAAGAAAAACATTAACATTAGCATTAACAAACTGCAAGTGGTTAATGGATAAATGAGACAACTGTGTGCTGCTGTCTGCGTTTGCATGAGTACAAAACAAACACTCCCTCAGGGATGTACAAAGTGTGGACATACCCTGTGTACGTAAGAAGAGTTTATTGCTTAGAAAAGAGATGCGGGGTGTAGTCTTATTCTTATACTTTATCAAAAATAAAATGTAAACTTAATTGCATGATGAAATATATTTAGCAAAAATAAACGTCACCCGCTAAGTAACTGTGTGCGGGAGACTCATTATTTGTTTTTATAAATTCACTGATGCACCAGACTGAGAACGGTGTGTGTAGCATTCTCCAAACTTTGAGTAAAATGTATATTACCTGCAGAAAGATGTCTTTTTAGGGCTTTCTGTCGGCGTCCTAACCTGCTCAAGCTGTAGCCAATCACACGAGGCACACGAGTCGAGTCGCGTGAGGGACTTTGCATGTTGGCGTTTGGCATTTTTCCTGGTTAAATGAATGGTTATTCAATCTACAATTGTTGGATTGTGGATTTAATGTCAACCACTACTAGACAGGACCATTTCTGGTTTGTGTGTGGACTTTGATTGTGAATGCGGGTTGAAATACAACCTCGCCCGGTCAACACGGAATCTGACAGCGAGTGCTGTCAGTCTGTCAGTCTGACAACTATCCACAACAATCACAATGGCACCGCCTAAGAAGGCCATAACAGCAGAAGAGATCGAGGAAATAGTAAAGAAATCTCTGGAATTTGTTTCTGGGAAAATCTCGACAATCAAACTCAAGAAAAAGCAAGAAAGCATATTGGGACTAGTGGAGGAAGTCAAAGCGCTTCGCGTTCTGAATGCGGAGAAATACTAAAAGATTGAATACCGGGAGAACAGGGTGGCTGATCTCGAGCAATACTCCAGAATGAATGACGTGGTTATTTCGGGACTCAAGGTTCGGCCCAGCTCATACGCCAGAGCGGTGTCCTCCGTCCAGGCTGATGCGGCTGATGCAGAGACTGCAGCCACCTCAACCGAGGATCAAGTTACCGCTTTCTTTCACTCCAAAGGAATCAACTTTGAGCCAGAAAATGTTGAAGCTTGTCACTTACTACCGAGAAGAGACAACGTAACGGGCAATCGAGTGATTATCATGAGGTTTGTGAACAGGAAACACAAAATTGCACTGCTCAAAGAGGGCAAAAAGTTGAAAGGAACTAACGTCTATGTAAATGATAATCTGACAAAGCAAAACTCAGAAATCGCCAAAAAAGCAAGATATCTGACAAAATTGAAAAAGATCCAAAACACCTGGACTTCCAACTGCAAGATATTTATCAAGCTCAATGGGTCACCAGAAGACTCAAAAGTACTCATGATTAAAAGGATGGAGGATCTGGACAAATATGAATAGGCCTATTAGGCCAGATCAGCAGACTTTAAATGACTAGTCCAAATATCCTAATGTCTATCAATGGGGAGACACTGGTTCAGGATCGAAATGAAAGGAATTTGCCACAATTACAAGCGTCTCACTTCACAGACCATAGTATGCAAGACGGAAAATGATGTAGACCCGGAAAATATCTTTTTTACGTCTATCAATAACAGCTGCTGCTACTTCACCAGTGATCAGTTTAATTCAATCAGTTCAAACAGTTATGGTAAATTGTCAATTATCCACATTAACAGTAGAAGCCTTTACGCAAACTTTTTGGACATTAAGTATTTTCTGTCTCAAATTGAACAACCCTTCAGCATTATTGCAATATCTGAGACTTGGATAAATACGGTGAAAGGAGCGGATTTTAAGTTGGAAGGATATGAATTTATACACCAAGACAGACAGAGCAAAGGGGGGGGAGGGGTTGCTTTTTTTGTTCATAACTGTCTAAAGTTCAATGTTATTGAAAACATGTCGCTTGTAATCAACAATTTGTTGGAGTGTTTGTCAATCCAAGTTGAAACAGATGACGGTAAAAAAAACAATTATAAGTTGTATTTACCGGACACCGGGTTCTTGTATTGATTCATTTAGCGGTTGGATGGTCGAAATGTTTTTAGAGAAAACATCTAAACCCATATTTATTTGCGGGGACTTGACTATTGATCTTCTGAACCAGGACAATCACAACATGAACATTTTGTAAACACTATTTATAGCATGAATTTACATCCCAAGATCACTAGACCGACTAGGATAACTGCAAATAGTGCAACTTTAATTGACAACATCCTCACAAATGACATATTCAACTGTACTACTAGTGGACTTCTCATTACGGATATTAGTGATCTATGACATGAATTTTACTAATTACTATTTAACTAATCAGAAAATAAACAGGCCTACACTGTATAAGAGAGTATCAACAGCGGAAACAATAACAGCATTTAAATATGAATTACTGCAACAAAATTGGAACAACATTTACAATAAGACTGACATTAATAGTGCATATGATGAATTTATAAAGACATTTAGTAGTCTGTATGACAAAAACTGCCCGTTAAAGAAAGTAAAGGCCTCAAGTAGACCGTGTGAGCCATGGATGACAAAAGGTCTGCAAAATGCTTGCAAAAAGAAAAATACTCTGTACAGGGAATTCATAAAGTTAAGGACCACTGAGTCTGAACAGAAATATAAAAAATATAAAAACAAGCTAATTAATATTCTGAGAAAATCTAAGAAAGAATACTATAACACTTTGTTGGTTAACAGTGAAAATAACACAAGGGAAATCTGGAAAATACTAAATAAAGTAGTTAAGAATACAACTGGTCAGGGGAATTACCCAAATTACTTTACTGTGGAAAACAAGGATACAATATGAAGGATGTTGCAGATCATTTTAATACATTTTTTTGGCGTTGGACCAGACTTGGCCAAACAGATCCCACCAGTTAATCCTCCCATCGATTGTTACATTGATCAAAATCTGAATTCAATGTTCCTTAATCCGGTAGAGGAGAGAGAGATTATTGATATTGTTCTCCACAGTAAGAGTAAATCCTCAGCAGATGTAGACAATATTGATATGACTTTAGTTAAGAACGTTATTGAAGGAGTCTCAAAACCATTAGCATATATCTGTAATTTGTCATTTAAATCCACAAAAATTTAAAATAGCAATAGTCACTCCATTATACAAAACACGCAATAAGCATCTCTTTACGAACTATAGGCCAGTGTCTTTACTTCCTCAGTTTTCAAAAGTTCTTGAAAAACTTTTCATTAAGCGTCTTGATAACTTTTTGGATAGACACAATATATTAAGCAAAAACCAGTGTGGTTTCCGTAGCAACAGAGCAACATCAATGGCATTGATTGATGCCACAGAGAACCTCACTAATGCATTGGAACAAAAATATCATACAATTGGTTTATTTTTAGACCTGAAGAAAGCGTTTGACACAATTGATCACTCTATTTTATTTCGTAAACTTGAGAAGTATGGGGTCAGAGGTATTGCATTGGATTGGGTAAGGAGTTATTTAAGTAAAAGGAGTCAATACGTTAAACTGGGGAATGCTTGCTCATTGTGGAGGGAAATTAAGTGTGGAGTCCCTCAGGGCTCAGTTCTGGGCCCAAAATTGTTTATTCTTTATATAAATGATTTAGGTAAGGTGTCAAAGGTCGCGAAATTAGTTTTGTTTGCCGATGACACTAATGTTTTTTTTTCTGGACCTGATTTGAAACAAGATTACAGTAGACTTGGAAAAATTCAAAGTTTGGTTTGATGTAAATAAGCTATCTTTGAATGTGGAGAAAACAATGTTTTTATTTTTTGGCAACAACAAGAATGAAATGCAAGTTCAAATTAGATTAAATGGCATAACTATTGAGAGAGTTAAGGAAATCAAATTTTTAGGGGTAATAATTGATGAACAAGTTAACTGGAAATCTCATGTCAAATACGTTCAAGCAAAACTGACCAGAAGTATAGCCTTATTGTATAGAACAAAATCTGTTTTTGATTATTGCTCACTTCGTATATTGTACTGTGCACTCTTTCTTCCATATCTCACATATTGTGCTGAGGTATAAGGAAATAACTACACCACTACAACGCATCCGCTGTTCGTTCTTCAGAAAAGAGCAATACGAATCATGCATGGAGTGGGTTATCGGGAGCATACAAATCCTCTATTTCTCCAGTCGAAGTTGCTCAAATTCAAAGATCTTGTTGATCTACTAAAAAACAATGCATTACCTCGAAATGTTCAAAAAATGTTTTCATTGCATAAAAAGTCTTACAACACAAGGAATTCAATGGAATTTAAAGTCATAAAAGAGAGGACAAGAAGGAAAAGTTTCTGTATTTCAGTTTGTGGAACAAAATTGTAGAACAGTCTTGATATTAAGTTAAAAGAGTGTCATAATATATTTCCATTTTACTTTTGTCTTTGTTCAAGTTTTAATAGTAAATGATAATTTTGCGACTCGGATGGGAGAGTAATTTGAAATTAGGGGTGGGATTAAATACATTTTTACTTCTTCCCACTCCCTTTTGTACATGAAACAAGACAATGTATTATTTGTATTATTAATATTATTACGATTATTTTATTTACATATACTTCTATGTTAACTGAACATAATTACTATTCATTTTGGTGCATCTGTTGTGTACTTAAATATACAATTTGTCTGAGTATCTTGTTTGGTTAAGTCTTGTAACTACGCATGTACGAAATGAAAATAAATGAAAATAAATGAAAAATGAAATGAATGTGGGCGTATGAAGCGACGCACGCCCCGCCTCATCAGCAGGACAGGACGCAGGGACGCGCCGTGACCATCCTCCTCACCCTCAGTCCACCCACCTGTCACCCTGGGGGGGGGGAGAGGAGAGTGTGCGCTCACAGCTTAGGCAGAGTCAGGATGAAACACGTCAGGAGCGCGCTGGTGTTTGCCTCCGGGCTGGTCACGGGCTTCGTGGCGCTGCGTCTGGTGATGGACTGGGACCTCTCCACGCAACTCATGATCGCCATTCCCGAGCAGCGCCTCTCGGTCCCCGCGCAGACAGTCGGTAGGTCCGCTTCCATCTATACTACTACTAATTAAACGCATTTTTTTCTCGCAAAGCCTGGATATTTAACTCTGATAAATTAAAGCTGGGGTGCCTAACTTACAAACCCCACCAACACATCTTCTGACTGGGCCCTTATATTTTTATCTTTCGTTTTAATGTTCTGTGATTATTTATGATTTTAATGCTATCTTGTTCAGCACTTTGAGTTGCCTTGTGTATGAATTGTGCTATACAAATAAACTTGCCTTGCCTTGCCTTGCCTTGCTCTTTAGTAATTACATGTCTATTTTAACTATATATGTTGTTATTAATGCAGTACGGTATAATGATATATTGCTGATCAATGTTGTTCTCCGTGACAGCAGTTTTTTTATAGACTACAATTGTATTACAACTGCCTCTGCCATTTCTGTTTTATAAAAGCAAAGTAAGTTCTCAAAATGAAAAAGGTTAGAGATATGTTACATATTACATATATACAAAAGATAAGCAAATTTCTAATAGGCATGTTGTGGTCTGACTTGTTATTTTTACAAGACTCTTTCTGTTGTCGTGCAAAATGTATTATTTACAGTATGAAATAACAATTATTTTGATAATCAATTAGTTGGACAATAATTATTCATTCACTGAAACGGTTTATTGTTCAGATCCTGAATATAGGGCATTTTAAACATTTGACCAAAAGAAAAGATGTGTGATTTGTTACTTAATTGAAAACTATTTTTAAAATAGATTCATTGTTTCACATCACACTGTAAACATCCCTCTTAGTATTCATGAAAGGATACATTGCGGTATGGCAGGTTTTATACTTTAAACAAGACGTAAGTATAACAAGTTCTTCTGCATAAGAAGAACCTGTTATACTGCAGCACACCCATGCTGCATTACCGCGGGTAGCCAAAATAACTGAACTGCCTGCTGTTGTAATATCCATAACGACCAGCAGGTGGCCTAAAATCAAGTTTTGTAAATTACTAGACTAGTACTATTCAAATTATTCTTGTTAACCCCTTTATACTTCTCAGTGCTAGTCACAAAATACTTCAATATTGTATTTGAATATTCTGGTATCACAATATGAATTGTAGCAAATTTTAGACTGACTTATGTATATATAAAAAAAGTTCACAAATTTTAGAACATGTCAATTTTTATTCAATTAATTGTTATTTTCAAAGATTTGCCTGAATTTTGTTTTTTATAATACATTGAATTGAAACCATTAAACGATAATCTTCCTATCAAGCCAAAAGAAAGACTAATGCAAATACTACACTAAGACCTATAAAGATATAAACAGTACTTGCTACAACTTGATACAAACCAAAATGAATCTTAACATATTTTAATGTTGTCCCTATCTCAATGTTAACCTGAATCAAGATGAGAAAACACAAACTGAACACTTTTTAAAACAAACAAACCCAAATTAACAATAACAAAATGAAGCACATTAAAACATAAGTAAACTCCGTAGAAGTGCACTTGTTTCTGCAACTTTGTTAATGATAATGTCATTATCCAATGACAAAAGGATGTCTTTTTCTGTAGACATAAGCATAAATGCTTCTAGTCTCTTCTGGCTGATTGTGCTTCTGAGTCGACTTTTGATAAATTTGGAGAAACTTCGCTCACATGCCACTTGTGTAATTGAGAGGGTAAGCAAGTATTTGTAGGCAAGGCCTATGGCATGGTAAGCATCAGTGAAAAGGTTGTATTGTGATAGAATGAGATGGACACAGATGATGCAATTTTTGCAAGAAGAACATGTTTTCTTTTTTAATTCAACTTCAGCGTCTGGTCCTTGTTAATTTTCTTGGTCCTCACAGGCTTCCCTTACAGTGAATGCTTCTATAGGGGACTATTCTATTCTATTTCTATTTAAGCCTGTCCCACTGTGTTGCAACATTGTAAAGTTCTGTGCGCAAAGATGTTCCAGAGGTTCTGCTGTCAAATTTAAGCAGGCATTTGCTTATCTCTTCCAGTGCTGAGTCAGGGAGCCTGTTTTATTTGATACTAGGAAAGTGTCTTGGATCTAAGTACGCAAAATCAGCACAGAGTTTTGCATTAGAAAAGAACCTCCTATGAATGCTGTCAGTCACTGTGTCTAAAATGACATTGTGAACCTTCACTTTGTAGTAATCATATGCTGATAGGTACTCATCTTCTGCACTTTCCCCTGGCATCATCTTTTTTGGGAAAGGGTAGGTTGTACAGAAAGCTCAGATTCCTTCTCTCCAAGCTTCTCATTGGCCCATACCACAAACCTTTCTGCTGCACTTTTAATGCCATCAAAGTCCCTTAAACACTTTCTTAGCTCCTCTTCTGTGCCCTCAACCAGCCTCTGTGCCGTGATGAGCTCCATACCCTTTGTCTGTAAATACTTTGAAAGAGGTGTTGTTTGCTCAAAAATCCGTAGGAAGATTTGGGCAGTGAGGACAGTTTCATATTTCAAAAGGTTTTCAATAAACCCTCTTGCTTTTGCTCTCACAACTGGCATCTGTGTGTTGTCTTCAAGAATTGAGTCCAGTGTGAGGAGCGTCTCAACATATAAAGACTCCTTTGGATCTCCATACCCACCAAATACTTTCCGCACAGCCTGATCCTTGGCCCACCATCGTGTTTGGCCTATTGTGCCTAAACGTTTTTTTCTGGCATCCTGGCTGTATTTTTCCCATGCTCGCATTCGCTTGTACGACTCTTTTACAAACACAGCTACATCATTTAAGAGGGAGAAAAGGGAAGCACTGTCTATAACACTGCCAGTAGCATCTGCCAGAACGAGATTCAACAAATGTCCATAACACCACACATGTACCTGGTTTGGAGCATGCTCACTGAGAAAGGCTGAAAAGCCACGGTATTGCCCCTGCATATTTGCAGCACCATCAGTAGAGTTTCCAATGCAGTTACTGATGTCAATGTTGAGGTTAAGCAGCACTCTTTTTAAAAGCTCAACAAAATGTTTCCCTGTTGATGTTTCAGTGTCCACTACTGAAATAAGGCGTTCATGTATGACATTTGTGACATAGCTAATGATGATGGAGCACTGATCTTTAGCGCTAACATCTTGAGTGGTGTCTATCTGTACAGAATACATGCCCGACTGTCTCACCTCTTCAGCAATTGCACTCTTGATCAGTTGGCTAATGGCATCCAAGACTTTATTAAATATGTCTTTTGACATAAGGGTGATGAGAGAACCTCTCCCTTTAGCTCCACTTTCATGCTGCTTCTTGCTATTTTCCACACATGTCTTTACATGTTGTTGGAGGACAGTGTCATACTTGCTCAAAAGTAAGATTAATTCAAGCGCATTTCCATGATTTTGTGAACCATCATCCAAGCTTTAGGCAGCCTCTTCTTTGGATCTGTAGCTAAGGCCACATTTACCGATGACTTTGATTACATCCACAATACGTTCCATTACTTCACGCCTTTTTTTTACTTGCGAAACACGTAATGACATTTGAGTGCCACACAATAGGCTTTTTATATCGTCCTTCTGTAATCTTAGAAAGTATGCATCAGAACAATCTCTATGCATTTTACTTTTTTCATGCTCCTGTATCCTCTGGTGAATGTGTTTCCAATCATTCATGCCTCCTTGAACAAATGGACTCTTTACATCATGAGGTGCAAATGCAAGGCACACGGAACAGTAAAGGGCATTTTTTTGGTCACAAGTCAGCCACCTGCGGTTGCTGCCATCCTTTCTAACAAAAATCTTTGGCAGGGGATGTTCAGTATTTTGATGAGGGTGATAAGAGAAAAAACATCAAAATCGTGGTCTGAAGGACGAGCAAAGTAATTGAAACTAGACAGCTCATCATCTGTTTCAGGTTGCTGTTGTCTGTTGTTTGATGCCTCTTTCTGCATTTCTTCCTCTCCCTGTATCTCTTCCTCTCCCTGAGCTCCCTCTGTCCATACAACATCTACAGAGGCACCTGCATTAAATGATAGCAACATGTAAATTGTAGCATAATTCTGCAATAATCATGCTTGTATCTTGCTCACCTTTGTCTTGTTGTGCGATATTAGTAGGAAGCATACTACTGAGTCCTGGCACATCTTTTGACACACACACAAAATATTCAACTGTTACTTTTCTAATGTACAAACTAAAGAAGTTAAACATTTTATATTAATGCAATATACTTTATGGATGGATGGATGGACGTTATGAAATAAATAAATTAATGGCCTGAAAAAGGCTTAGTGAATTTTGATTAAAAATGCAATATTCTTATTGGTTTTTACCTGCCCATTCCTGAGAGTAATCAGGCTCTTCATTAATATGAATGGCCGATTGTTGTAGCTGAGGACCTAAGAAGCAATCAATCTTATTGACGGAATGCTAATCATTTAGGAAATCATGTCGTCATGTTTTTGCATTTTTTTTTTTTGCTACCTTACCGCGGTCTGATGCCTCTTCATCAGCGGAGCTGGAGCACTTTTTATTGAAAAAAACGACCAACTTGGCACATTTGGCTGCCCCAGCTTCAAGAGCTTTTCTTTTTTTTAATCGAATTTTTTCTGCTCCGCCCTTGATTTTGTTCCTTTCCATTTTACAAATACTCGAGTTGGACAGATGTCATTTCACAATGGAGAGACCCATGACGAAAAGATGCGATTTGAAGTATTTTATTAACGCATGTTTGGCACCCTAGGCCCCGGAGCGGTGCTGTTGAGCGCGGCGCTTGCTCCCGCGCATAGAGATCCCCCCAGGGCCTAGGCACTGGTGGCGGCAGAGGCAGCAGGCAAGCACGCTCGATTGAGAGAAGGAGGAGGTGGGGCGGCGGAGGATGCATTGCGAACAGGTGCGTTAGCGACATACACGATGCAGACTTGGAAGACCAGGAAGTGGGCGTCTCCGGCTTTTGACACGCCGGCCTGGCGGTTATTGGTTGACTGGAAGAGGGCGTTGCTGTGCGATGAGCCAAGGATGAGAGCAGGCCTGGAGGAGCTGGGCAGCAGCAGGCCGGGTCTACCAATGTGAACTTTCGCAAGCTTCATTTCACAATGGAGAGACCCATGCGATTTGAAGTATTTTATTAACGCATGTTTGGCGCCCTAGGCCCCGGAGCGGTGCTGTTGAGCGCGGCGCTTGCTCGCGCGCATAGAGATCCCCCAAAGATGCGGGACTGCGATGGGATTTGCAGGACGCACTGCGCAGGCCTGAAAGCATAAGTGCGAGGCTTCTCTGCACGCTGCTCGGCCAGGCTGCGTCTGATGGGGGCAAAAGTGAAGCAGGAAGTTTAGCGGGATAGTTGGTGAGCACCTGCGAGCGTGGGTGCGAGCAGCTCAGCACGCTTGCTTTGGAGAGCATGGGCGCGAGTCCAGCTCAGCACTGCGTTGGCTGGGCTGCAACTGTAGGGCAGAATAGAGCAGAAAAATAGCAGAATAGCAGAGGCAATGGGAGCCTGAGAGTGCGGGCGCGAGACAGCTCAGCACGGTTGCTCAACCGGGCTGCACCTGTTGCAGCAGAAGGATAGCGGGACCTGAGCGAGCTGAGAACATGAGCGCATCATGTTCAGCCAGACGCTGCAGCGGGAGAAGGGGAAACCCTTAGCGATGCTGAGAACATGAGCGCGGGGCTGCTCAACGCCCACTCCGGGGAGTAGAGTGCGAGTCCAGCTCTGTGCATCATGTTCAGCCAGACGCTGCAAGCTGGGGCATCTTTGAGCGAGCTGAGAACATGAGCGCATGCATCATGTTCAGCCAGACGCTGCAGCAGCGGGAGAGCGTTTGAGGAGAGTGCGTGCCGCCACCAGGATCTTATTGCTTTGCTTACTTTTGCTTTGCTTTGCATTGCTTTTCTGGGAGCTTACGAGGAAGCCAGTAGTCGTTGTGCTGCCATGATGACGGTTGCATCTGGCCTGATGTAGGTGGAGAGAGCCAACGAGGACCAGCGCCCCAGCTGTTGCAGAGAAAAGTGGGGGAGCCCCAGCGAGGCCGCGCGCGTGGCAGCGCCTATCCTGAAGGAGTGGGCTGTGTAGATCTGGGGAGACAAATTACAGAGGAGCAGTAGGGATCTTAGCTGAGCTCTGAACCAGGTCGCTGTCATGGGAAGGTTGTCTGGAGTGAGAAATAGAGGTCCGTTAAGATTTGACTACGGAGGCGAGTGTAACGCATCATGGACCTGTAGGGGCAGAGAGATGTGTCGGAGCGAGCTATTATTATGTTGCAGGCGCCTTTGATCTTTGAATGTTTGAGATGAAGGTTGAAATGGTCAGGGGACATTATGTTGGGTGAGAAGAGCGACCTTTGTTTAATGCTTCCACTACGTCGAGATTATCACACATGACAGAGATCCTCTTTCGCTGCCTCGTGTGATTCCACAGCGCGCAGGCCACGACCACTGGGAATATCTCGTGTAGGGCAGAGGAGATGCTCCGGGGAAAAGTAGCGGGCCACGGCCCGGCGAACCACTGGTCCTGGAAGAACCCCCCAAAACCCACAGAAGGGGCAGCGTCCGTGTAGAAGCGGAGACCTGTAGGGGCAGAGAGACATATCGGAGAGGGCCATGGATGTTGCAGGCGCCGTTACGCTTAGAATCTTGAGGTGGAGATTAGATAATCAGGATAGTAGGATGGTCGGGAAAAGCCGTGTCTCGGACCGCATTGAAGGTTGAGTGAGCAGTAGTGAACTCGCTTATGCAGAGAAGCCATAGAAGGCGAGCAGGAAGATGCTGCGAGGAGGGCAGACATGTACTTGGAAGATGAGCCGGAGTTCAGCGCCGCTGCAGGATGGGCAGCATGATGGGGAGCCTGCGATCAGAAGAGTGAAGAATACAGTTATGGATGCCTTTGATTAGGAGTTTGATTGACAGCTCAGCGCAGCTACTCGGCCAGTTGCATCTGATAGAAGCAGAAGATTAAGCAGAGAGATGAAGCATGACCGCCGAAGCGACCCTGAGAGCATAGGTGCGAGTCCAGCGCAGCGCGGCATACTCAGCCGGGCTGCATCCATTAGAAGCAGAATAAGGAGCAGAACAGCTGATGCGAACTGAGAGCATGGTGCGAGGCAGCTCAGCACAGCTCTGCATCTATTTAGTATGGATTTGAGTTGGGCTCCGGACCAGTTAGCCGTCAGGGGGAGGAGAATGGAGCAGCAATGAGGGAAGGAAGCCTGGTTACTGCTTGCAGTTTGTGCGCTGAGGTTTGAACTGGATCCTGCCCAGCGAGACTGGAACAGAAAAGATTTATGAATGACACTGAATGATAAGGAGAGATTGACTGTTAGTATGAGATCTCCAGACCCCTAAAACAGCGGTGCACGAGGGGGGCCCGGCCTGGGCGGGGCCCGAGAGAGTCCAGCAAGGCGAAGCGCGAGCCACCCTGGCGGCGAGAGCAGCGCCGGGATCCCGAGAAGCAGTGTGCGGAGAACGCCGGGAAGCAGCCGCCAACGGCCGTACGGCAGGTGCCCACGAAGCGTACGCGAGCCACCAGCCGAGGCACCGGCAGAGGCACCGGCAGAGGCACCAGCAGAGGCACCAGCAGAGGCACCAGCAGAGGCACCAGCAGAGGCACCAGCAGAGGCACCAGCAGAGGCACCAGCACAGGCACCAGCACAGGCACCAGCACAGGAACCAGCACAGGCAGAGCCTGCAGACCAGCGCGCGGGGCCCGGACGGAGCCTGCAGACCAATGCACGGGGCAAAACAGAGGGGCTGCAGACCTACAGGGCTGGAAGCGGAAGTGCGAGAAGTTACGGGAGTCCCACCCGTGGATAGAAACGAAACACGCGTGCCGGTTGCATCCTGCCGAGATCGCCGGCGTCGTCCTCCATGGATTTCTCCCAGTGCTGCTTCGGACAAATTTTGCCTCTGGAACAAAACTGAGTGTGCGTTCGGAATCAGCTGTGGAACTCCGGCAAAGCCCCGAAGTTTCCGTAAGGCGGGGAGACGAGAAAGGAGCAGGGCCGTGGTCAACATGTCGCCCTTCCAATCCATCATTAAACATCAGAAGAAAATACAGAACCAACATTCTCACTGGTGCACACTGGAGTAGTCTTGCAGTTTTTCCGATGTGGTTTTACTGCAAATGGCAAGTAAATTCATCTGAATCCGAAACATTCCCATGCGAATAACAGATGTCTCCTGGAGCCATCTTGCTGCTTTGGTTATGGCAGATATGCATGAACGATCACTTTTCCACACGTTCATTAGCTCCAACTCCCCTTCACACTCATTGCAGATTCACATTGGGCCCTTTTTCTTTCTGCTGCACTTTCAAAATGCAACAACTGCAGTTTAGTTACCTAATCATTTAATACTAGTGACCTATGCTATTTAAAATGCAGCCCCTCCTTTATCCCTCAGATAAACTAATTTGAAGGTGCTGCCACCACCATGTTTGTGGGGATGGTGTTCTTTGGGTGATGTGATGTGTCGGGTTTGCACCAGACATAGCGTTTTCCTTGATGGCCGAACAGTTCAATTTTAGTCTCATCAGACCAGAGCACCTTCCTCCATACATTTTGGGAGTCTCCCACATGCCTTTTCGTAAACTCAAAACGTGCCATTTTGTTTTTAGCTGAAAGTAATGGCTTTCTCCTGGCCACTCTGCCATAAAGCCCAACTCTATGGAGCGTACGGCTTATTGTCGTCCTATGTACAGATACTCCAATCTCTGCTGTGGAACTCTGAAGCTCCTCCAGGGTTACCTTAGGTCTCTGTGCTGCCTCTCTGATTAATGCCCTCCTTGCCCGGTCCGTGAGTTTTGGTGGCCGGCCGTCTCTTGGCAGGTTTGCTGTTGTGCCATGTCAATAAAAATAATGCATCGGGTTTATACAGCGCTTTTTTTGGACACTCAGAGACGCTTTACATGTCATTATTCATTCACTCCATACACAGTGGTGATAAAATACTACTGTAGCCACAGCTGCCCTCGGGCACACTGACAGAAGCAAGGCAACCAGTCCTATTTGGACATAACGACAGTTTGGCACTTTACAGCCGCAGCCGCCCCACTGTGGCTGGTGTTCCCAGAGGTTAAGTGATGCCAAGGACACAACAACAGCAGACACACTTTTGCAAGAGCTACTGAGACCAGACAACACCTCGCTCAGTCATTAAAAGGCTTCATAGAAGAAACCCTAATTATTCCGGTGTCTCATTTACAGTGTTGGGCACGTTACTTTGAAAAAGTAATTAGTTATAGTTACTAGTTACTTCTCCCAAAAAGTAACTGAGTTACTAACTGAGTTACTCCACTATTAAAGTAACCAGTTACCAGTAAAAGTAACTATTGTGTTACACTTTTGTTTCGTTCTGGAACATAATGTGCACATTACCTTTTTAACCTCAGTGAGTTTGAAATGGTGCCGATATTTCCATCTGGAAAAGGCTGTTTTGCTGCTGGAGTCCTCCTCACTCTCCATCTCTCTCTGTGCTGTAAGCACTAAACACCCGCAACTGTGAATGTGGACACACCCACAGTGACGCGCGGTGAGGTTGGTGATTGGTGAGGCACTGACTTCAGCCCAATCAGATGAACACAACCTATAGAGCGGCTTATTCACAATTTGTTTGGCTACAGCAGAATACTGTATGTTTGATGCCTGCATTGTTTGCTCATACAAATCGCAAAAGTATGAAAAAGCACATTTCAAAGTGTGTTATTATGGGTCTTACCTTAAACATAAACTGCGCAGACCACTTCAGTTCAGACCAGTTTCATGTTTAAGTCCAGATAATAGTTTGAGCATAGATATGTAATATGTAAGATATGTAATGGAAATCAGTCCAATGAGTTTTAAAAAGTAAAACAAAATGGGTGCCTCCTCCATATACTCCTCTGTGTTTTGCTGCAGTCGACTCTTGGGTGCATCCAATTTCTAAAATCAACCTTCTTACCCTTCACCTCTCTTTCTTATCATTCCTATTGTCATTGAAACATTACCCTAAGTGCATTATCTTAAAATGTGTTATTTGTATGTTAGCCAAACCTGTTGCTGTCCTTAGCAGATGAAGAACTGCACGTTACTCAAGTCGCACAATTAACAAGTATTGCTGTTATTCCCATCAGTGCTCATTTAACACTAGGACTCCCAGAATTCTCCCAGAGCCGTCATTTTTACTGTTCCCATTCAAACCAATAGAGTTCTGAGCAAATCCCCCCATTTTATTTATCAAAAGTAAGTAATTTACTCACTTTTGAATAAATGCTAAAACTGGTTAATTTAATTTGAAATACAACTAAATGCAAACCTCTGACAGTAAACTGTTTTGCTATGGTAACTTGTGCTGACTCTTGTACCTAATTCTCTAGTGCCGCTTTTCCATACGGTACGGCACGGTACAGCACGGTACAGCGCGGTTATTTTGCATTTCCACTAGGGTTGGGTTTGGGATCAGGGTACTTTTTTTTAACCACCTTGACAGTGCTTCTAAGCGTGCAGAAGCTACACCATAACGTGAGGTCAGCCTTACACTGATTGGTCAACGAGTGTTGTCACTAGAAGAGACGTTCGAACCTATGGTAAAAACAACTCAACCCCGCAATCTTTAAAACCGGCTGCTCTGCTATAACCATGGATCTATAATAGGCTATCACACGTCCTCCTCACTCAAGAGTAGTGGAATCGCACAGAAAGCCCCAAAAGTCAGCGTCCTGGTCGGTCGGTCCACACGTTCCTCTCTTTAGGCCGAAGAAAGAATTCAAAGGCAGCTCGACGGCACAATACGGAACGAGAAGGTTTTTAGGGAGATTGCCCAGCTCTTGATTTTTTGACTAGTCTGTGGTAATCCTGGAAATAACTGGTTAGCTACGTATCCCGTTGGCCCAAAGCTCTCACTGAAATGTATTTACTAGTGTAAAAGTTTACACTTAGCAAGTTAAGCTAAAACGTACTTCCTGTGCTAGTGCTGTATTTTGCTCTTTCACGTGTTTCTGTTTTGTGCTTATACTTAAGTTGTCGTGTGTATAATTAATTATTTGTTTGAGAACCCCTTACTAAAAGTGAGAAGATTACCAACAAGCATTGAATGATCACTCGTCTCCTCACCTGGTCTCAAGAGACATACGTACTTTGGACTTAGTAAATTGTTGGTTTTGCACTCTTCTTTTGTTTTTAATAAATCTGTGATTGTATCAAGACTTCGTTTCATTAATTTGTCTGTACACATGCAGAAAAAGGGTTCAAAATGGTTTTACTTCTATTTACATCACATACATTATGTTTGTCAGTAAACCCATATAACCGTGGTAAATTTATGAACAAGAATGGAGACATATTTGCTAAATACAAAAAGGTTTTACTTTTGGTCAAAACAAAAGGGCAAAATAAATGTTTAGGCATATGACAAAAAGTGAACCATCAGCGTAAATGACGTGGTCTCACAATGGAAAAGCACCCACACTCCGCCGTACCGTGACTATGGAATTAATGATAACAATAAACTTCTTATAGAGAAAGAAAAAGTCAAAAGTTATGAAGATCCATACACTTCCAAAACTAGTGTTGATGTCCGGAAAATTTGACTCAAAGTATTTTCATTTTTAACATATCTTTCAAACATTGTTTCTTTCTCATAGTTTTCACTGCCTGACTTCCAACTAAGCACTATTTGTTATATTCTATGGTGTTATAGCCTTGTCATAGGAGGATCTTTGTTTACACCCGCGAGCGCATGCGCCCCTCGAGTGGCACATACTGAAGCATGGATGAGTACTTTTAAAAGACTCAGTGGGCAAATAGCATTGTATATAAGCACTTTAACGCAAGACAATCAGAGGAGAAATAAAGACAAGCTAAAAGTAAGTATATGAGACCGAACTGAACAAATTCAAAGCCCATATGAGACCTGGGATGACGAGAGAAAACATTGGTCAGACTCACCTCTGTCTTGGCACCGTTCTGCTGGTACTGGGACTCAGAGATGTTCATTCTTACTTCATAGAAAACACCTTCACAGAACCTTCACGCAAGAAGACGTTTTTCACCGCGATAAAGTCAGCTGCTGTAGTGGAAATTTAAATACTTCAATGAATGGATCCGAGAGGAAACAGCTTGTCTTTGTGCAATTTATTTAAAAGGTGATGAGAATAAATACATACAATAAAACTCTGCAGAGTCAGACAGAAGCGACGCACACTCAAAGCCTGCGTCGTCTCTCTCTGGTCTGCTCACATCTAACATTTGGTAATATAGTCCTGCAAAAAGTTAGAACAAAGAACAAGACATGCCACAGTGGGGGTAAGGTGGGTTGAGTTATGCAGGAAGACGAGGTAAAAGAAGGGAGGGGAAAAGAATGATAGTACACCTGTCAAACGTTTAACATTATAACGAGCAAAGGAGTGGTACATGGTACCGTCGCCTCTGCGAAGGTCATGTGAAAGTGAAGGCCTCTTTGTGCAGGACAAGCGGCCTTTGTCTGCAAATGTATCAGTGAATTTTAGTACAATATATTCTAATATATGAAACTCGCCACAACACTGCACATCAAAATTGGGATTGCCCTTTTTTGCTGTTACTTACGGTAAAGGTGGAACAGGAAGCCGTGGGGATGAGCACGCAAAATGCAATGTTTAAAATTAGTAGTTGCAAAACTTAAATTTGTTAATGAATTTTTCATCCCCTCATCCCCCCGGCTTCCCGTTCCACGTTTACCGTAGGTAACAGCATAAAAGGACAACCACTTTACCGCGGACGTTTTTTGCTGTTCTTTTCCGAAAGAATTAGAAAAAAAACGTAATCTGTCCCAAGCGGGCCGTACAACCGACCACACAAGAACGGACAATTTGATTTAGTATAACCTCTCTCCAAACGTCTAAAAATAGCTAACTCTCTAGCATCCAGGTAGCTTTCTATGCTGTACTGCCACCCGGTCACGTGACCGGCGCGGCAGTCTTGTTATATGCCCATGACCCCTCCACCAAACCACCCAACAGACCCACCCCAAACCACATTTATTATACACACAAACACATGTACACAAAATTGCATCACATGAGTAAAATAGATGTAACCAAGAAAAAATATAAGGCAAGGTGTCAGAGTAACCAGCCTGCAGCCACAGGGGACGACACAGGACCCAGAGGAGAGGAGGCCCCGGACCTCCACATGACCCAGAGGGGACAGGGGGCCCCAGACCTCTACCAGGTCCGGGAGCCAGACCCTCTCGGACACAGCCAACCACTGCTCCCAATGCAGAGGGCTCCTCCATAAGAAATACTGGGGATACTTAAAAAGTTAGATTTTTTTAATGTATTGTTTTTTTTTGTATTAGTAAAAGGACCAAATATAAATAGAATCTGTAAAATGTTTTAATAAATAATAATAAAAATGAATAAAAAGCAAATCTAAAAAGGTGTGTCTTGAGCCTGCTTTTAAAAATATGAATGTTCTCTGCGGGCCTCCTCCGGCTGCTGTTCCGGGCCGTAGTGCTGGAAAGAAGACTCGACCGTGAGTGTGTGTCCTGACTTAGGGAATGATTAGAAGTTTTGGTCCTGGAGGAGGGCAGGGGCAGGGAAGGTTCATGGGATGAAAGCAGTTCTGAAAGGAAAGAAGGCCCAAGACCATTAAAACATTTAAAAACCCGTAAAAGTTGATCTTGAGACACGGGGAGCCACTGCAGCGAGTTAAAAAGCGGTGTAATGTGGTCCTGGTGTGGTTATAGTATATTTTGTTTTAGTCTTGTTTGTGTATTTCCTCAGGTGACAAGGCGGTCAACTCCACCCTGCCCCGCATCTTATGCTGGATTATGACTGGACCCAAGAACCTGGAATCGCGGACCATCCACATCCGGGAGACATGGGCAAAACGCTGCGACATCACCCTCTACATGAGCTCCTTCCCGTCGGCCTTCCCCACCGTTGCCCTGAACGTCAGCGAGGGCCGCCAGAACCTCTACTGGAAGACCATCCGGGCCTTCCAGTACATCCACCAAAAACATCTGGAGGAGGCAGACTGGTTCCTCAAAGCCGACGATGATACCTTTGTTGTGGTGGAGAATCTCCGCTTGAGAGTGGCAAAGTTTGACACCGAAGAGCCGTGGTATTTGGGTCGACGGTTCGCTCCTTTCGTCAAACAGGGCTACATGAGCGGCGGGGCGGGTTACGTGCTCAGCAGAGAGGCCGTCAGGAGGTTTGTGAAAGGCTTCGAGACTGGGGACTGCAAGCACTTCTCACAGATCGAGGATATGGCTTTGGGCAGTTGCATGGAGAGAATGAAGGTGCAGCCTGCGGACACCCGGGATGAGCTGGGCAGGCAGACGTTCCACGCCTTCCCCTTGGATCATTACGTAATCAGGAGGCCCCCCAGAAACAGGCCCTGGTATACATATTACGACTACTACCAAGTGTATGAGGTAAGAACATGACCGTAGAAGTATTGGACTAGAGGGGTGACATAAACCACAGTGTTGGTCTGAAGATTCTGATTCAAACTGACTAGAACAGGCTCAGAGTCAATCAGAGCCGGTACTGGTCTGTTCCCACTCATGCTGCTTGCTCACTAAAGTCAAATTCAGGGGCAGAAGTAACCTGATTGGTCAAAAATAAAGACACCAGGATAACGTAGAGCAGGAGTCTGCAACCCGGAGAGCTACTTTCTCAGGACTAAAGTGGCAGATAGCTACAGGTCCCCATTTGAGGGCGTCTGGGAAAAAGAATTTAATTGAAGCGTGAGAGATAGCTTAGATTAGGTACAGTTACTAGCAACAGCTGTTACTCCCTCCGAGTTTATTAAGGCTCAACATTTTTCTTAAGTTTTAAACAGACCTTTATTCCTCCAGAGGAGAAATGCCAACATTGACGAACATGCTGTCATGACTGAACATTAAAAATGTACATTAACTCTTAATGATTTACACATATAATACACAACAAAGAAGACCTAGACATCCCTCATTGGCCACTTTCCTCCAAAATGGAATAAAACACAAAAACTTCCAAGGCATTGCTTTTCTGCAACTTTACTTTTCCAACTTTACTGCATCTTCCATGTGCGGAGTGAGCGAAGCACTTAATGGCTCATGAGGAAAATGAATACCACAAAACAAAGGGGTGTGTCCAGATAACTTTTCCCCAAACATAGTTCTATAAACAAAAGGTTCCTAGTGTCCAAAATTAGTAAAAAAATATGAATATATATTTCATATATACGTATATAAAATATGAAATATTGCTTTTAATGACACTGAAAGGTATTTCTCATGTCATTCGTTCCGTAAACATTAATGGTTAGCTACTACTATAGTCACAGCTGCCCTGGGGCACACTGACAGGATAGGCAACCAGTGTGTGCCATCAAACTCTCTCACCGACACCCATTCATACACACGCACCAGACTCATACTACACAATGTGGGTGAGGTGTCTTGCCTAAGGATTCCACAAGCTGCCTCACTGTGGTCATTAGAAGTCTCCCATCAGAACCATAGACTGTAAATATTAACGGACGTAGTCACGCCTATCTCCGCCGTTCTAACCAATGTGCCACTACTTCCGCGGTCTATGTGCAGTTTCAAAATGGCAGCGGGGGCTGGTAAATGTGAAAAAACACATCTGCGCATGCGTCAGTTGGCACGAGCTCCATTCATTCAACGAGTGCCTTCAAAAATTCACAGCGACAAAACTAGACTGGTCCAAAATTCACTCCCCTCAGCATTGACACACATGTGGAACGGAGCTATGGGGCAAAGAGCCGACTTTTGGACCAGTCTGTAAAGACGTTTTCGAGTAGAAAGAAGATGCTATATGTTAGCATTGGCGGCACGGTGGCTGAGTGGATAGCACTCTCGCCTCTCAGCAAGAAGGTCCTGGGTTCGAATCCCGGTCGGACCAGGGCCTTTCTGAGTGGAGTTTGCATGTTCTCCCCGTGTCTGCGTAGGTTTCCTCCGGTTACTCCGGTTTCCCCTACCACTAAAAATATGTCCAATAGTTCTGGCATGCGCCTTGTGTACTGGCCCTGCTCCCATCTCTGTGTGGAGTGAGAGACAAATGCCCAAAAATTAACAATTGTAAACCGCTTTGAGACTCAGATCTGCAGTGAAAAGGCGGTATATAAATAAAGATTACTTACTTACTTACTACTAATTTCTTTAATCCGGGTCCACCCCCATCGGCCTGGGGTGGTATTGCAAGCATGTCAGCGCATGTAATTTTGGCCACTTTTCTAGCCGGGACCCGACCCCACTGATCAGGACACTAACCAGACTCTGCCTTGGCTTCTAAGTTTTGACGGGATCAGACTTTCACAGGCAGGTGGCACCACAATGTAACCTTTGGTGGGTTCACCATATTTCATTTTTATATGCATTTTGTCCCATTCTACACACTGACAACTGCTGGTGAAATGACCTATTATGGCAGTGTTTTTTTATTTAAGTTTTATTTGTTAATTAAGCTTTTAAAAAAATTGTTTAAAACACGGGAGATGGTTCTGTCCACGAGTCCATGGTTCTGTCCAGAAGTCCATGGTTCTGTCCACAAGTCCATGGTTCTGTCCACAAGTCCATGGTTCTGTCCACAAGTCCATGGTTCTGTCCACAAGTCCATGGTTCTGTCCACAAGTCCATGGTTCTGTCCACAAGTCCATGGCTCTGTGTGAAAGCTAGTTCAAAACTACAGTACCTGGACAAAACCATACAAGTCAGACAAGGTAAAGTTTATACTTGCAACACAAGGAGCGCATGCATGGTCACGGCACATTGCTGATCTTGGGTGCTGTGACCGTTCGTGCACTGAACTCCTTAGGTCACAGGCCTATTTATTTAGACAAAAACATGATCTACATCACGGCCACATTATTGTCACTCCAAAGATTTCATATGGCCCAAACCATTAGTTTGTTGACACAGTTCAAACATTTTAGTCTAAAAAGGTTTCCTGTCTAATCTCACGCTGACAACCCAAAAGTCACTTCACAACCCAAACTTGTGACACATGGACATCCATTAACAATGCAAACATGTAAGACAACGGTTAGCAAGTAACCCATTAACCTGTTAACATGCATTCACCTTTGCAGTCACAGTGAACTTTGACAACACAGTTAGTCTAAAGACAATGCATTAAATGTTCATTAAAATGATATAACTTCTATAACTCCATTATAATTCTGTCTGCACGTCCATGGTTTCGTCCACAAGTCCATGGTTCTGTCTGCGCGTCCATGGTTCTGTCTGCACGTCCATGGTTACAATACAATAAAATTTATTGTATATCTTGTATAGCCCTAAATCACAACAGAAGTCATCTTAGAGGACTTAACAAAACCATTGAAATCACCAACACAGATCAGAAAATCAACAGTTATGACACAAAAATAATATAGAACACATGATACAAAAAAAATTCCATACATGTTGTAGAATGTTAAAGTGTCCTGGATCATCACCACGTCCAACAGACCCTCCTGCCCAGTGGGGAAAAAGTGATAAACCTCGGGGAGACCCAAAGATTGAGAAAGGGATCCGCTCCACACGGACGGACGGACGGGCTAATGATCCAGGACCTAAGCTACAGAACGTGGACCAGTGGCCGCTGAACGTGGACAGGTCCGGTGCAGGACTGAAGAACTCCTAGGCGGGTCGGGCAGGGCAGTCCGCAGGTGTAGATGGAGGAGGCCAGGTTCAGAGGTCCCGTCGTCGTACCATGAAACAGACAATGGGATAACGGGTGAATAGCAATGAACAAACTAAAGACAAAATCCTAATAATACAAAACAGATAAAGTAGGAAGGAGGAGAGGACAGTGCTCAAGTTAGCATACTTCTCCCAGCAAACTGACTCCCTATGCAGCTTGACTGACAGTCTAAGATGTTTAGACTTAGTCTTACAGTGCCTTGTAAAAGTATTCACCCCCCTTGGCATTTTGTGTGTTTTGTTGCCTCACAACCTGGAATTAACATGGATTGTTTGAGGATTTGCATCAGTTAATTTACAGAACATGCCCACAACTTTGAAGATGTTGTCTTTTTTTGTTGTGAAGCAAACAACAAATAGGACAAAATAACAGAAAAGGTCAATGTGCATAACTATTCACCCCCCTAAAGTCAATACTTTGTAGAGCCACCTTTTGCGGCAATCGCAGCTCCAAGTCGCTTTGGATAAGTCTCTATGAGCTTGCCACATCTTACCACTGGTATGTTTGCCCATTCCTCCTTGCAAAACTGCTCCAGCTCCTTCAAGTTGGATGGTATGCGCTTGTGAACAGCAATCTTTAAGTCTGACCACAGATTTTCTATTGGATTGAGGTCTGGGCTTTGACTAGGCCATTCCAACACATTTACATTTTTCCCCTTAAACCACTGAAGTGTTGCTTTAGCAGTGTGTTTGGGGTCATTGTCCTGCTGGAAGGTGCACCTCCGTCCTAGCCTCAAATCACGCACAGAGTGGTACAGGTTTTGCTCATGAATATCCCTGTATTTAGCACCATCCATCTTTCCCTCAACTCTGACCAGTTTCTCAGTCCCGGCTGCTGAAAAACATCCCCACAGCATGATGCTGCCACCACCATGTTTAACTGTGGGGATGGTGTTCTTTGGGTGATGTGATGCGTTGGGTTTGCACCAGACATAGCGTTTTCCTTGATGGCCGAAAAGTTCAATTTTAGTCTCATCAGACCAGAGCACCTTCCTCCATACATTTTGGGAGTCTCCCACATGCCTTTTCGCAAACTCAAAACGTGCCATTTTGTTTTTTGCTGAAGGTAATGGCTTTCTTTTGGCCACTCTGCCATAAAGCCCAACTCTATGGAGCGTACGACTTATTGTCGTCCTATGTACAGATACTCCAATCTCTGCTGTGGAACACTGAAGCTCCCCCAGGGTTACCTTAGGTCTCTGTGCTGCCTCATACCCTCCTTGTCCGGTCTATGAGTTTTGGTGGGCGGCCGTCTCTTGGTAGGTTTGTTGTTGTGCCATGTTCTTTCCATTTGGTTATGATAGATTTGATGGTACTCCTGGGGATCATCAAAGATTTGGATATTTTTGTATAACCTAACCCTCACTTGCACTTCTCAACACTGTCCCTTACTTGTTTGGAGAGTTCCTTGGTCTTCATGGCAGTGTTTGGTAAGTGGTGCCTCTTGCTTAGGTGTTGATCAGGCCTGATCATGTGACACTTAGATTGCATACAAGTGGACATCATTTCACGAATTATGTGACTTCTGAAGGTAATTGGTTGCACCAGAGCTTTTTATGGGCTTCATAACAAAGGGGGTGAATACATATGCACATGCCAATTTTCAGTTTTTTATTTCTGAAAAATAGTTTTATGTATATATTTTTCTCAATTCACTTCACCAACTTAGACCATTGTTTTCTGATCCATCACATGAAATTCAGATTTAAAAAACATTGAACTAAAGGCTGTAATGTAACAAAATAGGTAAAAAGCCAAGGCGGGTGAATAGACCATATGCTAAACTAAAGAGGACTGTTTTAGTCTAGCCTAGAACATAGGGTTGAAGATCCAGCGGACCGGGTCCGCAGACTAAAAGACCGGACAAAACCTGACCGGACAAACAACCTAACGAAATGCTAAATTGAAGAAGAGTGTTTTAAGCCTGGTCTTAAATGTAGAGACCGTGTGTGCTTCCTTAACGTGGACCGGAAGCTGATTCCACAGTAAAGGAGCTTGGTAGATAAATGCCCTGCCCGCCGACAGTGCTTTTTGAAACCTAAAGCCTAGTGTATACTCGTGCGGTGCGGAGCTTACGTTGGTGATGTGACGTCACTTGCGCAAGGCGTTGGTCACCGCAAGGCCCTTACGTCGCCTGCGCGCACCCTCGACATTTTCTAACTACGTAAGGGTCGCCGTAAGGAAGCTCCGCTGTGATTGGTCCGTGTGTGTGTTTTGGGCGGAAGCATGAAGCGGCTGCAGGAGCATGGACGAGGCACTATGGAGCAGACTGCTTTGTGCTTCGAAGAAACCGAAGGAAAAGCAGTTTGGGCTCATGGCAGAGCCTGATATACGCGGAGACTGTGGACTAGAGTTCTGTTGCATATCTAACATCGATATAACTTATAAACTGTGCAGTCGTTTGTTTTGCACTGTTCCTCATGTTTGTCTCAGATATTTACCACCTATTGTTTTTCTGTTAGTGCTGAATACAATTTAATAATAACTATGTTTCCAACAAGAACTGTGTCTTTATTCACAAAATCACAGTTAAATGAGTTAAGAAATAATGAGGCCATAGAACTATCACATAAACCTACACTAGAAACACATGTAATGATCTCAAACAGCTCGGTTTGTTCATGTTTTTGTTCTGAAGAGGAGAAAGAAGCAGTGTAAATGAGACCGCTTTGGTATCTCAGGCAACTCCTGTGAGATCGCCATCATGTGGTTGGTTGTGGGATTACAACATTCTCCTCAAAACTCCGCAAGGAGTTGTAGGGTAATAATATTACTGATTATGTTATTGTAGTATAAATTTGGTAGTGTGGATCGGCGGGTCTCCGGATCAGGGGCTCGCCGTTGCACACCAGTGAGGATCTGCTTTAATTTTTATGGCACCAGAAGAGTTTGAAAAAGTCTGCACAGATCCAACCAACCTTGCCTCGAGTCAGTCTTATAATCTAATAGGTAGTGAATGCGTAAAATCAGCCAGAGATATCCAAAATTTAACAACACGACGCTTAAATGATTGAGTTAAAGTTAACGTGAATTTATTGACTACAAAAATTAAAGATGGAAAATATAACGAAGGGGATTTCTGGTCACATTAAACAGAAGTTGTATACATCTCATTTGAAACACACATCCAACAGGAGCAGTCTTACTTTGAGCCGTTCAAGGGAGATGTTGATGAAAAGAGGAGGATGGAGAATGGAGATGGGAGGATGAGAATTAAGAATAGGATGGAGGCGATGTCCTCGTCCACGTGGTCTTTGTTCGAACAGGGAGCAGGAGGAAGCCAGCAGATCGGATCCAGGCGTGGGTTCCACACACAACACGGTCTAGAATAGCGTTGCGGTGGGGTGTTCCAGGGAGCCCGAAAGTGGCTGGCGATAGAAGGCCCTCGTCTCCGACAGCGAGAGTGGTTGCTGTCCTCGTGGATGTACAGGCCCGAGATGGTGGCGGGCGTAGGCCGTGTAGGGGACACGTACCAAAAAGGATGGTTGCAAGAGTGATTTCGGGGAAACCAAGAGGAAGTCTGTGAGTCCGCGCTTTGGTTTTGTTGTGGTCAAAGGGGGCGCGTCCGTGACGTCATCTTTGGGCGCCTTTTTGAGCCGGCATGTTCACACAGGCGAAACACAACACATATAGACATTCTATCGTTCATAATCATATACCGATACACAGTGCATTCACATCACAGACAACGCCACATACGAGTAGTGTCCGTAACGGTTATCAACATAATGTCATCGGGGAATGTCCGTTTCGAGTGTCCGCCTCGGGTGTGATAGTGTCCGGTATCCGCTGGGGGGCGCCATAACGCCGCGGGTGAGTCTCCGGTTTGTGGAATGTGTTCTGGTCGATAGGGGTGAATGATGCTTGTTCTCTGTCAGGCAGAACGAGGCGCCGGTGTTTGTTCTGCTGTTTTATTGCCCCTCTGTCTGTTTTCTTGCAGTGTCCTGGCAGATGTTAGCCTTTCATTGAACCCGTAGTTTCGTTTGAAGTTCCCGGAGCTCGGAAGGGGCATGTTACGAGAAGGGCTGCTATTTCACGCTCGACTGGCGCCTGCCCTGTTTCTCACCTTACAGAGTATAACACAAATTGTGCTTGCGGCGGTCCACCGCAACCGCTAACGTAAGTATACACTAGGCTTTAGGGACTACCAGGCGTCTGGCGTTTGTCGAGCGCAGTGCTCAGCTTGGTTGATAAGACGTTAACATGTCTTGAAGATAAGAGGGAGCCAAGCCATTTATGGCTTTATATGCCAAGATAAGAAATCTAAACTTTATTCTGTACTCCACAGGAAGCCAGTGGAGTGATTTTAACACCGGAGTTATGTGCTCCCATGGACTCATGGTTCTGTCTGTGCGTCCATGGTTCTGCCTACGAGTACATGGTTCTGTCTGCACATCCATGGTTCTGTCTTCGAGTCCATGGTTCTGTCTGCGCGTTCATGGTTCTGTCTGCGCGTCCATGGTTCTGTCTGCGCGTCCATGGTTCTGTCTGCACGTTCATGGTTCTGTCTGCGCGTCCATGGTTCCGTCTGCGCGTCCATGGTTCTGTCTGCGCGTCCATGGTTCTGTCTGCGCGTCCATGGTTCTGTCTGCGAGTCCATGGTTCTGTCTGCACGTCCATGGTTTTGTCTACAAATCCATGGTTCTGTCTGTGCATATAAGGTTCTGTTCACGCTCGATACCAGGTTACGGATGTGTGTTCGCTGAGCTGTTAAAACGGCTGTCAGTACAACGCGGCCACAGCTGCCCCGGGGTCAGAGCGGAGGATGTAAATCCTGTTCAGAAATGGCATAATTCCTTTTCCACATGCTCCTCGCTGCCTGTTACATCCAGTGGTCGCATCCACTTCTTGAGTTTTATATGAAAAAGTATTATGTGGTTACTCCACAGTTCAAAACAAGTCAACACTCGCCAACGGTGGATGCATTTACTTTTAGACAAAGTAGGCTAATTTCTCACGTTACACCGGACAATATCATACACAGAAAAACACTATTATGGGATGTTTGCATGGGACTTGTAGGGCGTTTGAGTCATCGTTGTGCATTTTATGCGCTGGGTCAAAATCCATTAACCCAACCAAAACGTGGAGAACCTTCTGTTTGATGCTGTTTCATGAAATATACATGTTGTTGAAACAACCCAGGATTTAAAAAAATATGATTTATTGACTTGGTAGGGTGTACAACAATTTGTGGCTGAAACTGCCCGGATGTGCAGTTCATTTGACCCAGAAGTGAAATATATTATGTATATCATTTGTTGGGTGAAACTCATTTTCTGGGTCAAGTGAACTTCTATTCACATGGAGGTTGGTTTATTAAACCATTTCTATCCCAAATATGATAGTGTGTACACAAACAACTATTGCCTCCATTTTCACCCCTGTCCCAGTTTGTATAAGAGTAACATTCAGGGAGTTTGCCCGTGACGGCTCTCACTGCATTCAACAGGACCGCATATTGTTGAACATCTAAGAAATTAAAAAAAACAAAAAATAGATCACAATAACATCCAACAAAGTTTGTTCCAGTGACGCTGTTTTGTGTGGAATGAGCCAAATATGGGTTTCACATTATAAGTTAGACTGAACAGTCCCCTCAGGGGATGTGTTGGTATGGGTTTTCCCCATTATCTGATGCCCATGTCTCCCCTCCATGGGGGATGGCTTGCTCCTGGCTAACCCCCCCTGACCAATCCAGTGGAACCTGGGAGTAACCTCACAGCAGTATAGATAGCTGGGATAAACTAGTTTGGGCTCTTGGTCGGTGACAACTCTCTATGCAACATGTAGCAGCCTAATGCTGAGGCCCAGAGCCTCTAGGGTTCTCTCTCTCTCTCTCCAGCCATCTCTCCTTTGGGTATGATATTTTCTGTCATGTCTGTATATATTTTGTTATAATTCAGTGTCATTAAGCGGCCTCTTTTTTCTCTATTGGTTTTGGTACAGTCCATTATCTCTAATGAATGATTCTGTTTACACTGCTGCAGCGGCTGACTGTCCTTATAACCGGTTTGAATGCTTTTTTTAAAGCACACTAATTACAGAAAAGGCATATAAAGAACTGGAACTGGTTATGTGACAATACTTCAGCCTGAGTGACACGGGAGTGAACCATAGACTCTATATTTTATCGGACGTAGTCATGCCTATCTCTGCCGTTGGGACAAATGAGCCAAAAATGTTGCTCTACTGGAGCTATCCAAAATGATCGCGAGTGGTCCCGCCCACAAGAAAGTTGTGAAATAACGCATCTGCGCATGCGTCAGCTGGCGAGAGCCCAATTCATTTGAATGAGTGCCTTCAAAAATTCACAGCGACTAAACCAGAGTGGTCCAAAAAAATTCACCCCCCCCAGCATTGACACACATGTGGAACGGAGCTTTGGGCCAAGAGCCGACTTTTGAACTATCCTGTAAAGACGTTTTCGAGAGGTCTGCTAATAATGCTATATGTTAGCATTGGCTAATTCTTATTCAGGGTCCACTCCCATCGGCCCGGGGTGGTATTGCAAGCATGTCAGCGCACGTCATTTTGGCCACTTTTGAGCCGGTACCCGCCCCCACTGGAGTGAACACTAATTATCCCTAATTATAGATTATAAAGCCGAGCCGGACGATACACGGGAGAGGTGAGGGAAAACCAACGAAGTGTTTATATTTGACAGTGCATTTGATTTAGCTCTGAGTGTGCCAAATCATAGATACATACCTGCATGTGAAAACCAGATTCCCTCAGACCTCTGAAGCTAAGCCGAGCATGGCCTGGTTAGTAATGTGATGGGAGACCTCTGGGAACATTAGGTACGGCTGTGGCTGTCAAACTGTTGTTGTGTCTTTTCTTCACCACCATCGCCTAGAATGAGTCTGGTGTGTGTGTGTGTGAATGGTTGGTGGTGGTCGGAGGGGCAGATGGCACATACTGGTTGCCTCACTTCTGTCACTGTGGCTCAGGGCGGCTGTGGCTACAGTAGTAGTTTATCATCATTGTGTATGGAGTGAAAGAATGACATGTGAAGTGCCCAAAAAAGCGCTATATGAAACCATTGCATTATTTTCTAATTTCTTTTTTGGCTCAGGGGGGTGTCAATCAGAGCTGCCACCCAATTCACAATGCACCATCAATAAGAGGGTTCATAATACAACGGATTTACGTCATAGTAAATCCAAACTAGTTTCTAAACTGGTTTGATTTTTTTTTTTTTACAGAGTTTGATTATTGTTGTTTGAAAGTTAGGTACCCCAGCTTTTATTAGTATTGGAGCCTTTTAATGTAATGTAATCTTTAAAGGGTTGGTTGCATGTTTGTGTTTTTTTTTAAATGATATTTATAAACAAGATTAAGAGATCCTTTATTCGTCCCACAGTGGGGAAATGTCAGTGTTGGATCACAAGTTTTAGAACAGTAGGACTGAGGAGCACACAGCACAAGTTAAGTGAACAATAGCTAAACTACTTAAAATAAAACTAAATCTCTAACTCTTGCATTATAAGTATGAAAACTAAATCTTAAAAATAATAATAAAAAGAAGTATAAAAGTTTTACATATGGCAAAATAAGAGGCAAGTATAAAGTACTGTGTATTCTAGTGCAAGCAATTTGCAATTATGTGTTAGTATCTGTACATGTTAGCAGCAGTATGTTTACATCTGTACATTAGCAGCAGTATGTTTACATCTGTACATGTTAGCAGCAGTATGTTTACATCAGTACATTAGCAGCAGTATGTTTACATCTGTACATTAGCAGCAGTATGTTTACATCTGTACATTAGCAGCAGTATGTTTACATCAGTACATTAGCAGCAGTATGTTTACATCTGTACATTAGCAGCAGTATGTTTACATCTGTATATGTTAGCAGCAGTATGTTTACATCTGTACATTAGCAGCAGTATGTTTACATCTGTACATTAGCAGCAGTATGTTTACATCTGTACATTAGCAGCAGTATGTTTACATCTGTACATGTTAGCAGCAGTATATTTACATCTGTACATTAACATCAGCATGTTTACATCTGTACATTAGCAGCAGTATATTTACATCTGTACATTAGCAGCAGTATGTTTACATCTGTACATTAGCAGCAGTATGTTTACATCTGTACATTAGCAGCAGTATGTTTACATCTGTACATTAGCAGCAGTATATTTACATCTGTACATTAGCAGCAGTATGTTTACATCTGTACATTAGCAGCAGTATGTTTACATCTGTACATTAGCAGCAGTATGTTTACATCTGTACATTAGCAGCAGTATATTTACATCTGTACATTAGCAGCAGTATGTTTACATCTGTACATTAGCAGCAGTATATTTACATCTGTACATTAGCAGCAGTATGTTTACATCTGTACATTAGCAGCAGTATGTTTACATCTGTGCATTAGCAGCAGTATGTTTACATCTGTACATTAGCAGCAGTATGTTTACATCAGTACATTAGCAGCAGTATGTTTACATCTGTACATTAGCAGCAGTATGTTTACATCTGTACATTAGCAGCAGTATATTTACATCTGTACATTAGCAGCAGTATGTTTACATCTGTACATTAGCAGCAGTATGTTTACATCTGTGCATTAGCAGCAGTATGTATACATCTGTACATTAGCAGCAGTATGTTTACATCTGTACATAAGCAGCAGTATGTTTACATCTGTGCATTAGCAGCAGTATGTTTACATCTGTACATTAGCAGCAGTATGTTTACATCTGTACATTAGCAGCAGTATGTTTACATCTGTGCATTAGCAGCAGTATGTATACATCTGTACATTAGCAGCAGTATGTTTACATCTGTACATAAGCAGCAGTATGTTTACATCTGTGCATTAGCAGCAGTATGTTTACATCTGTACATAAGCAGCAGTATGTTTACATCTGTACATTAGCAGCAGTATGTTTACATCTGTACATTAGCAGCAGTATGTTTACATCTGTGCATTAGCAGCAGTATGTATACATCTGTACATTAGCAGCAGTATGTTTACATCTGTACATTAGCAGCAGTATGTTTACATCTGTGCATTAGCAGCAGTATGTTTACATCTGTACATAAGCAGCAGTATGTTTACATCTGTACATAAGCAGCAGTATGTTTACATCAGTGAAGTGACAGTGACATGTGGTCATTGCACGTTCTGATATAAATTAAGGATGTTGCACTGATGCATGACACATGGGATCAAGTTGGCAGTGTTCATTAGTTCTTATTTACGGAAGCTTGTTAAGTTCACTTGTGAGTGTTATTTTTTTTTTCGCTGGTATCATGTTATTTCATGATACTTTCATGAAATAACATGATAATATCATGTTATTTCATGATACCAGTTTATCATGGCATTTCATGATACCAGTTTATCATGAAATAACATGATACTGTAGATACAGAAGAAGAAGAAGGTGTCAGCTTGGTTGGGGTCCTCTCTGCTCTGGTCTGGATCAGTGTGAAAAACACGGGCGGGTCTCCTGCTGATGCCCATAGTCAGAACAAGGGGAGGTAGCATTTCAGATTCATGCAGCTAAAATCTGTTACAATCTTCATGAAAATGTTCAAATCTGGTTAAAAACAGTCCGGTTTACCAGTACATACAACTGACACAACAAATGATTTAACAGAATAAAAAAAGTGACGTACCTTAACTTGAATCAAATGAACACCACTAGGGCTGAATAGAATAGAACAATTAGAATAGTCTGTGATTAGAATGTGTTTTTCCAGAGAAATCTCTAAGAGTAGAACCTAGAAACTAATGCAGATTTGATAATCGACAATCAACATATTTCTTCATGTTTTGGAACAAATACGATGCTCCGTTAATTTGACAGTTAATTGTGTCAATTTCACTAAGATGAAATGTTTTGTGAATGGTATCTCCCACACTGAAAAAAACACATTTAGAGAAAATGTAATGTCCTTGCATGATTCTGTCCTGCTTTGCCTTGTGTATGAACTGACCCTGCCTTTCCAATTGGATTCTTCACCAAAATGTTATTTATGTGAAATAAGCGTTAACCTTTCTGAAGTGACAACCACTGCAAAGCTTTTTCACAACATTCTAGTTTGTCTGTTTTGGGTTTTTTTGTATAGAGAGGTGAAGTAAATATAGTGGAAGACAAACCACTATACTACTACTATTCACTTTGAGAGGGTAAAAACATCCAACTGAGCCTTATGTACACTTTTTCAAACGGAACTCTCTTGAAGTGTTTAAACACAGAATATTGCAGTGAGCCTCTATGGCCGTGGTGTTTGTCAGAATTATCGCAATCTGATATTTTGCAAAAATGGTGCAGTCCCTTTGGCTCTCTCTGTGACTCCAGAGCGTGTGCCTGATCCGCCTCTAACCTCTTCTGTTTTCCAGGGGCCCAACTGCTGCTCGGACCATGCCGTGTCCTTCCACTACATCCACTCTGTGGAGATGTACACGCTCCAGTACATGACCTACCATCTGCGGCCCTATGGCTACAAGCACAGGTTCAAGCCGGCGCTGCCCGACCATGGCAACAAGACCACCACCGCCAGCAAGACCACCACCGCCAGCAAGACCATCACCGCCAGCAAGACCACCACCGCCAGCACCGCCAGCACCGCCAGCAAGACCACCACCGCCAGCACCGCCAGCAAGACCACCACCGCCAATACCAGCAACACTACCGCTGCCGCAATGACCGCGACCAAAACCGCGAGGAACAAGTAGAACCCATGTTTAAAGGAGCAACTCCAGGACCAAAAGTATTGACGCAGGTTTCCGGAGACATGTTCTCTTGGTATAGTGTTTGGTTCAGAGCGTAAACCTGTTAGTCCCAAACATAGACTGTTAATATTGAAATAGAAAATGTCATTGAATGTGGGGATGGACAGCTCATACTACGGCAGCTAATGTGTTAACTGAGTCAAGTTAACACATTGACTCAGTTAATGTTATAGCGGCCAGGCAATAAAACGATTAGATGTTTCTTTTTTTTTTTTATTTTAGCTCTGCCAATTGAGATTGGAAGTGGGTGGAGCTACTAGGTCCAATAGTTTCAGAAAAATACATACAATCCATATACTAATACTACTTTCAGGAAAATTCTAAATATTTAAATATAAATATAAATATAAATATTATTTTTTTGAGAAAAGTCTTGACCAAGCCACAAGTCTCCAAGATGTCTGCCCATTAAAATGTATGGCCTCGCACCATGGATTGTTCCAAACATTAGCAGAAGTTTTGACTGGTGCTGGACCTCCCGGAGCGCAAGACTAGAGAAGGACGAGAGAGAGCCAGCTTTGTTGCACTTTCGAAAGAAAGAAAAGTTGAGGATGACGAGGGACACTATAATCCTAACATTATCCCATTTTTGTGAAAGCTGTAGGTTTTGCCAAGGTAGGGCGAGTTGGTTAAGTTTACATTGAGGTCAATGAGGAAAATCTCTTTAGCCTGTGTGGGTTCCAGCTGCAGTACCACAGGTGGCCTCTTGTCCATACGGAGACAGGCTTAAACTAGCATTACACTCTCCAGATTAACGGCTTATTAATCGAGCGCAAGGTCTGTACGGAAAAATATCAGACTGCGGCCTTAATGTACAGACCGAGCCGTGGCGAGGTCTGTGCAAAAAGGCCAAAGTCTGATATTTCTCTGTAAAGACCGAGAAAGCAAGGTCAATAAATGTTTTATTATATGACTATTTTTAATTTATGCAAATATTGATCTCCGACTTGGTTTTCCTAATCGTGTTTTTAGCTTTCTGGTCTGTAACGAAGTCTTGTCTGTTAGTTATTTTATGTTTTTCTTTTTCTTCCTCTGGCTCGTCAAACTCGTCCGGACAATAGAATTCACTGGGAGAATGCTCCCAGTTGTCGCCCATTATTTCTTTTTTTACCAAGGAAACTCAGGAAAGAAATCAATTGTGATACGCCCTGCGGACTGATTGTCATGGTAACGGTCCGAGGAAAGATATCAAATGTGATACGCGCTGTTCGGACCAATTGTCATGGTAACGGTCTGAGATGGGAAAATATCAGACCGGTAATCAGCCAATCAGAGCGCGCGTACGGTCCAAGTCATATAATAAAATAAAATACATCCATGCTCCTAGCTCGGTTAAAAACTTCCCGGCGCCGTCTCACAATGGTCTATGGGATTCAGAGTTTCTAAAATCAGGAAGAAATATGTACAGGGCCTTTGCCTTTTCTTCAACATTGTCTTTTTGGTTTAAATCCAAAAAGGAATCAAAATTCACAGTCAAAAATTACTGCTTCGCTGATTAGCATTAGCAGTGTCTTCAAACTGTTATGACTTTTTATTTTAGAGAAAACTAGAGCAAGAGAGGCGGGACTTTTCAGATTTCGGACATCTTCGACCACATTTTAAAACGGAATCTGCTGATTCGACTTGTTACACGACAGTCCACACATCAGTCATTGAGAAAATAAGCAATCATCATTTAGGCAACTTTAGCTCCAGCCAAGTAGGACAATCAATTTGTTCCTATTGTCAATGCACTTTAAATAAAAGAGAATATATGTTTTCTTAAATTGAAAAGGGGAAAAAAAACCTGTTTGAGAGGTCAAAAATAGACCTCTTTTGTCTGTATAAAATGCAGACACACATTTGCAATCGGACTTCCCAGACATTCTCATGGACGCTTTCCCTAAAATGTATGTATAATTGTTTTAAGTATTTGTCCCTAGGCCTTTCATAGAACATAAAAATCCGTCTTGAAACGTGAGATCAAAAGAAAGCGTGACTTGTGAGTTTACAAATGTTGCCAACAAAACACTTTAAGAGAACTGAAATATGAACTAGAGTATTTATTCTGATATCTTCCATCATGTCTTGGTCGCTTGAGTGCAACCAGGACATCTCATTTCCTGGATGTGTTATTTTTGGAGATGGGAAACTCACCTAGCTCATTAAAAACCTGTTTACAAGACTCACTGACGTTGTAATAGTTCTCAGGACACGGCCTCTTTGATCATCAGGAAGTAAAAAGTACAACGCCTTTAACATCAGGAGACCAAGCCTTTTAAGTAAATACAGCATTTCCACTTGTTTATTTATGTATTTGACTCTTCAGCACATTTTTGTTTCACCGTGTGTGTCCTGAACTTCACCTTTACTCCGTTTAAGAGGGTTTTTAGGGCGTGCGTGACGATCTTTATAGTTGATATTCATTTACAGTCTGAATTGTAGGCATTGTGGTTCTGTGCAAAGTTCGTTTTTTTTCCACTGTCGGCTCAAAAATCTTCTTGTGAATGACGACTGTTTGAATATATATATATATAGTAGAAAAGTATATTTTATTTATTAAAACAATTTGAAAAAGCACTTTGGTTCCTGTCTGTGATGTGGAACAAGACAAGCAGCTACAAGTACAGTAATAAAACTCCTCAGTTACAATATATACAGCAGGCTAAAGCACGGAAGTATTTTTCATCAGATGCATTCATTTTCACACATGTTGAATTACTTTTGTCTTCTAACCTAACAAGTGCTGGGGTACCTCACTTTCAAACCACACAAACATGTAACTGTCATGAAATGAATCTAGGGCAAGGGTCTCAAAACTTAGCCTGACATTGGGATTATTTTTTAATTTATTACATTTTTAATTTTCATTTACAAAAGTTTGGGGCACGTGAATCATGATTTTTTTTTGTTGGAGACCCGATTTTCGGTAACAAAGAACTATACTTGTCTTTGTAAAGATCCTCTGGAGATCTGACGACATTGTCATGGTTACAAGGCCTTTGTCGCACTTCGAAACGCAGATACTGCATTTGGAGAAAAACAATTAATTTGTAATGAATAACACTTGACTTGAGATATAATTTGCATAAATTGTAGCTTTTCTCATTAAATTGTAATTCATTGTTCCTTCAATTTAAATGTATTATAAGAGCACCCGGAGGATAACCCACTCAGACACGGCGAGAACTCCACACAGAAAGGCCAAGAGATGGAATTGTAAAAATAAAAAGTGTTGTTGGGGCGACAGTAGCTCAGTTGGTAGAGCATTGGCCTTTGAGTCAGAAGGTTGTGCGGCTGTAAAGTGCCAAACTGCTGTTGTGTCCTTAGGCAAGACACTCCACCCCCATTGCCTAGAATGAGTCTGGTGTGTGTGTGAGGTTGTGTGGTTGGTGGCACAAACTGGTTGCCTCGCTTCTGTCAGTGTGCCCCAGGGCAGCTGTGGCTACAGTAGTAGTTTATCACCACTGTGTATGGAGTGAATGAATAATGACACGTGAAGTGTCTTTGAGTGTCCAAAAAAGCGTTATATAAAACCGATGCATTATTATTCTTTTACAAGATTCGGTTGTGACGAAGTACATGTATAATACATGTACTTTGTCACAACCGATTGGAAATAGTGAAAATAGTGAGGTTCCCCAGCTTTGAATTGTCAATATGTACAACACACTATACACTGCAAAAAGTGATTAAAAAAAAACAAAGTGTCTCAAATTTGGCTAAATGTATCTTAATTAAAGCGCATTTTGAGCGCCTTAAAACAAGATTTTCCAGTGAGAGACAAACAATGATCATGTTTTTTGTTTTTTTTTATAAGAAATGGTTCCCTTGGAATGAGAAAATAAAGCAACAGTTATTGAAATAAGACTAATGGCTTTGTTCCATCAACAAATATTGTCAGAATGTACTTTAATTAAGATAGAAATGATTTATCTTAGATTGTTACCTCACATTTTATCATTTTTTGCAGTGTCTCTGACACATATGGCCATGTGATGTGACAAACAGTATTCCCTTTAGCAAAACCAGTTCAATTGTTTTGTGGTTGAAGATTCCAAAGAAGCAGGACATGATTGGGTGTGTCTGAAAAAGATGAGACATTAAAAACAAGTTGCACTGGTTTAGTGTGAGGTTAAACTATTCATAATGTTTCTTATTATTGAAATGACAGCGCTTAAAGCAGGGGTACCTGGTTTTCAAATGGCAGTAATGGAACTACATACTGGCTGATTTGTAAATGTATTTATTTTTTTGTGTAAATAAATGTCTTTATTTAACTTTCTATAAAGATTCACAAGATAACATTCTACAACTTCTACATTTACTAATAATTTGAAGTGATGGGAACACTGGAGCCTGATTTCTTCACAGAATTGAGCTTTAGTCTGTGTGGATGAACCAATCGAGTAACGTTTTTGAACAAAGTGTTCTTTGAATGCATTGAAATTAGGCACAATAAATAAATAAGTTTACTTCTATCATACTTTATACTTTTCATATGTTTTTGAAATCCACATGTACTTTCTTCACCTGGTTCTAGCACTAGTTTTCACTTGTATGTACTTTTGGCCTCTGTCACAATTTTTTCAGACTGATTCCAAAAGATGCACCACATGACTGTGTGTGTGAGAAGAGAAGAGACAGTAAAAACAAGTGGCCTGAATAAAGGATCTCTTAATCTGATACTTAAAAGAAGTTTAGCATATAGTGGTCTGATTTATTCTTTTACATTCGGTTGTGACAAGCTACATGTATTATTAATGGGAAATAGTGAAAATAGTGAGGTTCCCCAGCTTTGAATTGTCAATATGTACAACACATTATACACTAAAAAAAGTCCAAAATTGGTCAAATTTGGCTAAATGTATCTTAATTTTAGCACATTTTGCCTTAAAACAAGATTTTCTAGTGGGACAAGAAAAAAAATATTTTTTTTAAATACAAGAAATGGTTCCCTGGGAATGAGAAACTAAAGCAACAGTTCTTGAAATAAGACTAATGGCTTTGTTCCATTGACAAATCTTATCAGAATGTACTTTAATTAAGATAGAAATGATTTATCTTAGATTATTATCTCATATTTTATCATTTTTTGCAGTGTCTCTGACACGTGTGGGCATGTGAAATGACAAACAGTATTAGCAAAACCAGTTCAATTGTTTTGTGGTGGAAGATTCCAGAGATGCAGCACATGATTGGGTGTGTCTGATTGAAAAATACGAGACATTAAAAAAACTACAAAAAGCTAGGTACTGCAGCTTTAAAGGATGGCTATTGTTACCTAAATTTTAATCATCTTCTGTCACAATGTGCGCAGATGAAGGCCTGTTTCTGGGATTCCTCGCAGCTGTGTGAGTCGTGCCAAAGCAGTGCCATGCTTTGGCAGTTTTTATGTGACACAGGCTGAGCACAAAACAAACAGTGCGATGGCGTGGCCCGGGCTCCAAGGGCCCCGACGGTGCTGATGACGCTGTACATCTGTTACGTAGACACACAGTTCTTCTGGCACAAGGCGTCAGACTCAAAGTTATTGTTGTTTCCGTCACAGCCTCCGAACCAGAACTGAGCGCAGGAGTTGGCCTCTGGGTCGTAGTACCAGCGCACCACGTACTGCCGACAGGGGCCCGGCTCCAGCGGCTCGCCACAGCCCACAGCTGAAGAGAAAAACAATACGGATTTTAGGGGGCGCTCTCTGCATAAAAGAATTTCTTGGAAAAAAGTGTCCAATTCATCAGGATTTCTGTGTGAAACAGAAGGTTGTCTCTAACACACAGTACAGTATGTGTAACACATGCACAGAAGTGGTGTTCCTCTCAAAGGAAAGACGCTGCACATCTTTGCTCTGTGCATCAGTGAGAGGTGCTTACCGGGCACAGAGGCTGTGGTGGCTGGGGGGCTCGGCTCACTCACAGGGGCCAGTGCGGAGTCTGGCTCCATCTGCCAGTGACTCGGTGAGAGGGGCCCCACCGCTGAAGTGACACCAGCTGGAGCTGAGCGCCATGGGTCCAACAGATGATCTGCTTCAGGACTGCGGGTCACCAAGTCTTTAACCTGCAGTAGTGAACAGGGTCACAACAATAGCATCCTTTAAGCCACAGGTGTCAAAGTCTAGGCCCGGGGGCCAGATCCGGCCCGCGAGACCATTTCCAGTGGCCCCTGAGATGATTTTAAATTATTATATTAAATAATAATAATAATAATAATAATACATTTTATTTATATTGCACTTTACATTTCAAAGAAACCTCAAAGTGCTACAACAGGTAGATTAAAATCAGATAAAACAAAATGAACATGACATAGTAAAACAAAGCAAGCACAAGAGTAAATAGCAGCATTGACGGTATTAGGCAACAATGGCATTTTATCCATTACTAATTTTCTCAAGAATACCATAACATTTAATTCCTTAAGAAATGTTAAGCCAACGTGTAATTAGAAGTTAGTTGTAATGCTATGTTTTTACATTTCAAGGAGGATTTCCCAATTTGTTAGTAAAAAAACGCCCTCTCCACTTTTTGAACAAAACTCTCTGGTCTTTTTTGACGAGCACGAATCACCAGAATGATTGACAGTTGGGAGGACCAATAGTCTGATGATCCATCCGGAAGTAGAAAATCTTCACATTAACCTTCAATATTTGGTCCGGTTTTGGTCCAGTCCACAGGAACTGAACTAAATCTATTCAGAAAAGAATATCCAGTCTAACTAATGTGAAACAAGTCATATATATAGATACCTTCATATTATAAAAAGTATAAAAAATGAAACCCACTTCTTCTTTCGGCCCCTGAACGGCCCTTTAATTTTTTTTTTGGCCCTCAACCAAAATAAGTTTGACACCCCTGCTTTAAGCCAAAGCACAATAACAAACAAAATTTGTTTGCAAACATCACAAAGCTGATCACTTTTACCAAATCCTCACTCAGGGACATTTCCCTTGCATCAGTTAGCTGACAGAACGTACTGTTTGGTCTGGGTCCACTCACATCTCATCATGATGAGAGTTAGAAATATAGATGGAATTAATTCTGGAGTTAAATCTACAGCTCAAGATGTGTTTTTGATGTTGAATACAAATATTTGAAATCCCGTCTTTGACAAGGACAAAGGAGAGATTATGGAGGCAACGACAGGAGGTCAAACTCACTGGGAGATGGTTGTCCTGGGGGCCCTCTGTGGGAGTGGGGGCAGGTGTTTGTGGAACCACTGATGAGAAGATGGCGTCTGGTGGAAAGGCCCCTCTGTTCTCATACTCACAGATGCGATTCAGGAACTTGATCTCCAGTGCTACAGAAACACAACAGACCAGACCAAAGGACATCATTAACAAATGTTGACTATGTGTAAATGTGTGTATACTGTATGTGTGTGTGTATACTGTGTGTGTGTGTGTGCATGTAATATGTACATTTGTGTGTAATTTGTGTATAGAATATGTGTAGGACATTCTCTCACTGGGCAGTGTGTGGAAGTCCTGGATCAGGTAGATATGTTGGTCTGACGGCTCGGAGGCGATGGCGCTCATCTCGGCCTGGAACTCTGCGTACAGAGGGTCTGTTTGGTTCAGGACCCCAATCACAAACATCTCGATGCCCATGTTGTGAGCCTGTGTGGCGGTCTCCTCAAACTGCAGCGCGTCCCTGGGGTCAGCCTGGCCGTCGGTCAGCAGCACAGCCACCTTGCGGACCCCGGGCCGGGCACTCTGGAACAGCTGGTTGGCTCCCTGGATGGCGCTGCCTGTGAAGGTGCCCTCTCCCAGGTACGGCATGCTGCGCAGCACGGCGCGCAGCTGGTCCTGGTCGGCCTGCTGCTGCAGACTGACCATCACCATGTTCACGTGGCTGTACAGCAGCAGCCCCACGCGGGCGCCATGTCTGCTGATGCTCAGACGCTCCGTCAGGGACGTGACAAAGTCTTTGACCAACTCAAAGTTATCAGGACCCACACTCTCAGAGCTGTCAATGATAAACACCAGCTCTAGAGGGCGCTCTCTGCAGCGGACACCACAACCTAAGGAGACCAAAGCACTTCACATGTTTGCTGATGTAAGAGAAGGAACACTCTTAAGAACATAACTATTACCACAGATTTCTCTGATGATCTGCATCACCTCCTCTCTCTGTGGGGAAAGGAACATGAGAAAAGACACAGAATGTAATTCTGGGAGAATGACTTGGTTTGAACTCACTGACAGTCCTGCGTCTCCCTTTTCTCCTGGTCTTCCCTGTGGAAATAAAGCCGCAAGTGAAGACAGATTCCCTAACACTATACTAAAAAAAAATCAAGCCAGAAGTTACCAGAGGTCCTGAAGATCCGGCCTCTCCATGGTTTCCCTTGTCTCCTTTCCTCCCTCGCTCCCCTGACACGCCTCTGTCTCCCTGGGAGACACACAGTGTGTAATAAAGCTCCTCTCTACACTGTAATGTGTAAGTAAGTAAGAAACAGTAAGATATCTTAGGGATGCACTGACACCGATACTGGTATACCATAGGCTTGCACTGGCACTCGTACTCACACCATAGGACACAATCCGGGAAACCAATACCCACATTTTTTATATACATCAGTGTCACGACAGCAGACAGCTGTGCAGCACGCTAGCAAATGTCAGCCATATGGCAGATTTTTAAAGTAAAAGAAAAAAAGAGTTACATGAGTAACTGTACGTTGTGTAGGGCAAATTTAACACGAGGTGGGTCCAAAAAAACACGTATAACACCTGTTAATTGATCAAACATCTGAAAACTCACCACCGCACGGAGTATAGCACCTTTGCTAGCACCGGAGCACAAAAACAGCCAACTCTACAACAAAGCATTTGTCTGAGTGGAATATGACAGTGACTCTTATTGTAGACCTTTGAAAACAATCGCTAAAAAGTTTAGTTGTGAAAGCATTTTCTTATTCCCAATTCTCAGGGATAACCCAATGCAGTACTGGTATTGGTAATCGATATCACAAGTACTCAAAATAAGGTACTAGTATTGGTTTTGAAAAAAAGTGGTATCGGTGCCAAAATCTTACTATTACTTACATACTTACTTACTGCCTTACCTTCTCTCCAGGAAGCCCGTCTCCTTGTTGGCCCCGAGGACCCACTGGCCCCTGAAAGCCTGGCTCACCCTAACAGTGAAGATGGTAAATGTGAACAGTGTGAGAGAATGAATGCACTAATGCCACATTACCTTAGGGCCCTGGATGCCTGCCCCCGGTGGCCCTGCCATCCCTGGAGGTCCCGGCTGACCAGACGAACCCTGGACAGAAACACTGACATGTTTCATTCATCTCAAGTACAGTGAAAAGTATGCACGTTTTATAAGAACCTTTGGCCCAAAAACACCAATCCCAGGGGGCCCAGTTGCGCCCGGAACCCCCGATAAGCCTCTGTCCCCCTGGAAGACGGATCAGATGTGAATAAAGTCACGTTGCTTGTTGTTCACATGTTCAGAGTAAAGTCACCTTAGGTCCAGGCAGCCCTCTCCCCTCTGGCCCCATGTCTCCTTGGAGGCCAGGAAGGCCAGGCAGCCCCTAGAACACACAGCCTTAAGCCATAGCTCAACATTCACACAGGCAGGTACAGGTGGGCTCGTCTTACCGGGGCTCCAGGAAGACCTTCCCCCTTCATGCCAGCAGGCCCCACAAGCCCAGGGCTGCCTCTGTTCCCCTGAAACACACACAGACATGAGGTCAAGAGTTCTGCCAGATAAAGACATCTGATGCAATAATGCTTGTCCATCCATCCATACATTTTCTTCCCCTTAATCCATTTCTGGGTCGGGGGGGGGGTGGCAGTCAGAGCTGCACCAGGACACAGAGCACCAGCCCCTCACTGATCCTTCTGCAGGTGGTGAGTCCACAAGAGCATCTCATGCAATAATGCTTGTGTTTTATGAAAAAAACAAGGTACCAGAACAGAGGTCCAGCCATTTCCTGGCTCCCTCTCACTCACTCCCTCCGCTCCCCCATCCCTCTCACTCTCCCTTATTTTCATAGAAATACTGACAGTCCCCCCTGGACTGCCACCTTAACGTGGTGGGGGAGTTTGAGTACTCGGATGATCCTGGGAGCTATGCTGTCTGGGCCTTAATGCCCCTGGTAGGGTCTCCCATGGCAGACAGGTCTCAGGTGACGAGTCAGACAAAGAGCGGTCCGAAGACACCATGGACAGCACTAAAAGAAAAACAGTGACGTCGCCCGGCATGGCGCAGCCGGGGCCCCACCCTGGAGCCAGGCCTGGGGTCGGGGCTCGAATGCGAGCGCCTGGTGGCCGGGCCTTAGCCCACGGGGCCCGGCCGGGCTCAGCCCGAAAGGACGACGTGGGCAGTCCCTCCTGTGGGCCCACCACCTGCAGAGGGGTCCGTGGTGGTGCGGTGCTGAGACCTCGCCTACCCAGTCCGCACACACAACATCTGGCTCTTGGGACGTGGAACGTCACCTCACTGTGGGGGAAGGAGCCCGAGCTCGTGGGGGAGGTTGAGCGATACCGACTAGAGATAGTCGGCCTCACCTCCACACACAGCTTGGGCTCTGGAACCCAACTCCTTGAGAGGGGTTGGACGCTCACCTTTTCTGGTGTCTCTCGCGGGGAGAGGCGGCGAGCTGGGGTGGCCATACTCATTGCCCCCCATCTCAGCTGCCACGTGTTGGAGTTCTCTCCGGTGAATGATAGGGTTGCGTCCCTCCGCCTTCGGGTGGGGGACAAGTCTCTCACGGTTGTGACGGCCTACGGGCCTAACAGCAGTGTAGAGTACCCGGCCTTCTTGGAGTCCTTGGGAGGTGTACTGGACGGTGCACCGCCCGGGGACTCCGTTATTCTCCTGGGGGACTTCAACGCCCATGTGGGAAATTCCAGTGACACTTGGAGAGGGGTGATCGGGAAGAACGGCCCCGCTGATCTGAACCCGAGCGGTGTTCAGTTGTTGGACTTCTGTGCTAGTCACAGTTTGTCCATCACAAACACCATGTTCGAGCACAAGGGTGTCCACCAGTGCACGTGGCACCAGGACACCCTAGGCCGGAGGTCGATGATCGACTTTGTTGTTGTATCATCTGACCTTCGGCCGCGTGTTTCGGACACTCGGGTGAAGAGAGGGGCGGAGCTGTCAACCGATCACCACCTGGTGTTGAGTTGGATCCGCTGGCAGGTGAAGAAGCCGGTCAGACCTGGCAGGCCCAAGCGTGTAGTGAGGGTCTGCTGGGAACGTCTCGCTGAGCCCCCTGTCAGACGGACTTTCAACTCACACCTCCGGGAGAGCTTCTCCCGTGTCCCGGCAGAGGAGGGGGACATTGAGTCTGAGTGGACCATGTTCTTTTCCTCTATCGCCGATGCGGCAGCTCGTAGCTGTGGTCGCAAGGTCTCTGGTGCTGGTCCCGGTGGCAACCCCCGAACCCGGTGGTGGACACCGGCAGTAAGGGATGCAGTCAGGCTGAAGAAGGAGTCCTATCGAGCCATGATGGTTCGGGGGACTCCTGAGGCAGCTGTCCAGTACCGGCAGGCCAAGCGTGCCGCGGCCCGGGTTGTTGCAGAGGCAAAAACCCGGGTCTGGGAGGAGTTTGGAGACTCCATGGAGCAGGACTATCGGTCGGCCTCGAAGAGATTCTGGCAAACCGTCCGGCGCCTCAGGAGGGGGAAGCAGTGCTTTGCCAACACCGTGTACGGTGCGGGTGGAGAGCTGCTGACCTCGACTGGGGATATTGTCGGGCGGTGGAAGGAATACTTCGAGGTTCTCCTCAACCCCCCCGTCACGTCCTCCGTCCTGGAGGCAGAGGCTGAAGATGTTGGGGCGGATACTTCCATCTGGGGGTCACCAAGGTGGTTGGCAGCCTCCTTGGTGGCAAGGCGCCGGGAGTGAATGAGATCCGTCCTGACTATCTAAAGTCTCTGGATGTTGTGGGACTGTCTTGGCTGACACGTCTCTGCAACATCGCGTGGCGATCGGGGGCGGTGCCGATGGCGTGGCAGACCGGGGTGGTGGTCCCTCTCTATAAGAAGGGGGATTGGAGGGTGTGTTCCAATTATCGTGGGATCACACTCCTCAGCCTCCCTGGTAAGGTTTACTCCAAGGTACTGGAGAGGAGGCTACGGCCAATGGTCGAATCTCGGATTCAGGAGGAGCAGTGTGGTTTTCGTCCCGGCCGCGGAACACTGGACCAGCTCTACTCTCCATCGGATACTCGAGGGTTCATGGGAGTTCGCCCGACCTGTCCACATGTGCTTTGTGGATTTGGAGAAGGCGTTCGACCGTGTTCCCTGGGGTGTTCTTTGGGGGGTTCTCCAGGAGTACGGGGTCCGGGGTCCTCTGCTGAGGGCTGTTCGGTCCTTGTATGACCGGAGCCAGAGCTGTGTTCGCATTGCCGGCAGTAAGTCAGACCTGTTCCCGGTGCATGTTGGCCTCCGCCAGGGCTGCCCTTTGTCACCGGTTCTGTTCACTGTATTCATGGAGAGAATTTCTAGGCGCAGCCAGGGGCTGGAGGGGGTCCGGTTCGGGGACTATAGGATTTCATCTCTGCTGTTTGCGGACGATGTTGTCCTGTTGGCTCCAACGAGCCAGGACCTGCAGCATGCACTGGAGCGGTTTGCAGCCGAGTGTGAAGCGGCTGGGATGACAATCAGCACCTCCAAATCCGAGGCCATGGTGCTCGACCGGAAAAAGGTGCCTTGCTCTCTTCAGGTGGGTGGAGAGGTCCTTCCTCAAGTGGAGGAGTTCAAGTATCTCAGGGTCTTGTTCACGAGTGAGGGAAGGATGGAGCGTGAGATTGACAGGCGGATCGGTGCAGCGTGCGCAGTGATGCGGTCGCTGTATCGGACCGTTGTCGTAAAGAGGGAGCTGAGCCGAAAGGCAAAGCTCTCAATTTACCGGTCAATCTTCGTTCCCTCCCTCACCTATGGTCATGAGCTTTGGGTAATGACCGAAAGAACGAGATCGCGGATACAAGCGGTCGAAATGAGCTTCCTCCGCAGAGTGGCTGGGCGCTCCCTTAGAGATAGAGTGAGGAGCTCAGTCACACGGGAGGAGCTCGGAGTAGAGCCGCTGCTACTCCACGTCGAGAGGAACCAGTTGAGGTGGCTCGGGCATCTGTTCCGGATGCCTCCTGGACGCCTCCCTGGGGAGGTGTTCCGGGCACGTCCCACTGGGAGGAGGCCCCGGGGAAGCCCCAGGACACGCTGGAGGGACTATGTCTCTCAGCTGGCCTGGGAACGCCTTGGGGTCCCCCCGGACGAGCTGGAGGAAGTGTGTGTGGATAGGGAAGTCTGGGCGTCTCTGCTTAGACTGCTGCCCCCGCGACCCGGCAACGGATGAAGCGGAAGAAAACGGAGGGACGGACGGACTTTTTAAGGGGTCGTGAGGCTGATTTCAGACTTGTGCCTGTTGTAGCAACTGGACTATGACACTGCATGGTCCCTGCATCAGGAGGCAGTGGCAGAACTGAGCTGAAGCTGTCTTTGACACACACGCCCTCTCTCTCACACACATCTTTGCAGCTCAAGGTGAGTTTAGTGTGAACACCTCTGAAGTCATATTGACATAGATTAAAATGGCTATGACTTTTAGGTATAATGACCATGAGTACTCTTTGTTCACCACCAAATTCAAATATGCAGGACAAACAAGGAACAGCCTGTGCATGTTTGTCCTATAGCTTCTCTCCCCCTAGTTTCACCCTGTAAATATTAGCCAAGGTTGAGCCTATTTTCTCTGTTGAAAATTATGTGTGAGCTTTTTTTTAGTCCTCCGGAAATTTTAAAGTGCAGCAAAGAGGCCCCGAGCAGAAAATTGAGAACCGAGGCTGATTCATTTGCACAGGCGTAATGTGATTTCACCTCAGATTGGAGGACTTGGATCAAAGGAAATACCTTTACTTAATGTACTTAATGTACTTATGGACCATAATCATGACAAAAGCAGGGAGTCTATAATCCCTTAGCTCACGCTCAAGGACCGGGCCAGGTCCTCAAATGTATATTCTTTAATAAAAACTATTGACTGTCAGACTTCCGCCGCCCACTGCAGGCACAGCTCCTATATATTATATTCTAACTTTTATGTGGGACGTTCCACTAATAAAAATGTGAATTCATAAACAAGTTTCCAAAGGTTTCCTCTTGTATTGGGCGAAGATTTTTGTGCAACACACAATAACAATTATTATAGAAAAGCCTTTCTTGTGACTTTATAACTGTGAGCACACTCTACCTTTGGTCCCATGATTCCCACTCCAGGCTCTCCGACAGGTCCTGTTGGTCCCACTGCTCCAGGCTCGCCCTGTGCAGAGTTACAATACACAGATGTTGACACTAACACACAAAAACTATTGAGAACTGGAGAAAGGAAACTTCATGGTGAGAAGAGGAGATTCTGTTGTGAACCTTAAAGTGATCTGAGTGAGAGTCTGGAAAATGTTGATATAAAATAAGTCATTTAATGAATTATCATATCACGGGAAAGTCCCGCCTTCCCCTATCTTAGCTTTATCTCAAAATCTACGATGCCGTCCACCTTAAACAAACGAGTGATGCCAAGGGTTGTCAATCATCACGAGCTCGTAACTGCGCACATTCTCAGTTGTTTGTTTTCACGGAGCTTCCGAATCAAGCCTCCACCACATGGATCTATAATAATATCAACACTCAGCTCAAGAGCAGAAGATGCTTATTTCATGTGTCCCTCCTACCCCCGATTAGGGCGTTGACTAAGAATATAATTAGAATGTTAATATATAACATAAAGCGCTTTACAATGTGGGCATTTGTCTCTCACTCCACACAGAGATGGGGGCGAGGTCGCCATACAGGAGGCGCATGCCAGATTTATGGTAAATATTTTAGCGGTAGGGGAAACTGGAGCACCCGGAGGAAACCTACACAGACACGGGGAGAAGGTAGAATGTTCTTAATGATAAAAACAGTAAGTTGTGTGCTCCTCATTCCACTGTGGGAAAAATAAAGAATTTCTTAATCGTAATATTATAGCTCCTGCGCCTTTTGAACAGCTGGAAACAGCAGTACGTCCTAAGTATCTCTGAAATAGCTGTTACTTTTCCAGCTGCAAATGTTACTGCAGTACAGTGTTCATAGTTTTACACTGATCCAGACCAGGGGAGAGGACGCATGGCCGCAACCAAGCAGACCAAGCATAAATCCACTGGACGAATTCAGATTTTATTTGAAAAATGGTAATAAACCAATCATAATTTCATTCTGAACCAGAGCAGAGAAAATGGTCCAAAACAAGCAGAATGTGAACACATCAACAGCAGAGGATAGGAAGCAGCCCCCCACCAGCGGCTACACCACCTCTGCTGCTGTGACCCGCTGTTGCGCTTTATTAGTATTGTTCGTAGCTTTCAGAATGATCTATTTGTTTATTTGTCTATTGTTTTCTACTGGGGGCGACAGTAGCTCAGTTGGTAGAGCATTAGCCTTAAGGCCAGAAGGTCGTGGGTTCAATTCCCACCTCTGCACCTTCTCCACCGACTCCCACTGATGACTGCTGTCGTTGTGTCCTTGGGCAAGACACTTAACCCCACTTTGCCCAACTCCCCACTGAAAGATCAAGGCTATGCTCACAATCAGAGAGCAGCCGTCCTCCTGTGGACTCACCACCTGCAGAGGGTCAGTGAGGGGCTGGTGCTATGAGACTTGGGTGGCATCTCTGATTGCCACCCCCCTGACCCAGAAATGGATTAAAGGGTAGAAAATGGATGGATGGATGGATGGGTTTTTCTACTGCTGGTCACTTGAATTTCTCCTACGCGGGATTAATAAAGTATCTACCTATTGACCTAAGTCAATGAAGTATTGGTCAGTGTTGGTCAGTGTGAATGGAAACAGTGAAGAGTGAAAACCTGTAGTCTCTCTCAAACAAGTCAAGAAACTAGGAGACTTCTACTCCTGAGGGTTAGGGTTAGTCACTTCTACCTTGTCATGTTGTATTTTTAATAAACTGCCTCGGGAGTGGAGCTATAATCCAGAGCTATTCATATTTGTTCAATACAGATGCTCAACCGTGTGCATTGCCCCAATAAAAAAACAACAGTGGTTATCATATCTGTAAAAGCTGTAAAATCCGCATCTATAAAAGCTACACTCTTACACTCCAGTGACGAAACCACGATTGCTATCGTGGCTATTGCTTTGATACACCGCCGTTATCAATGTCTTTTGTTTGAATACAAGGAAGGAAAAATATCTAACATAAAATCTATGAGTCACTAAAAGTGCTATATAAGATTGAATTTACTGTTTTTATCATTAAGAACATTCTCCCTTCTCCCCGTGTCTGTGTAGGTTTCCTCCGGGTTCTCCGGTTTCTCCTACCGCTAAAAATATTTACCATAAGTCTGGCATGTGCCTCGTATGGCGACCTCGCCCCCATCTCTGTGTGGAGTGAGAGACAAATGCCCTCATTGTAAAGCGCTTTATGACTGGTCAGTGAAAGGCGCTATATAAATAAGGATGACTTACTTACTTACACAGACTGCAGCACGAGGCGAGGGACACTTACCTTTGTTCCTGGCAGCCCACGGCCGACAGCACCAGGCAGCCCCACCATTCCCTGGCCTCCGGGTTCTCCCTAAACAGAACCATCCACATGTATGCACATCTGTCAGTGAGCTAACAGAGATCCCGTCTCAGCACAGGCTGGTATAATACCTTTGCACCGGCTGGTCCGGCGGGCCCTGGGGGTCCTGCCAGGCCTCGAGCTCCTCTGTCCCCCTGGTCCCCCTGTGAACAGCTGCATGTCACACTTGTAGACACACTTGACCTTTTAATCTTGACACTCTTTTTACTTCATGAATTGTGCGTATTTTCTGTGATTTTAAATGGACTTTTATGTTTTAAAGCCCATTTTACTCCAATACTTGAACTCCTAAATCCGCGCCCAAATCTACTTCAGATGGACTGACGTGGATTTGGGCTGGGAATGGAAGAAAGACTGGACAGACAGAATGTAGTCCCGAGGTCAACGAATCAAGAAGAGCAGGAAAGTGGAGTATCTGCACCCACGTCCTATATAGTTCTTCATAACAAAACATTTGAATCACAGTTGAAAGGAAACATTAAAGGTGCTTTTACGTCATAAAATTTCATTTTCTATCAAAAGCAATTGGTGAAAGACAGTGTTTTTTTGTGTGCCAAAAGGCCACAGACAGACGATCGAACGTTTCCATTACCTTTTCTCCGGGGGAGCCTTTTCCAGCTTCTCCCTCAGTCCCCCGCGGCCCTGGCACTCCCATCTCTCCCTTCAGGAAGGCACATACGTCAGCCTGGGCTCCACTAAAATGAACCTTAAACACAGATACAGATTACCTTGGCTCCGACTGCCCCATCCTCTCCGGGAATGCCTGGGATCCCAGCTACCCCATCTGGACCAGTATCTCCCTGAAAGATAGAGTGGTTTAGGAACAGCTCCCATGATGCTCAGCAGGACAGTGTGACCCACCTTTGGTCCAGGTTCACCCACTCCTCGCTCTCCCTGCGGACCAGGCTCACCAGGAAAGCCCTGGTCTCCCTAAAAACACAGCCCAACAGCAACTTTAGAGAAAGAGTAGAGACCAGTAGACACGTCTATAACCATACCTTTGGACCAACAACACCAAGTCCAGGAGGTCCTCTCGGACCAGAGGGCCCAATAGGCCCTTGTTCCCCCTAAAATTAGAACAATAGAGTATGTTATCATTAAAACATTAAGACTGAGAACATGTGGCGAGGTCTCACCTTGTCTCCCTGTAAACCTGCTCCAGGGAACCCCATCAAACCTGCAGACCCTGGAACTCCACTGTTCCCCTAAAGCCAGCGGCAAGAGACTAATTACACTTTAACTTTTCAATGTGACATTATCCAGACCCTCACCTTGTCCCCTTTTGACCCAACTCCAGGAGTTCCGCGGCTGCCTTTGGGGCCCTCATTACCCCTGTCGCCCTGCAGACACACATCACATCAGACAGGGGATCATCCCAAGTGAGGAACAGCACACAACCAACCTTTGGTCCAGGAAGGCCCTCCCCAGGAAAACCTGGAGACCCCTGCATCCCAGGAGGACCAGATGCCCCCTACACACAAGTCCAAGTTTAGCAAAAAAAGTACATTTGCCCACCTGTGCGTAAGTGTGTGTGTGTAAGTCTGTGTACTCACAGGCACACCCGGCTCTCCCAGTCCCACTGGACCTTGTGGCCCTGCTCTGCCTTGGCTTCCCTTATCTCCCTAAAAACAAATTTGTTCATTTGTTTCTGAGGACAGCATGCTGAGGTGAGAGGGTCCTCTTACCTTTGGGCCAGGGTAACCCACACCGTTATCTCCGGGTGGGCCAGGGGTTCCCCTTAAGCCTCGCTCACCCTGCAGGGGGAAATACACAACTGTAAATGTACTGTACCACACGCAACTAATACATAATTAAGATTAAGACATCCTTTATTTTTCCCACGGTGGGGAAATTTCGGTGTTGCATCACAGGTTATAGAACAGTAGGAAAGAGGAGCACACAGCACACAAAAAAAGCTATACTAATCAAAATAAAAACAATCTAACTCTAGCATCAATAATAAGTATAAAATCTCTATCTTGAAAGTAAAATAGATGTAAAAATTTAAAATTGACAAAATAAGAGGCAAGTATAAAGTACTGTGTAATCTAGTGCAAGTAAAGTGTAGTTATATGTTAGCATCTGTACATTAGCAGCAGTATGTTTACATCTGTACATTAGCAGCAGTATGTTTACATCTGTGCATTAGCAGCAGTATGTTTACAACTGTACATTAGCAGCAGTATGTTTACAACTGTACATTAGCAGTGTATTGTACATTCTGGTATAAGATAAGGATATTGCAACGATGCGAGAATGACACTGGAATCAAGTTGGCAGTGTTCATTAGTCCTTATTGTTTGTTGTACAGTCTGACAGCAGCAGTCGGACAGCACTAGTTATTGATACCTTGAATCCAGCTGGCCCCTCTGGGCCCTGGTCTCCAGCTGAACCTTTCGCTCCCTGCAAAAGAAGTATAATTATGAATGTAATTGTCCTTACATTAAAACAAGTGAAACTTTTATCTGTAGTGTGTCTGGACAGTCTCTGCTGCCCTCTGCTGACCAGGACTTGTAGAAACACATGGACAAACTGAGGTGAACTCTCTGAAGTGAAGTCTTAAATACTGACTTAAAAACTGCTATCTCTTTGATGTGTAATGTATCCCTGTGCTGTATTTAGGTTTAGATGACAAAGGATTATGAAGGCACACCATTACACCAGTGTTCCAGTGGGCTGTGATGAGCTGTGTACTGGTGTGGGACAGTGTTCCCAGTGGGCTGTGATGAGCTGCTACACTGCAGCAGGATAAGAACTAATCCGCAGCTCACATTCCTGGTGTGCAGACGGACTGAGCGCTGAGGGGAAGTGGTCAGAGATCATGTGAGCACTAATAAGGCACATTCTAAATATTGTCCCTGGATCTAACGCTGTATGATCTATGCAGCCAACAGAAACATTACTGCTCCACAGACAGTTCTGTAATTACTCTGTTTTACATCACAGTGAAGAGAATATGGACTAAGCTCCAAACCTGGACTCAACGATGTCTTTGAACCAAACTGATCTGACCGCTCCATTATTACTACTTTAGTAAAAAAAAAAAAAAAATCTCTTTTTACAATCCGTAACTATTCCTCCAGGCCTGCATGCGTCAAATTCAAATGAAATGATCACCATAAATCAGCTCAATGATCACCTTTTCTCCTTTGGGTCCTGCAGGTCCTGTGGGTCCACTGGGCCCCTGTAAAGACCATTGTAGAACTTACAACAATAAATCGCCTCTGTATAAAATCATATATTTGAGTCTCACCTGTAGGCCTTTCTTACCGGGGGCCCCACATTCACCACGCTCCCCCTGAAAAGAGTCCTTTAGATCTGGCTCTGATCTAAACTCCAAAAAAGCTGCAGGCTTGTTCCGTAACTATAGTTATGCTGCAAAACACTAGTAACAAATACATACCTTTTCTCCTTTGCTGCCGGGTCGACCCTGATGGAGGAGAAACATACATGGGTTATTATGTCAAGTTCACTCAACATTCTATGTTTGGAAACATCACAGATAAAGAAAAGAGAGCTTTAAACAAGGTGCTCCGCTCTGCAAAGAGGACCGTGGGCTGTGAGCTTCCTGTTCTGGAGGTTCTTTATAAATCCAGACTTTTAAACAAAGCTCTTAGGATTGTTAATGACTGGCCACCCTGGGACAGCCATGTTCCAGCTTCTTCCCTCTGGCAGAAGATATCGCTCTCTGAGATGCAGGACATCTTGTTACGCTAACAGTTTTTATCCACAAGCTGTTATCAGTGTGAACAGAGCACTTTAATGATTTGCACTTGTTTTGAAACTGTTTTAGTCGATCGATTTCACAGTGACATTTGTTTACTGTTTTATTTGTTTTATTTTTGTCTTTGTTGTTTTATGTCTCTATTTGTCTGTGCACACTGGTGACTTTTGCTAATGTATTCCAATGTGGTGTTTTTACTGCAAATGGCAAATAAACTGAATCTGAATCTGAATCTTAAACTGCATTTTTTTTGCATTTTTCTGACATTGTAATGACAATAAAGTTTGAATCTAATCTAATCTCAACAGTAGCTGAGTCTCGGACAAGTATCCAGTCACAAAGCAAACTCATGATTAGAGAGAACTGCAGTCTTTCCAAAAACTGGTGGCCCTCCTTTCCTTCAGGCCGACAATGCTCCACTTCTTCCAGAAAACAGCAGAAATCACAAATCTTTTGGTCTTTGCATGTGTAGGTATTTCATTTGCAACTCCAGGCTTTTCTGCTCTGGAAAAACCTGCCCTGGGAGATGAGACTAGCTCAATCAGTTGCTTCTTTTAAATCACTTCTTAAAAGCAACTTTTATCAAACGTTCTATACGTCCTACTTCCTACTTCCTGTCAGTTTTAATCTCTACATGTAGTATTTCACTGTTCCACATTGCCTTTCTTGTTGTGTGCCGTCTGTCTGCTTTATTTTCCCGTTTATTTTTGTTTTTTTATACTCTTATGACTGTTTTTATTGCTTTATGCTGACTGTGCAGCGCTTTGTAAACACTATTTTTTGAAAACTGCAGTACAAAAAAAGATGTTTTATTAGTATTACACAAAAAGCAGAGAAACAGCCAAGTTCCAATCAATTCAATGCATTTGTCTATAGCCCGAAATCCACAAACAACAGTAAGAGGACTTTACAAAGTTGTCGAATGGCCAACAAATTAGGAGCAATATGACCAATGTCCATAAATGTTAATAAATGTTAACAAATGTGTATAAATGTTCAGGATCATCACTGTCCTCAGAGCCTTCTGCATCAGAGAGGAACGATGCACCACACGTTCCAGTTTTGACAGCACATTGAGTTATGAACTGTGCTATACAAATAAGCTCGCCTTGCCTAAAGCATGGATTTGATAAAAAACTGATGTGACTGAATTTAGCCTGTTCTTAACTTTAAAATGATATGTCCACATTTATTTACATTTAACATATAAGTTTACTAGTATTAACTATTGCACCACAGCTACAATACTGACATGGAATTTGGTGACACGATTAAAAACAAATGTCTGCCTTTTCTAATAAAGTACACTGGATTCTGGGGGTTCTGATCTTTACAACAAGGTACAGTAAGAGCATAAGTTGGCTGGATGACACTGAACTTGCGTTAATGATCTCAAAGGCTACATTAAGTTTTCATTCTGTGTGGAATTAGATTTGGCTGTTTCCTTTCTGTTTTTTGTGTCATTTCAATGCAACCAAAATGAATTCCAAAAGATTTGTACTGTTTGGATCATGTTTTTCAGACACAATAAAGTGTTTTATATCCCGTTGCTCACATGTGGCTCAGGTTTTTCAGACACAATAAAGTGTTTTATATCCCGTTGCTCACATGTGGCTCAGGTGAAGAAAGTTATAAAAAGGGTAATATGTAACAAGCCAAGTTACAAGATTCAGCGTTTGGGATTTTAAAAAAAACATGATCACAGTGGTCCCTTTATGTTTTAAAGGTACCATGTTACAATGTTTGACTTTTCTCTGGTTTAAACATGTGTACAGTGCTGTTTGGCCTCATACACAGGCCCTGAGTAGTTTTTTCATTGATTATGTGTCTCTCATTCTCGAGAGACACATAAATGAGTCGTTTCAAATCGTGACATCAAAAGCTGACAAATGAAGAAAAGCCAAATATGGCACCTTTAAGGCGGTAAAACACCTCACACACACTGTCAAAAGCAGTGCATCCACTGTAAAATACAGCTGCAGAGGACACTGAGGGGCAGAAGCAGGACTGAGGGCTACGGGAAAATCGTGATAGTCCTCTGAACTAATCTCAGGACCACTACAAATTTAAAAACTGCAAAAAAATAAAGTACAGATAGTAAGTACTGAAGAAGTGGAGAAAGGAGAGAAAGGCCTTCAGCACAGAGTGAGTAGTAAGAGAGAGGTGAACATTGAAATTTCCCCACTGTGGGACGAATAAAGGTTCTCTTATCTTATCTTAAAACATTTAAAAAACGCAACACACAAACAAAATAACAAACACACACACAAATAAGTGTTGGCTTCATTCTAACCCTTTTCCACCTGTATATCTGTTTGTTAGTGCTGTGTGAATGCGTTTGTGCAGGTTTGAAATAAACAATTGAACAACTAATTGTACATATGTCCCACCTGCCGCCTAAAATCCACAGACTCCAACCTCCTCACTCCCATCAGAACAAAGTGCCGAACCTTTGGGGGACCGAGTCTTTGCTGCAGATGCCCCCACTCTCTGAACTCACTCCCACCACACATCAGGAACTTGAACCCAAAACCCACCTGTTCAGAACTTCCTACACTGTTTATTTTAAGATTTTTATTTTGTTTCTGATTTGTTCTTCTGTAAAGCGTCTTTACAGAAGTGTCCAAAAAAGTGCTACGGTATATAAGCACAAAATAGCATTATTATTATTATACTATTATTATTGTTGTTATTATTACATGACATAAAATAATAATAATGTGTATTGACAAAAGAACATTGTGGCTAAGAGTGGGTTACCTCCAGCCCCTCCAGTCCTGGTCTGCCGTTCACCCCAGGCTCTCCCTGTGAAACCAGAGCAGACAAAACAGAACATCAAAGCAGCGTTCATGCATTCACCGGGTTTCCAGCGATGGATTTGGGGAACAATAGAGACTTACGCGAGAGCCCTTTGGACCTGCAGGGCCATCTGATCCCTGCACGCCTGCTTTTCCCTGCGTGAAAGTAACAAGAGTGAGAGCAGCGAGGGTCAGCCTGGACACTGGGGCTGACCTGTCTGTGCCCCCTGCAGAATAAACCCGGACTACGGCTGATCCTGCCCTTGACCTGAGCTGCTCCACAGGTCCCTGCTGCCACTGTCACACTTACACTGTGGGAAACATCTGCACCTGCTGCCAAGGTCACAGAGGGACTGCTGCGTGTGTGTGTGTGTGTGTGTGTGTGTGTGTTTATATCACTATTCAAACACTATTCATGGAGAAATTATTAAGACAGCATCTAACAGCAGTTATATTATGTTAACTATTATACTTAATGGGACAGGATATAATTAGACAACACAATTGCAACAAGCAGAGAATGGTCCTGTGTGCGTGTATGGTCCGCGCTGGGTACATTATGGCCACGTTAAGTCTATGTGCTCGCTGCGTTGTTGTCAAAGCAGCTGACAGGCCGCTGGAGGCGAGAACCGCTGTCATTACAAAGTGGCCGCAGTAGCTCTGGGGTCAGGACGCTGCAGGAAGATGCGGAATCCCGTTCGAACGTACAGCAAACAACAGCAGGTGCCCTGCGGTCACACGCGCCCCCTGGCATTGTCCCACGCCCCCTAAGGGAGCGCCCCACTCTTTGAGAAGGACTGATCTATGTGAAGTATTCAAAGGTGCTTAATAACTTGAGCGATATTACTCATTTCTAATGTAAATCATATTCATGATAAAATTAGAAATGTAAAAGGTGAGTTTAAAAGTATTTGGTACACGTGACAAGACTTACTGGGTTGCCCGGGTGACCCCTCTCTCCTTTGTCGCACAGACAGGACTCTGGCAGTGGACACTACAATAAACACATAAGACCATCACAGAACGAGGATCACAAACACTGTTGCACTTGTGTGTTTCACTGTTGTGAAACACACAAGTGAGATCACTTGTGTTGATCTCACTTACCCCGTTGTTTACAATGGAACCCTGAAAGAAACAAGAAGACCACACAGTTAATGACTGTACAGCACAAAATTATCCAACGTGTGTGGAACCAGTACATCATTATTTGACTTGGCTCAGATTAATCAATTCTTTACTTTGGCATTTGAAAGTCAAAGAGATATTAAACAAGTTCAATCTGAGGAGCAGTCTGTCGGTGAACACTGGAAGTTGGATTTACAATTCAACTGCAGAAAAGCTCTGAGGACGAAGGAGCGTGAAAAGATGGATGGGAAAGTGGACTATATAAAAGATGAAATAATATGCATTATCTTTTATCTATTTCCTTATAGTAATATTATAATACAAAATAATATCCATGGTAACCCAGAGTTTCCTGATATTAGAGCGGATGGTTCTAAAAACAAGTCTGTATTTAATGAACAGTGCTGTAACACGAGATAAACTCCAAAAAGTTGATATAATAAAAGCAGAATATGTCTCTTTTAAAGCAAATTCCAGGCCTGTTTCCATTGAGAAAACAAAATTGTAAAAGTGTGTGTTTAAGGACCTTTATGGTCAACTGCCCTTTATGGACCAATGGTTCAATGTGTTTTTAGCACAGGAAAGTACTGTTGTGATTTAGGGATAGACAAGAATAAAATGAATTGGTCACACTTTAGTTAAGTCCACACTACTTAATTGCTAATTAGTGTAATCAATTAGGGTGTATTAGATCTTAATTATGCACACATGGTTTTTCCTATTTTATTTTTAATGATTTTTCTGTTTTACTATGGATTTGTTTTAATTAGTCTTTTATTGTGCAGCACTTTGGAAACTGTGTTTATGAAATTTGCTGTATAGATAAAGTGGATTAATTGGTTTTCATCAAGCACTTGGTCTTATTCAACATCTAACTAACTACTAACTGACACTTTCCCCATGTGGGTTAGGAATTGGGTTAGGGAAAATGAATTAGCAATTCGTTCAGCTTGATTATCCAAAGTGTTACAATTTAATTGAATAGAATAGAATTGTGATTGAAGATTCAGACTTTTTATTTGTTGTATTTTTATCTGTAGCAATTGTAACGTGATGTTTTATTATCATAATTACTGACCATGTGAGTGAGCAGGCGGTCCCCCAGCTGAGGGTCAGCGAGGCTGAGGACGTGGTGCTGGGGGGGGGCACTGGCGATGGAGCGCAGCCTGGTGCTGAGAGCCCCGACCCCCGGCAGAGCAGAGAGCCTCACAGTGAACACCTGGATGTTGTGTTGCTTTGCCTCCGCAGCCGCAGACACAGCACTGGGGCTGCGGGGGTGGTCCCCGCCCTCTGTGAGCAGCACCAGCACACGCACACTGCTGGGGGAGGTCTCCCGAGAGAACACCTGTTATACAACACACAATACACAATTCATACATATGACACACAAAATACACACACAACACATGCAGACTGTTGAGGGACCTCTGCCAAGAGAATTCCTGATACACAACACACACATGGTGTGTTTTCAGTGATCCACCTTCGTCGTCTTTCCTTCCTGCTGCTGTCAGACTGCACAACAGTCTGTTCTGATAATTCACTAGTCACTTTACCTGCTGATGCTACTATTACTATTACTTATTCTGTTCATGATCTCTGGAACATTTCAGGAGCTGCCACTGCATGGGGCAGTTGATGGTCAGATTCTGGATCTGCGACGGCCGTAAGTGGCTCTCATCAGCACATGCTACAGGTGAGACTCTACACATCTGTGATCAATAAAATGTTTCTGCTTGTTCTAAATTTAGTCAATAAGAAACCTCAGACTTATGTCCAGAGCAGATGTGCTTTCAGAAGGTCATTATTTTTTGAACATTGGATTTACATTGAACAAGGTCTTTGATCTCTTCTGGTTTCAAATGTTCAGCGCAGTGGACACTTGATGAGTCCACGACTGCGTCAGGGCGAGTACACGGGTAGGTCCTGTTCCAGAGGGTTCTATGTGTAGAGATAAATGTGAGTCTAGAGTTCACCAACATGGCCCTTGTTAATAATGGACGGAGTTGGACGTATATCTGTCATGTTGTACTGAGAGATGTTTTCTGTGCAGATTTGAATTTTTTTTTTTGAATTTTAACTTAAATTAACTTCATCCTCCAAACAAGTACAAAACTTAAATTAGCAGGGTACAGACAGAATATATAGATAAAGTAAAGTCATTTTCTAAAAATGTAATTGAATTGTCTTCATCTCATTAGAAAACATACTATTGTGAGTCACTACTTGACACTTTGGGCAGACACATTCTGTCTGAAAAAGCTGAAAATAATGTGGCATAGGCCAAAAATACATTCATGTGAAAACTAGTAATTAAAGAAAACTGTTTTGGAAGTGAGGAACCAGTGTGATGGAGATTATCACATAGTTCAATTGTGCATGGTTTAAAGTTATGTACCCCTTTAAGTCCATGAGCGTGTGTGAAATAGAATGATTGTGGCGCACCTTGGTGGCGTTGGCGATGGCGTAGGCAGAGTAGGAGCCGTGTCCAATGAACTTGATGGAGGCCACTCTGCTCTGGAACACATCCACGTCCTGCCAGTCCCTGAAGTTGTGCTCCACAGACACAGTGCTGCTGTACTGCAGCGCAGCCAGCCGGACCCTCATCCTCCACCCAGGAGACTGTAGCTGCATGAGCCGAGGAGCCAGGTCAGAGACAAACTTCTTCTGCCGCTCAAACAGGAGACCTCTGACTGTCTCTGAGCTGTCCAGGAGGAAGAGCACCTCCAGTGGACACAGCAGCACTGCAACAACACACACATGTTGTTCGCATTTTCATTTCACTGAATCAACAGCCTGGATCTAAAACCTGGATCTACAGCCTGGATCTACAGCCTGGATCTACAGCCTGGATCTACAGCCTGGACCTACAGCCTGGACCTACAGCCTGGACCTACAGCCTGGATCTACAGCCTGGATCTACAGCCTGGATCTACAGCCTGGATCTGCAGCCTGGATCTACAGCCTGGATCTACAGCCTGGATCTACAGCCTGGATCTACAGCCTGGATCTACAGCCTGGATCTACAGCCTGGATCTACAGCCTGGATCTACAGCCTGGATCTACAGCCTGGATCTACAGCCTGGATCTACAGCCTGGATCTACAGCCTGGATCTACAGCCTGGATCTACAGCCTGGATCTACAGCCTGGATCTACAGCCTGGACCTACAGCCTGGATCTACAGCCTGGATCTACAGCCTGGATCTACAGCCTGGATCTACAGCCTGGATCTACAGCCTGGATCTACAGCCTGGATCTACAGCCTGGATCTACAGCCTGGATCTACAGCCTGGATCTACAGCCTGGATTTACAGCCTGGATCTACAGCCTGGATCTACAGCCTGGATCTAAAACCTGGATCTACAGCCTGGATCTACAGCGTGGATCTACAACCTGGATCTACAGCCTGAACACACAAGAATACAATCATAATATTTAATTTATTGTAAACATAAACCTAAAATGCAAATGGATAGTTCACCTGCAGATCAAAACGAGCTGTTGAGCTATAATCTGGTGAAGAACATATCTGTCTATGAGCTTTATGTTGCTGTGCACTGTACCTCTCAACGAAAGACTAAACTAAACTAAGCTAAACCTTTGGTCCAGTTTTGGTTAAGTCCAAATAAAACTGAACTCATTGTGTCCAGAATAAAATCTACCTGAACAGAAAATCTAATGTTGACTATAAGTACTTCATCATAAAGCAAATGGCCACAGATGCAGATGATGGGCTCCGAAGGAACACACATACACAACGATAAGTTTGTGTAAGCCCTCAGTCGTACAGGGATTCGTCAAAACAAAGGAAGGTTTCTCACCCATCATCTGTAATTCTTGGCAGGTTTTCCCGACGTTTCGTCCTTAATCCAAAGGACTTCTTCAGGGAAAGAAGAAGAAGTCCTTTGGATTGAGGACGAAACGTCGGGAAAACCTGCTAAGAAGTACAGATGATGGGTGAGAAACCTTCCTTTGCTTTTACACAACAATAATAATGGACATTTTTGGTGGAAAAGTGCAGCCAGTCGCCGTTATCAACCCAAATACTAACTCAACATACAAAAACTTTCGGCTAGCAACAGACCTTTAGCTTTGTTGAGCAGCACACGGTTGTCGTCCCGTTGTGTTTTCCTGAGTTTCTGCTGACCCAGTCCGAACTGTGAGCAACTCAGAAGCACCGCGAGGAAGAGCAGCTTCCAGCACATGGTCACAACCTGAGACACACACACCAGTCCTGAGGTCATTCTACAAAGACTTCAACTGAGGAAATGTAATAAATCACTTTAAAAGACACATATTACTACCTCAAAATATTCATCAAAAAGACTCTTGGGGAAGCTGGGTCTACACTCTCAGGTTGTCGTTGTTTTTCCACGCAAACCTTTATAATATAGATACAAACTTATTTCACAACTGCAAACTCACCAAGACATTTTTTTTTATAGAAGGTAGAGTGACATAACAGTATTTTTTAATGTATTATCAGCCATAATCTCTTCCCAAATGAGAATATAGTACAATAACATGTTATACCTCATTGTCTCCGCAAAACCACCACATCCTTTATTTTAATCTATAAAAACTAAATCATCAAAAAACACCTTTTATTTTTGTGCGAGTTGTCACAATACAAACATAACTGTACTAACTGTAATATGTTCAGAAAAGGAATTTCCAAACACAGATTCATATAATTTTGTATTCATTACACAACAATAACCACAAATTAGCTTTAAACAAACATAAAGTCTTTCTTCAGAATGAGTCCATTCTATCAATATCCTTCAAGGGATTTCTGAAACCTCCTAATTATTAATTCGCACAATATCCATTCACATTGAGATTTCAAACAGAATGAATGTCTGTCGGTTCATTTTTCAATATTCTTATTTTGAGTGTGACTAGAGCTGACAGACTCTAACTCTAAAACACACCTGTAATACTCTCATGTGAACACAAGAGGGAGACAAAGCAGCGTTTATACAAAATATACATATGGGCATTTTCAAACGATTTTTCAAACCTTGTGTGTTTTACCTGATGTACCTAACTTTCAAACCACACTAAATGGAACTATTTAACCAAAACAGTTTATTTCTATCACTTAGCTAATTTCTCCATTGTGAGATCAATAAAGTTTATCTTGTCGTTCGTTCAAACAACAGGTGGCACTCCAGCTTTACAGTAAATGACTGCACAAGGTGTGTATTGCATAGTTATCCATTTTTAAAATATCTTTCGTAACACAAGGTCAATTTTTTTCCATTCACTCGATCAAATCAAATAAGTATCTATGTAAGCTAGCACATTTAATAAACACACAAGTTTCAGTAAAAAATTCATAAACAACTGCATGATAAATATATACTATTACTAGTAGTAGTTAATACCACTCCTACCACTACTACTACTAGTACTACAACAAGTTGCAGTGAAAAATACATTAAGAACTCCAAAATGAATTATACTGCTACTACTACTCCAACTCCTACCACTACTACAACTAATAATACTACAACTACTACTACCTATAAAATAAGGCTCGTGTAAGCTCAAAACCCTGCACTCTCATTATATGTTTATAAAGATAAAGATAATGTTAATACAACACTTCAACCATGCATCTTGTATGATTGAAAATTAGGTAAAAATGTCATCCACATAGTTAATTACTAAAATGTATAAAGCGTATATTAGCTACAAAAAAGATATTAGAGAATGAATTCAACCTGTCCGTGAGCTGAGGTCTAGTCCGTGAATGAGAGCTCCATGGAGAGTGGCAGAAGCGGGAGAGACGCTAACCTCCAGCCGAGAAACACAGCTCAAGGGCCGGGGACAAGCTGCACGAACTCCCCGCTCTCCTCAGGATCAAACGCACTTCCGGAAACACCTTTTCACAATAAAACACTCTCTCATTCAGAGCATTAGGAGTGTACGTGCGCAAGGATACAGATTCATACGTTCATATCAGTTCATAACGAGCATTTATTCAACTTTGAAAAACTAGTTTTAGAAAATGTGATGTTTTTTAAGAATTAAACAGACGTTGAGTTTTTGTTTTGTTAAAACACACCGCTGCAAATGTTTACATCTACATAACTTGACTGTTATTTACGCTTTCTGAACTTGGCACATGGCTTGGAACTAATGTGGCGTTTTTTTATTTAACATTTTATACAAACAAAATAGATAAAGAGCGTAGTTTTTAACCGAATGTTTATATTATTGCATTTAGAAATCCGGACTTCTCAATTTATGTACGTTTTAAACCTAATCCTATTTACTCTAGTGCAAGCCACGGTGGTGGGACAAAACTATAAGAGATGAATAGTTCATTTGAAATTACAGATGAGTGATATTTGTATCTGAAAAGGCTTAAGGCAAGGCAAGGCAAGTTTATTTGTATAGCACAATTCATACACAAGGCAACTCAAAGTGCTGAACAAAACAAGAAAGCATTAAAATCATAAATAATCACAACATTAAAAAGATAGATGAACATATAAAATCCCTCAGTTGTATGCACAGCTAAACAGAACTGTTTTTAACCTGGTTTTAAACATTGTCAGAGAGGAGGCCTGTCTCACATCTTCAGGAAGATTGTTCCAGATTTTAGCAGCATGAATCTGAAAAGCAGCCTCCCCATGTTTAGTTCTGACTCTGGGCACTAACAGGAGTCCAGTCCCTGTGCTCCTCAGAGTCCGGGCTGGTTCATATGGGACTAACATGTCACTAATATATTTTGGTGCGAGGCCATGGAGAGACTACACACACAAGCAGAGCTGTTTTAAAGTCTATTCTCTGAGCCACAGGAAGCCAGTGCAGAGACCTGAGAACTGGACTAATGTGGTCATTTATTATTCGATCCTTAGCAAGACGGTTTTTGTTTTAAAGCCAGATCTATTTTAATGGCTTACAAATAAGTTTCATCACTTCTTCAGCAAATTATTTCAAATTTTCTGCCGATATCAACGCATGCTGAAGATTGTAGCTTTTCACATTTTAAAAACGAAGAAATCATACTTTTTACATACTGCCTCAGTTTGTGGCCACATGTTGAAGAAAATGTTTAAAATGCAAAAGTAATTCTGATGTTTAAAATGGAGTTCCTCTAACTGTCATGATGATGGATTAAAATACACTTATTGCAAAAGAAAAGCAGTTATCTGACAGTTTAATGAACAGGATACAGGTGCGTATAGGACTAATCTTGGTGAGCTATCATTCAATTGTGTGTTTGGTATAGTGAGGATAATGTATTTATACAGAAAATGTCATTAATTCATGAAATTCAATGTGCGTAAAAACAGGTGCACCAAACATGAGAAGTCCAGTTCAGTTCAGTTCAGTTGAGTTCAGTTATACTTTATTGTCCCCGTAGGGAAAAGAAGGACAAGCTGAACAAGGAAGTATTTATGAGCATGAGTATTTAAAGTCAATTTATGCCTGAATCTGGAGCCAATGAAGATCTTTCAGCAGAACACGATGGACAACCTGAGAACATATGTTTTGACCACAGACTGTATATATTTGACCCAGTAAAAGAGAGTAGAGTAAGAAATACATTGCCATTTGCCTCAACAAAATAGTAAAGAAAAAGGTGGAAAAAGACAAAAACAACCGATAATGTAGATTAGTTATACACAATGTGATTATTAGTGATGTGATAACATGTGGGACATGTACCGCTTTTTAATTTAAAAAAAACCTGACCACTCTATTGTTGATATGTAATCGTCTTAAGCTAAATAGATTGCTAGTTGTATTGGAATATTAATCTTATTTTATTATTATTATTTTATTTTTCATGTTTTAGAATGAAATAATCTTACACAAATATAATCTTACATATATTTGTGTAAGATTATTTCATTTTCATGAAGGGTAACAATTGTTTCGAGACAGAAGAAGGGGTTCAATTTTTTGTTTTGAATAATCAGTTGTAGCAAATGAAACCTGAGAAATTGCCAAAACTATTTTATGGGCGATACTTTTGTTTTAAAAGGCAGAAAACTGTGTGTGATGTCATAGTGGTACATTACAGGACTAAGACAGGAGCTTTTACACAAAAGGGGCAGAGTTACATGTTTATGACAGAAGTTCCTGGATGGATCTAAACACAGCTCCAGATCTGTTTTTGAAGACCAAGGTTGTGTGGTGGATAAGGCTTTTTGATCAATACGTTTCATTTAATGTGGACAGTTTGGGACATTTGTAATGGACTGAAATTAGAAAACCTTTTTTTTATCTCTGCTGCTGTCTATCTGTGAGTATGAATAGTTGTGATGACTAATCAGGAAAACAAGATCTGAGAAAAAGAGAAGATTAAAGTCTTCCCTGCAAACCCACCAGATCGTGTTTCTCTAGAATCTTCCATTAGCTGCTTCCATAATTCACATGGACAGGCTCAGGGAAGGCCCGCCCTCAGCCACACACATCCATCACACACACGCCACTCACTGCTGCACAAATTTACCAATCATCAATCAATAAATAGCCGCGGGCTGAAAGAGAAACTAAACATTCAACTTCAGGTTATAGTTTAGGCATTTTCAAGAGACACTTGACCTTCTGAATGTAAATTATGTGAGTAGCACATTTTCAAGGCTTCTGGGGCACCTGTAAAAACATTTTTCACCGAGGCCTCCATTTTGACAAGTCCTAATGGTTCTCTCCCATCGCCACTTTAGCCGATGCAGCACTCAGCTTCATGAGGTTTGAACACTTTAAATAATACTTCAGTCATTCATGATTCTATATTTATGGACTTTGCAGTTTTTCTCATTTGCTTTGGTGCATTTCTCACACCACTCTTCACATTTTCACAACAGTTAGTGCATTTCTCAAAACAATTAGTGCAAACTGCAGAACCTCGTGGATAACCTGTAAAAGTGCATCACCTTCTCAAAATGAAAAGTTAATTCCTCAAAAGCAAGCAAGCAGGTCAATGAAACGGTCTGTGTCGTCAAAATAATATGTCCTGACAACATTGAGTATGAGCAACACAGTCAAATGACTTAGTCATGTTTTCATTGTGAAAGTTTACACTCTGTGTTTTCAAAAACTACAGTAAAATTACACATGACTGTATTTGGAGACGTAACAATATATCTTGTACTAATTTGAATCCGTTGTCCCACATTCGCACTCACAAACACACACTCATTTACCCTAAACTATTGTACATGTTTTTAGTGGTAGGGGAAACCGGAGTACCTGGAGGAAACTGACGCGGACATGGGGAGAACATGCAAACTCCACTCAGAAAGGCCTGGTTCCGACCGGTATTCGAATCCAGAACCTTCTTGCTGAGAAGTGAGAGTGCTAACCACTCAGCCACCATGCCGCCCGATTAAGTTTCCCAATACGATACATAACAAGATACAAGGCACTATCAATTCAACATGATTGGGTATGATATATTTGCAAGCAGTTCAAAACAATTTGGTTAAAAGAAAAAAAAGGCTTTTGGCTCAATGCTCTGCCCAATATTAACAAAAACACAAAATTATAGGGGCATTTACTTTTCATTATTGATAGTTTATAATTGCAAAACTCCCTCAGCTTCGGAGTTCTGGGAATTAGCTTTGGCTATTAGCATCATGGTATCAGTCTACTGTGACACTTTGTCTATGTTTTTTGTATCGGTCACTACTCAAACAAATTTAATAATATAAAATGTCTTCTATTTGCAATTTGTGGAGCTCTGACTATTATAAAATGTCAAAGATATGATTTTTTAATGTAATTTAAAAAAAAAATCTTTGACACTATAATACTCCTAAATAAACATTGGATTATATGGACTGACAAAACTTACATAACTTACTTATTACATTTTAAGAATAGGTCTATACCCGTTACCATGTCAACACAGACTGTAAATATTCAGGCATTCTAATAATACATCGAATAATCAAATATCAAAATGTTATTGCAGCCCTACAATCATTACTTTTATTCCCTTTGTGTCCATCATGTCCGCAAAAATGTACTTTTCACATCTGACATTAAAATCAAAGCCATAAATACAGAATTCTGGCGACATCCCTATAGTTTGGCACAGAGCTGCAGGACAGGTCAAAATGCTGTGGAATTTGACCTTCACCTAAAATGTCAAAATGCAGATGTCTCACGCACATATACATGTCTTCCCTGTGAGCAAAAAAACACACTATTTTTTGCTCCATAGACTTTGGTGCCATTACTCCACTCCCATGTCTGGTGAAATGACACTACTCCTTTGGTGAAGAGAGATCCGATATTATAATACACCCTTGAGTATAGATCACATTCAGAGACTTGTTGGTGAATGGAAGAAAATACATGAAAATGATGTGAAGAGATTTATTTTTTGACCCCATGTTTACGCCTGAAAAAGGGGTTTGGCTGTTGATGCAGTGGTGACCTTGCATTACGAAAGTGTCCATACAGCATATAACACGACAAGAACTGTGAAGTGAAGGCAAAACATTCTATTATTACAACAACTATATAATATATTATTGTATTTTTTGTTTTGTTTTTTAAATCAAAAATTGTAAGACCACACAGCATTAGTCAATACTTTGTGGAACCCCCTTTTTCTCGATCACAGCAGCAAGTCTACAGGGGTGTTAAATGTAAACAGTGTATTATGTCTTTTTATGTTTAAACGCTTAGAATGGTCCTTTAACAAATAGACTGGTATGAGTCAACAATCTTTACACATCTATAGACTGAAAGTTTTGCCCATTCGTCCTTACATTCGCCAGTCAAGCCCGGTCAGATTTGAGAGTGAACGTTGGTGACCAGCAGTTTTTCATTTAGGTCTGCACTTTGACAATTCCTCATTAATATGTTTAAAGCTTTTTGGATCAAAAGTCTTTGTTTAGGGAAATAGCCCTGATCAGTTTGACTTCAGATATTATCTTATATTTTGCTCTATTCGCCTTCCCATGATGTTGTTCCTTTCCTTGGAAGGTATCTCAGTATGATGTAAAAAATACACTGCTTTCTTCAAGAATTGAACAAAAGAAGGGTGAAATAGTGTATTTTCTTTCTTTTGATTTTGTAAGATGTAGGAGCACTTATAACACAAACTATTTGTTTTTAACCCCTATATTTTTATTATTGTTATAGGCCACTACAAGTGATGCCGTTCAGTGGTAAGAGTGCCTTAAACAAAGTGATAGAAATGCACCAAACAGGTAGATTTCAGTTCCAGTTGAGCAAGTAGATATACAGTAGTAACTCAAAAAGTGATTCACCAACTTATTCTGGATTGGCTCACCACCTACACTGAAAGGACTTGTATTTTATCTCAATGCAAAGTCACTCTCTTGTGGGGATGATTTTCTAAAATATCCAGGACAGCCACGAGAAAAATATGAAAATTTGTACAAAGCAAGGACTCTGACTTGAAATAGCCCAAAGTGTTTTTCCTCTATAGAGAATACTATGCATTATACAGCAAAAAAGGATAAAATATTAGGTAATAAGTGCTTGATTTTAGTGCCTTTGGACTGTCTTAAAACAAGATTTGCCAATGGAACCTGGAGCAGTCCTATTTCAAGAAGTTTTGCTTTATATTCTCATTCTAAGGGAGACAGACACAAGCATCATTTTGCTTGTCCCATTGGCAAATCTTTTTTTCAAGCAGTCAAAATGTGCTCAATTTAAGATACATCACTTTTTGCAGCGTATTGCGAGCACAAAATCCCCAAAAATCCATCACCCACTGCTGGCGGGACAGTGAGTGAGGGGGCTTCCATCATGAGGCAACAGCTTTAAAGTGCGGAACGTTCCAGGAAAAGCCCAGCATTTATTGAGCAGAAAGCGCAGCCTCCTCTGTGGTGTATGGTTCAGATTTGGTGACGGGCGTCAACAGAGCGCAGCTAATGCGCGTGCAGACGGCTCAGTGCTGTGACAACACGTCGCCTTCCTCTCACGTCCAAACAAATCCTTCACACAACCAGGAAGTCCCGCTCAAAAAGGTCTCGCCGCCGCCGCTGCGATGGGAAACAGACGGTGGGTGGGTCTCAGGAAAAGGTAACGTATGACACATTTCAAAGTAACATTTAAGCATTAAAACAGTGGGGTCAAACTACTTTTGGTCGGGGGCCAAGTTTAAAAACCGTGGCTCAATGACACTACGCGCACAGCTCGGCGTGAGTGTCGGAGAGCGGAGCGTACGTGGAAGAAGGACCATTTGGAGGTTTCGCACGAGATTCTTAGAGAGTGTTGGAGAAATTATCAAAGTACTGTTAAAGCTGAAAAAACTCAATATTTCTCAAACTTGATTTTGAATAATATCGGTAAACCTCGGGTTCTTTTTAAAACTATTGGTTCTGTTTTTAATCCAAGTCCGTCCACTTCATTGGAGATGACAAATGAAACTTGTGAACAATTCCTCTCCTTTTTTAATGAGAAGGTTGCTGCTATTAGGGCCAACATTTCTCCCTCTTCATTGTGGAGTTTGGTATCCACGCAATGTTCAGCTGTTTTTTGTCAGTTTGAGTCTGTGTCATTGTCTGTGCTCACAGGGATTGTTAAAAAACTTAAACCCTCCTCCTGTCCCACAGATCCGGTCCCTCCTCGCTTTTTTAAAGAGGTTTGGGACACCATTGGCTCTTCTGTTAAAGAGATCATCAACAGCAGCTTGGCTTCTGGCATAGTGCCCTCTTTTTGTAAAAAAGCTGTAGTTGAGCCTTTGATTAAAAAACCTGGTCTTGACCCTGCGAATTTGGCAAATTATCGGCCAATTTCCAAACTACCCATGGTATCGAAAATTTTAGAGAAATGCGTTTTTGCACAGTTGCAACCTTTTTTAGATGAAAATGGCACTTTAGACCCATATCAGTCAGGCTACAAAGCTTTGCACAGTACTGAATCTGCACTCTTAAAGGTTTTTAATGACCTGTTTTTAATGACTGATTCTGGAGGCTCTGCCATTTTAGTGCTTTTAGACCTAACGGCTGCTTTTGACACAGTCGACCACACAATTCTTTTAGACCGCCTTAGAGATCGCGTGGGTGTCAGGGGGACCGCGTTAGAGTGGTTTAGGTCCTACCTGTCGGAGAGGTCATTCTCCGTCAGGCTGGGGGACTCCACTTCATCTTCTGCTCCGCTTCACTGTGGAGTCCCCCAGGGATCTATCCTGGGACCCATTTTGTTTGCAATATATCTCCTCCCACTTGGAGAGATTTTTAAGAAACATGGCATGTCTTACCACTTTTATGCAGATGACTGTCAAATGTACATGCCCATTGCTAAGAATGACCACAGCCCCCTGACACCCCTGCTCGACTGTCTAGGTGACGTCAAGGCTTGGTTAGCCCAGAATTTTTTAAAACTGAACGAGGGAAAAACAGAAGTAATGACATTTGGATGTAACCTCACGGACTTGGGATCACTTCAAAACTATTTGCATCCCAAGGTCACCAGCCTTGGCGTCACCATAGACAGTGATTTTAAATTTGATAAACAGATTATTGGCGTTTTAAAATCGGGTTTTTATCATCTTCGTCTTTTATCTAAAGTTAAGCCCTTTTTATCTTTTAATCTTTTTGAGCAAGTCGTGCACGCTTTTATTTCAAGCCGTCTGGACTACTGTAACGCACTTTACTCGGGAATTAGCCAGAAAGCACTCTCTCGGTTGCAGTTAGTCCAGAACGCTGCGGCACGACTCTTAACAGGGACCAAAAAACGCGAGCATATTACCCCAATCCTTGCGTCCTTGCACTGGCTCCCTGTTAATTTTAGAATTGATTTTAAAATTTTATTGTTTGTTTTTAAAGCTTTGAATGGACTGGCCCCTCAGTATATTACAGACCTCATCCAAATTTACCGGCCCTCTCGCGCTTTGAGGTCTGAGGGCCAGCTCCAGCTCGTGGTTCTGAAGACGAACCGTAAAACCAGAGGGGACAGAGCGTTCTCCATTGTCGGCCCTAAGCTGTGGAACGCTCTGCCCCTCCACATCCGTACGGCCCCCACCGTGGAGTGTTTTAAATCCCGTCTTAAGACTCACTTTTATTCTTTGGCTTTTAGCACCGCGTAAGTTGTGTGGTCCCCCTGTGTCTTTTTATCTATTTTATTGAATTTTATTTTTATTTGTAGTTTTTAATGTGTTTTTATTTCTATTCAGTCTTTTAAATTGTTTTATTTCTATTTATTTGGTGGAGCTCATTTGTATTGTTTTTGTTTTATTGTTATTGTTGTTCAGCACTTTGGAAACGTTTTGTTGTTTAAATGTGCTATATAAATAAAGTGGATTGGAAAAACATAAGCGCTGGTTGGGGCCAAAAGTATAATACTGGTTTACTTTTAATATAATCATTATCACACATTAATTTTATTCGACATCCATCCATCCATCCATTTTCTTCCGCTTTATCCGTTGCCGGGTCGCGGGGGCAGCAGTCTAAGCAGAGACGCCCAGACTTTCCTATCCACACACACTTCCTCCAGCTCGTCTGGGGGGACCCCAAGGTGTTCCCAGGCCAGCTGAGAGACATAGTCCCTCCAGCGTGTCCTAGGTCTTCCGCGGGGCCTCCTCCCGGTGGGACGTGCCCGGAACACCTCCCCAGGGAGGCGTCCAGGAGGCATCCGGAACAGATGCCCGAGCCACCTCAACTGGTTCCTCTCGACGTGGAGAAGCAGCGGCTCTACTCCGAGCTCCTCCCGTGTGACTGAGCTCCTCACCCTATCTCTAAGGGAGCGCCCAGCCACTCTGCGGAGGAAGCTCATTTCGACCGCTTGTATCCGCGATCTCGTTCTTTCGGTCATTACCCAAAGCTCATGACCATAGGTGAGGGAGGGAACGAAGATTGACCGGTAAATCAAGAGCTTTGCCTTTCGGCTCAGCTCCCTCTTTACCACAACGGTCCGATACAGCGACCGCATCACTGCGCACGCTGCACCGATCCGCCTGTCAATCTCACGCTCCATTCTTCCCTCACTCGTGAACAAGACCCCGAGATACTTGAACTCCTCCACTTGAGGAAGGACCTCTCCACCCACCTGCAGAGGGCAAGGCACCTTTTTCCGGTCGAGCACCATGGCCTCGGATTTGGAGGTGCTGATTCTCATCCCAGCCGCTTCACACTCGGCTGCAAACCGTCCCAGTGCATGCTGCAGGTCCTGGTTCGTTGGAGCCAACAGGACAACATCGTCCGCAAACAGCAGAGATGAAATCCTGTGGTCTCCGAACCGGACCCCCTCCGACCCCTGGCTGCGCCTAGATATTCTGTCCATAAATACAGTGAACAGAACCGGTGACAAAGGGCAGCCCTGTCGGAGGCGAACATTCACCGGGAACAGGTCTGACTTACTGCCGGCAATGCGAACACAGCTCTGGCTCCGGTCATACAGGGATCGGATGGCCCTCAGCAGAGGACCTCCGACCCCGTACTCCCGGAGAACCCCCCAAAGGACACCCCGGGGAACACGGTCGAACGCCTTCTCCAAATCCACAAAGCACATGTGGACAGGTTGGGCGAACTCCCATGAACCCTCGAGTATCCAATGGAGAGTATAGAGCTGGTCCAGTGTTCCGCAACCGGGACGAAAACCACACTGCCCCTCCTGGATCCGAGATTCGACCATCGGCCGTAGCCTCCTCTCCAGTACCTTGGAGTAGACCTTACCGGGCAGGCTGAGGAGTGTGATCCCACGATAATTGGAACACACCCTCCGGTCCCCCTTCTTGTAGAGAGGGACCACCACCCCGGTCTGCCACTCCATTGGCACTGCCCCCGATCGCCACGCGATGCTGCAGAGACGTGTCAGCCAAGACAGTCCTACAACATCCAGAGACTTTAGATAATCAGGGCGGATCTCATCCACACCCGGAGCCTTGCCACCATGGAGGCTACCAACCACCTTGGTGACCTCAGCCAGGGAGATGGATGTATCCGCCCCAACATCCTCAGCCTCTACCTCTGAAACAGAGGACGTGACGGGGGGATTGAGGAGAACCTCAAAGTATTCCTTCCACCGCCCGACAATATCCCCAGTCGAGGTCAGCAGCTCTCCACCCGCACCGTACATGGTGTTGGCAAAGAACTGCTTCCCCCTCCTGAGGCGCCGGATGGTTTGCCAGAATCTCTTCGAGGCCGACCGATAGTCATGCTCCATGGACTCTCCGAACTCCTCCCAGTCCCGGGTTTTTGCCTCTGCAACAGCCCGGGCCGCGGCACGCTTGGCCTGCCGGTACTGGACAGCTGCCTCAGGAGTCCCACGAACCATCATTGCTCGATAGGACTCCTTCTTCAGCCTGACAGCATCCCTTACTGCCGGTGTCCACCACCGGGTTCGGGGGTTGCCGCCGGGACCAGCACCAGAGACCTTGCGACCACAGCTACGAGCTGCCGCATCGGCGATTGAGGCAGAGAACATGGTCCACTCGGACTCCATGTCCCCCTCCTCCGCCGGGACCTGGGAGAAACTCTCCCGGAGGTGTGAGTTGAAAGTCCGTCTGACAGGGGGCTCAGCGAGACGTTCCCAGCAGACCCTCACTACACGCTTGGGTCTGCCAGGTCTGACCGGCCTCTTCCCCTGCCAGCGGATCCAACTCACGACCAGGTGATGATCGGTTGACAGCTCCGCCCCTCTCTTTACATAGTTTGGATATTATTTTTGAGTAGGTTTCGATTCAATCACAACTGGACCAAAAATAAAAAAAGATTCATAGTTAAATAATATGTAAGAATGTAAGAATACATTTTAGAGCCAATTAAATTAGAACCAATTCAATTATATGGTTGTTTTCCTGAGAAAAAAAAGCTTTAAATGAAGTATAACATGCCATAGTATCCCATTTCCGTCAATGCTGCAAGTTACTGTAATAATTATCATGAAAATCATTTCAGGGGCCACTGAAAATGCTCTTGCGGGCCGGCTGTGGCCCGCAGGCTTGAGTTTGACATGCCTGCATTAAAAGAATAAACAGTATGATGCAGATTTTGTGTTTTTAAGATTAAGATAAAAAGATCCTTTATTTGTCCCTCAGTGGGGAAATTTCTGTGTTGCAGCACAAGTTACAGACAGTAGGAATTGGGAGCACACAGCACAAGATAATAATAATAATAATACATTTTATTTATAATGCACTTTACATTTGACACCAAATCTCAAAGTGCTACAAACAGCAGCATAAATAAAAGCAAACACATAAAATCAGATAAAAGACTATAAAAAAATTAGCAGTACGCTTTAGTAAAAAGATGGGTTTTGAGTCCCTTTTTGAAAGCTTCCACCGTCTGTGGGGCCCTGAGGTGGTCCGGGAGGGCGTTCCACAGACGGGGAGCAGCGGCCTCGAAGGCCCGGTCCCCCATTTTCTTGAGCTGTGTCCTGGGAGGGAGCAGACGGTGCTGTTGGCCTGACCGGGTTCTGCCTGAGGAGTGTGGAGTGAGGGATCAGTGAGGTAGGTGGGAGCATCACCGTGGAGACAGTGATGCCCCCACCTAAATGAATAATAACGCTTTAGTATAAGACCTAAAGTGTAGTATGGCGCCTTTCTCCGGCTCTTGGCTCAAGGATACGTTCTAGATAAGCATCAATGCTGAGGGGATTTTTTTTTTTGGACCAGCCTAGTTTAGCCGCTGTGGACTCTTTAATGAACGTGTTTTTTCAGCCTTGTGTCAGGCTGGATCCATCTAACGCTTGGGCAAATGACGCAGCCTCCGCTTTGAATGGGCGGAGCAACTCACGACCATTGAGAAAAGGTACATGTTGATCACACAAACATTTCAACAGAGGAAAAATCTTATTTTGAGTGCTCCTGTTCAAACCAATAGACATCTGAGAAATTGCCCCAAACAATGTTTAGTTTACAGATTTACTCATGTAAATAAGTATTTATACAGTAGCTTCCATGAACCAAGTTCACAAAGTTCTTCACAATAATAGCAAATTAAATAAGGTTCAAAAAATGATTTTGCCTCACCTAACTCAAGTAAATAGTTTGGATTTTTGTTTAATGTATGTCTATTTTTACTGACTCGCAGCCAGAACAAGTAACTATTATATGTATGTAAGTATTTTAAGAGTTAAAGCTGGTGTACCTAACTTTCCAACCTAAAAAAATAAACTATATACATAAAATCCATTGAGCTCGTTCCTCTCTCTCAAAACAGCCGTCACATGCTGCATGTTGGGCCTCTGTCATCAGAGGACATCTTTTCATCAGCTTCTTCAGACAGAAAAGTGAAAACGAGAGGACCACCCTCACTCAGCCAATCAGCTCTCTGGTATGTCACCCAAGTATGCAAAAAGCAAAGTTTTCCTGTTATCATGTGTTATTCTTAGGAAAAAAAATTAGGTATCCCAGCTTTAAGTACTGTCCTTGTGTACGGTATCCTGGTATCTGTAACATACTTAACTACAACACTTGCTGGACTATCAAAGGCACAATATGTAAAAATATGGCCAAAAGTGGTATTGCAACCTCTCCCAATCTCCCTGACTCAGGTTGCCAGATATGCACACAAATCCAGGGACCGCAATATCTGAAGATACAAGAGTTTAGTCAACAACAAATCTATAACCAACACCTTTTTCACAAATATAGAAATCTTTGTTTTATTCCTTGTTTTGTCACTAAGATTCGAGAATCATAACGAGACCTTTTTTAGTTCTGCAGCCACATGTTACTTTACCAGTGAGATTAGCTCGACGTGGTGAGTTCTGGCAACCGGGATCAAAGACTTTCTGATTGGTGAAATGGTGGAGGGCGGGACATCGAAATGAAAACAATAACAAGATTTAGGGGCTGTTAAACTCATTTTGAAATTGGAATATCTCAGCTGAACTACTGTTATTAGTTAAAGAAGTAGTCGAAAAGAGCATGTTTTATTTTTGCCTTTTGACAGATTAGGACCATTTAATGATGACTTGACATGAAAACCATACACATTGCTACTTTAAGCGCACCTGTCTATAAACCGCACAAGCTACATTTAATGAGAAACTAAAGGTTGTTGACTTATAGGCCTCACTTGTAAACTTGTGGTAATATAAACTACATTACATTGCCGACATTTTTGGAGCATACAAGAGCTGGCGACAATAAAGGTATTCAAGTATTTTGGACCGCGTACATCTCCCATTGCCGCTGACTTTGTCCTCTTCTCTCACCTTCTTCTTCTTCTTTGATGGACGTGTTGAAATCCTGCGTGACAGTCTTTGATCATGACTGTTAGAAGTCTCTTATACTGGGGTGAAATTCTTTGTGCAGAGCAGAACAGGTCTTTACTCCTCGACTGTCTAGTAAAGAGCTCATTCTGATGGCGGCCTGTTTGACTTCAGCTTAACAAGACCATTACCCACATCGTGCATGCCAGCGACAAAAAGACAAGCTTTTATACATCAATCAATGTTTGGTTATGTTCCGTGGCTTTTAATATACTGTTAATTTTATTGTTTTTAAAGCTGAGGTAACTGTTTCTTGGCTAATGCTGTTTGTTTGTTCCAGCTGTAGAAAAGAAAAATAAATAAATGTATATACCCTTTCATTTTCCTCTCGCTCCACACAGAGATGGGAGCAGGGTTGCCATACAGAAGGTGCATGCCAGATATAATGTACTCTTTGGGCTGAGAGCTGATTGGCCGAGTGCGGGTGGTCATCTCTTTTCCACTTCTTTGTCTGAAAAAGTGTGACAGAGGGTTAAAAATACATGATTGTGAACACTGTTTTAGTAGAGAGGAAATAGTTCAATGGTTTCTAATACATAGTTACATTTTTGAGGATTTAAAAATAGGCACTGCAGATTGCAAATCGAAAAGTTTGATTCACCATGTATTCTCTACAATAGATATTTTTTCACGTTATGAAACATGAAATGACATAAAAATGAAAGTAAAGAAAGTAAATGAACAAAAATAACGCTGAATAGTTGAGAATTCCTTGGATAATTCTGTTTCCGGGTACGCCACCACAGGCAAGTAGTCAGATTATAAGTATGTCACCGGACGTGCTCACAAACCTTTTTGAGTCGGGACCCGCCCCCACTGGTTCAAACACATGTGATTGGCTGTGGAGGATGTGAGGTTCTCCTGGTTGGACAGAATCACTTGACTGACTTCTGGTGTTCCTGCAGAAGACCAGGAGCAGATGAAATGTATAGAGTGTGAGTCTGGACTTGCAGAGGAGGCAGCTGCTTCCCCTTGGCCCTGGGCTCGTGGTGGCTCTCTGCCCACGCCCAGGACCCAACCAACACACTGATGTCACCGTTATTGCAATAATCCATGCTATATTATATACAATTGTGATCATTTCATTGTATCGTAAAAGCAAAACTAACTCTTTATCAACTGTCATAAGGAGCGCGGAAAATTAGAGTACGCGGCCAGCCTTGATGTTTATTCATCGAAGTGAATTTCTCCATCTGTGTGCGATAATAAAGGATTGATTGATTGACGAACCGGAACACAACTGGAACAGAATTCAACCTTCTTCTTTTGTTTTTTTACAGCTAAAAAATCTAACTCTTTCTTATATGTACCAAAGTACAAATAGTTTAGTTTAGTTTAGTCTTTATTAGAATGTTGCAATATTGCGCAACGACTGCTTGAACATTTTATTGAGGAGGCCAAGATGGGAGCGTGCAAGCGTTTTGTTTGTGTCCGCAAGAATAAGGACATTCGAGGCAGCCTGGCAATGTCTGATGTACGGTTTTATCTGTCAGAGCAATGAAACATTATTATCATAAGCCTGACGAATGGAACGCAGCACCAGTGGAGACATCGGTACAGCTTTTTGCTCTGAGGCTTATTGCTGTGATTAAATGTCTTGTTTTGTGTTTTATGTGATGTGTTTGCCTTATCCTGGACCATGAGCGCTACAGAGCTTATTTCCATCTGCAGTCCCTGTATGTAGACCGTATTACTTTGATACTTGTCTGTGCAAACGTTATTAAAAAATAGACGATTAGACATTATTGGCCCAAGCTACAGGACTGCTGCTTCACAGAATCCACTCAAATCTTAGAGACACCACTTATATTTTTACAGTTTGTAGGTGCCATGTCTAAATATTTCTACAACACTCAGAGCGATTGTATGCATTATACAGATTTTTGTTGGTTTTAGAATCAACACACGGGCAAGTCTTCAAAGAAAATAGAGTTAAGAACTGTTTTTCATGTTCCTTTTTTTGCAAAATATCCCCAAGGTGCAGCAAAGAATATTGACACAGCGCTATCAACTGTCGAGTATGTTTATGTGAACAGCAGAACGCAGACACAAGGAAAAGAGGAAGAACACAGGGCTGTTGTCAAAGCAGAGTTAATGGACTTATTACTTTGACTCCATCAGATTTTAGTAGCTCCATAACACTTGTTTATTGTCAAAAGTGGTGAATGAGTCTTGATATGGAAGCTAACACCTCATCAGTATTCATTAGTAGTAGAAGTAAAAACAGTCGTCTATCGGTTGTTACAGTTGGAGTGAAGTGTTACATTACATCAAAAATGTGTTGTCTAAGTGTGGACAAAACAAACTTTTTCAATTGTTAAAGTAGATGAAGCGGTTTATATGAACAGGTGAAGTTAACTGTCTAGCAAATACTGTAAGTTCAATTGAATGCATTTCTCAAAGTGATTTTTAGGTGTCTGTTTTTTACCAAATTAAAGCTGGGTTACCTAACTTTTTGTTTCATGCATTGTTCTTTGCCAAAATTAGAGCCTGGTGAAAGCAAAACACAAACAAATCAAAGAACAACCTTTATTTTTAAAACTTGAACGAAGTATGTTTAGTTTTAGACTTCGATTTATCAGTTAATCAATCTTTAATTGTAGAAAGCTTTTACTACAAGCTTTCAAAACAGGGCATTAAAAACAACCATTATTGATAATATGTCTTTAAAATATGACATTCCTGGGGCATTTCAAGAGCACAAAATCAAGTTAAATACGTTGTCAATAATAAGCTTAATCCTAAAACATTTTCCCTGACTTTTCACAGATTTTGAATAATCATTAAATCGTGGTGTTTAGTCTTGTAATAACCATCACTCACACATTTGAAAAGGTGACAAAGATATATAACATAATACAGATCCACTTCCTCACCGCTCTGCACTCCCCAAAGACACAGTATCCACCAGTCATTTGTCAGTTTTTAACTTGCCGCTCGCAAATCAAAGTGCTGTCACATTGTGCCCAGGGCTTTGGAAAACAGATCAGCTTGAATGGATGGGCTCTTACACGATTAGAACATACCAGCACCAAGAACTATACAGTAGTCCCTGTTCTGCCCCAGCACCTGGTACAGCCAGAGGAACCAGGGGCAAGTTTGGCATTTAGTTTGAGAGGGGAAGAAAAGTCATAGCTTCAACTCCACAAAGTTGACTGAGAGTATTGATGTTGATGTGGATCCAAACATAACATTTGTTAACTCTACAGTGAAATAGAAGTGAATAATGCCTGGAATGATAACAGTGTGTCACTATGGATCATCCAGTGGACAGCCGTCTCATCAAAGTGTGGAACAAACTGCAATGATATTTATTCTGCAACCTCCTAAAAAGAGGGTAATTCTCCAACCGAGCGTTCGATCTGTCACTGCCAACTTTGGGGTTTCGTGCAGGTGCTTTACATGCTCGCCACAGTTTCATTGTTCTTATAATCAAATAATAATGTTCAAACGGATCCTTTTACCCTTTCTGCTGCTGCTTTGACAACTCCCTTTAAGTCATCTCTATAGGTTTCTACATGTTGTATGCACTTTGCAAGTGTAAGCTACAGTGGAAGTTTCTCAAAAATGATATGTTACAGGGATGATAATGTACTTGTTTTACAATATTAAGTCAAAAACACATTTTCATCACACCGAGAGTTCAAACACCATTGATCCAGTTAAATATTTAACTACAACAATATAGTTTGTTGATCTAATTTATGATGAACATAGAAAAACCCAGCAAAAAGTGTTCTGCTGTCCTGCCCTGCACAGGGACCGTTACCCTTCAGTCTAAAGTGAACAAATTAAGTGATAAAATAGTTCATTTATGGCGGTTGAAATTATTTTGTGACTTAAGGGGTCACTGGAGGAGCGGACACTTCACAAATATATTCACAAACATTATTTTTGTATATGTTTCACTATAATGTATTCTTAACTGACCCAAAGTGGCCTTTGCACTTAATGCAAAGATAAGTCTTGCCTCAGTTTGGCATATAATACAGGGCTCACTGTCAGTCAATGCATCATCTTTGCCATCGATAGATTCGTGAATTCAGTGTCAAGACTGGTGTCAAGCTCAGTGTTCTCCATTGGCCACTTCCAAGGTTCCTACAAAGTCAGAGGAACTCCTTATAATGTGGGAAGAAGACACCCGATAAGACGACCAGGGTGGGATCAGATGAGTGTATTAAACAATCTCAAAAATTATCCAACATTAAAAACCTGTTCATGAGTTTGTAGTTCCCCTACGCTTCCCATGTGACAGATAAGATTGAGTTGAATTATTTGACAGGTGATACGTTGGCAATGGCATTCGATTATGAGCTAGTTATAACTTGATTATTTCTCCTCATGCAACATCAAACACAGGCTTATAGAGCTGGTGGAAATCTGCCATACCTTTTAGATGTACGTGAATGAACAAAGTCAAAGTTAGTTCAGGAGATGACACGTGTGAAGCCTAATGAAATGATCTTGAACATCTATGATATAATTCATGAAGAGTTCTGAATCAAACTAAAGCCTTGCATGTAAACCACTCTGTAGACTGAATACTAGGGCCTTGACTGTGGACAATGCTTCCATCTTGTGGCCAACACATGCACTTACAAGTCAGACAATTGTGTAGCATTCAAAAGCATCAACTTTATTTAGAAACAACTTTGTACAAACACATTTAAGTGAAAAAGGTGGCAGGGGTTTTTATCCACTGGCAGCAGCCTCATAAGGGTAGTGCTGGGGGAAGTCATGGAGGAGCTTCAGTGCTTCATTATACAGCTGCAAATCTGAGGCACACACACACAAAGTAAAACATACTTACTTCATACTGCTTTATAGGGAGAGAGTTGTGTTTCTATTGTATAGATATTTTAACACCTTAAGAGATGCGTGCCAATGACATCACAAGTTCTCTAATGTTTGTGATAGAAAGTTCAATATATTTTTGGGAAAATTGCTTAAAAGTCAAAGTTATCATTCTATTACAGAAATAACTCCTGTATTCCCTTGACACTGACGTCCCTTGAGCTTTTAATTTTCAGATTGTAGACTTTTGTTGTTACATGAATGTACATGTTTTTACATTCATGTAACTCTTAGCCATGTTTCCACCAGCCCTAATTTACCCTAACCTTACCCCATTTGAAGGAGTTTCTACCGGCCCTGTTTAACCAGCAAGGGGTTCTTTTTCAGTCCATGTTTGGCCCTGTTTCTATTCAGGTCGAGCTGGTACTAAAATGTGCTAACTGACAGATTGGCCAGAGTGCTGCTGGAAGAATGAATACATATTTTGTCAGTAGGTTGCCAGGACACGGTACCAGATACTAAAACATATCGGTAACAACTGTGTAGACTAGAGCCGAGCAAAGTAGATTGTTGACATTAGTGATTCTGAGGAGTGAAATGCAGAATCCAAACCAGTCTGTGAGATAAGACATACAAAGCCTTTCAGGTACGTTATTGCTGTGCTGCCTTAAACATGTTTAATGTTTGTTGTTTTACAGACTCACCGAACGTGTTGCCTTTATCTTCTCGGAGCAGGTTGTATAAAGAGGCCATGATGACTCCTTTGTTAGACACTAGTCCGATGATCTCCACCACCCCACTCAGCTCTTCCTCCAGCTGCAGGACACACGCCATAATATTATGGTCACTACATTTTCAATAACCACAGAAAACATGCAACAAAGCTAGTGAGAGTGTGGTTCCCCCCTCAGGCGTTTATCAATGTCAGTGAAAATGTATCAGTAATAATTTGGAAAGCAGTATAAGCAAGAGTTGCATCATTAAACAAGAGTTGTTGCACAAGGAATGATACGTTTCTAATGTGGCTATAAACTATGCATACACTCAATAGATTTGGTAGCAGCACCTTGCCTCACAATTTCATAATGTAATTTAACATAATCCGTCCTCCTAAGGGCTGTAAAAAGGTAATTGATTTAAAAAATAAACGAATTAATCATTCAACTAGTTTAGTTGTCAAGAGACTAAGGCCAAGAACATGTTTTATTTAACTTTTGTTTCATCAAAACACTGCGTATGTCAAAAAGAAACAATCTTGAGACATTTTGCGAACAAATCAGACCACAACATGCAGTCTTTATCTTATTAGAATGTTGAAGTGATAGTCTGTAAGTCTGCAACTCTAAATGAATTACAAATTTTAGGAAATGTGTTAAATTGACCTCCTGGCCTTAAATGTTGATAAAATAAGTCATTTTATTAATTCTAATATTACGGGTAAGTCCCGCCTTCCCTGCTCTTAGCCATAGTTCAGAATCTACGGTGCCGTCAAGGTTGACCAATCGAGTCATGCCAAGGGCTGTCAATCATCGGCGCTGATGCTCGCAGCTGCGCGCATGCGCAGTTGTTTGTTTTCGCGGAGCTGCCGAATCAAGCCTTTATTAGGCTCTGGAACTACATGAAAACTGAACAAAGAATTCTGAACATTTGCGCTGAGGTACTTATGTATATACTGAACCTATATCCATAATCAGATCCTCTGCAGATGTGTCCTATAATGTGCAATTCATAATAATAGCATTTCCTGGTTTGCCGCGATCGCTTTTTGTGCATAAAAACATTTTTTTCATTAAAACATTCACAATTAATTCTGAAAACCTCTGTGCATGTGTATTAATAATGTATATGTATAATGTGTTCTCTGATTAACATTTCAAAGTGTTACAGAAACGCAGGTGTAGACCAATCAGAAAGGAAGGGGGAGGGAGCTTGCGTTGTTTTTTTTCAAATCAAGTACCTCTTTCTCTCTTTGACAAACTCCAGACAATCACTTCAAGGTTTGCTGATTACTCTAATTGAAAAGACAGGGACAATACTTCTCACTAAAGAAGTGAGAAGTAAAAAAAAAAAAAAAAACATGCATTTGAAAACTAGTGATAAACTAAGCTGTTTTGAGAATGAAGAAAGAGCGGCATAAATGCAAAATGGTTTCAAAGTTAAGTCCTGCAGCTTTAATGGTTTATTGATAATGTGGCCACATAGCCAGCTGGGGTACCCAACTCTCAGCTCCGAGTGTCAACAGTCAAGGCTCTTTCTTACAAGGATGCAAAGACGCCAGGATTCTGTGATCTGAATTAGTCTATTTACTAGACGACTATTTTACGCTAATACTCTTTCTGTTGGGACAACGAAACATGTTACATAAAGCAATGTAAAGCCTAGTGTATACTCGCGCTGCGCAGAGCTTACGGAGGTGACGTGACGTCACTTGCGCAACGCGTTGGTCACCGCAAGGCCCTTACGTCGCCTACCGCGCAGCATCAAAATTTTCTAACTACGTAAGGGTCGCCGCAAGGAATCTCCGCTATGATTGGTCCGTGTGTGTGTATTGGAAGGAAGCATGAAGCGGCTGCAGCAGGGACAATGGACGAGGCACTATGGAGCAGAGAGCTTTGTGCTTCGAAGGAAAAGCAGTTTGGGCTCAGAGCCTGATATACAGGAGACTGTGGACTATCTAACATATATATAACTTATATCTAACAGATATATAACTTATAAACTGTTCAGTCGTTTGTTTTGCACTGTTCCTGTCTTGTTTGAATCGTGGCTGCGTTTGTTGCTTTCCTCCTGCACTCGTAAATCCTTCATGTTTGTCTCAGAAATTTACCACTATTATTGTTTTGCTGTTTGTGCTGAAAACTATTTAATAATAACTATGTTTCCAACAAGAACTGTGTCTTTATTCACAGCATCACAGTTGAAATGACTTATAAAATAATGAATCCATAAAACTATCACATAAACCTACAGTAGAAACACGTGTAATGAGCTCAAACAGCTTTGTTTGCTATTGTTGTTCTGAAGAGGACAAAGTAGCAGCGTAAATGGGACCGCTCCTGTGTGATCGCCCTCATGTGGTTTGTTGTGGGATTACAACATTCTCCTCAAAACTCCGTAAGGGGAACGCGCCAGTATAACATCAATTGTGCTTACGTAGGTCCACCGCAACCGCTAACGTAAGCCACGCCACGCAAGTATAAACTAGGCTTACTCTGACTCTGGTCACAGATAAAGCTCCACTAAATTTAGGACTAATCAATCTAAAGAACTCTTATATCCCGTTTGTCATTGGTATTTTAAACAGATCACTGTAATTCTGTTGTATATCTATTGTTTCCTGGTGTATATGTGTACCTTACTGCAACCAAGTCAGACTGGGAAATATTTATTAATCTTACTGCAGCGGCATGCACACCGCTTACATACAGTACTTTGCTGTATGCAATAAATGAATGGGAAATAAGTACACCTATGTGTCGCTTTAAATGCATTTCTAAAATTATGACAACGTGTCCCAGTACAGTCAAATAGAAAATGAGACGTCCAAACGTTCAGAAACAATCTCTATAACCTCAATGTTATCAGTACAAAGGACACTTACAGGGTCGTTAAGCTCCACTGTAGCCGTCTTTTCTTCTCCATCTGAAACAGTGAAGGTTCTTCCTGAAGGGTGGACCTAGAAAACAAAGAATACATAGCAAAAACACTTCCAAAACCGAGCTCAAGTCATGCATACCAACCTTTTCTACTTTCCCTACAAAGCACACGGCCTTGTTAATGTACTGTGAGAGCATGGAACAGTTTATTCTGGGCTTCGGAACGTCGATGATGTTCGCCATCTTGATGTGGTGCTGAAGTGGCGCGCGCGGAAGAAAGTGCAAAAACTACGCGCCAAAGCGGGCTGGGTGCGCTTAGGTTTTTTAGGCGGTAATGCCAGTAGGGCGGGGTAAGGATTATATCAATGTAAAACTGGGCGGTGTTAAACCGGAGGAATATAAATATAAAACGAACGTTTTAGTTGCGTCAAAATATTTCCCCAGGAACACAACACACAATGGTTCCGTTTTGATGACAACTATGACCAAAACAAATGTGTAATATAATAAGTATTACTTTATCATAATAATAATTATTATTTTTTAAATAAATGATAACATTATTCAATCATCTAATAGCAATTAAACGTTGACAGCAAGATAAATAACTAATTCACATACTTCTTATAATCAATCTATAAATCAATAGTTCAATCTATCGATCAATTTCAATCAACAGTTTTATTTCAGAATGAGAACAACATCAAATTAAAACTTGACTTGACTATTATTAATTTTGACACTTTTTTTGTATATTTTTGTATTTCTAAATGGCTCGTTTATCTTCTTATATCTAAAGCTAGAGATTTAAATCAGTTTAACGTTACATTTTAGGATATAGTATTTTTTTGTTCTTATTTTACAATAGTTATTTACATTTTTTACGTTGAAATGTGAATAACTATTATTGTAATGATACCAACTTGTGCGGCAGTAAAGTCAAGAAATACCATAGACTGTATATATTAAGAGAAATACATGACAGCTACAAAATTATGGCAAGCGGAACGGTTCTTTTTACATGTTTGTTTCTACACGGACTGGTGACGTAGGCATCAAAACAACAGAAAGTCACTCGGTCATGTAATCCACATCATTTCGCTGTGTTTAAGGCGTATACAGTGACAGATTCTGCGTTAAACTGTCGAAATATGTGACTAGTGATTTGTGTTCTACTTTCAAGACCGAATCTACGTGAAATAAAGGATTAATTTAGCTTTGACAGCCTCTTTGTGCACAAAACAAGGTAAACGCCAAGAAAAGAATATTCTGTTCGATAGATTCCTCATCATTGCGTTTTGGGAGATTTTTTATTCCATGATGATTGATTGAAAAGTATTTTTAGATGTAACAGCTGTAACGTACATTATGAATTGATATATTATTTATTGATGAGCATTGTATGACTGCTTCAGCCGTATACTACCATCAAGTCTCTTTTATTCTTTATGTCTTTGCTATATCAACAGGTTGCAATCATGTTTAATCTATTTGGATTTCGCAAGGACTCAAAGAAATCGCCATCAGACAAGGAAGTGGACGGCGGTTTTGTTATCGTGGGTAAGTCAGAGAGTCCAAGTCAAGACTGAGTCTCATAGTTAATCTAAAAATTGTTAAAAGATGATTTTTCAATGCCATGCTGCTGATTTCAAATGATCAAAACTAACTGCACTGTACCTCCAGAGATGCTGTTTGGACAGACAAAATGTACTCTGTTAAAAAAATAATAATAATCAGGTACCCAAACTTTAATTTAGGGAGTTTAGTGAAGAGATGCTCCTGTATTTTCAAAATAGAAATGTAGGTTTGGAATAACCCTAAATGACGCAGGACAGGAGCATGAGGGAGAAAGTGAGAGTCCAGTCTTTAGGAGACGAGGTAGAGTGTCGAGTCTTAAGGAGACTAGTTCCAGATGAGTTGCAAGTCTTAAAAGATAGTGACTTAAATCCAACTTGAGTCTGAGTCCGATCTGCGTGTCCCCATCTCTGGAGTAAGTAATTCAAACCGTTATACATATGGAAATAAAGGACATAAAGTAACACACTGAGCACAAAAGATCTAGTCTAGCTGCTTTAAAATATCTGTACATCTTTTGTAGATCTCTGAAAAGTATTGTGTCCTGAAGAATGTAATACAGGAAAGATGAGGTCTCATGAGCACTGTGTGACCCACTTTGAACAGCATTGATTTCACAACATCCTATGACCATAACAAATTGGCTTCCTGTCCCACAATGATGCACCGAGATCTGGTTAGAGATGCATAACAGTTCTGCGAAGTGACAACCCACCTCATCGTTCCACAGATACAGTGCCTTGCGAAAGTATTCGGCCCTTGAACCTTTCAACATTTCGCCACATTTCAGGCTTCAAACATAAAGATATAAAAATTGAATTTTTTGTCAAGAATCAACAACAAGTGGGACACAATCGTGAAGTGGAACAAAATTTATTGGATAATTTAAACTTTTTTAACAAATAAAAAACTGAAAAGTGGGGCGTGCAATATTATTCGGCCCCCTTGCGCTAATACTTTGTAGGCCAGATTTGTGCAGTGCACGACTGATTGTTGTCCTATGGACAGACTCTCCCACCTCAGCTGTAGTTATCTGCAGTTCATCCAGAGTGATCATGGGCCTCTTGGCTACATCTCTGATCAGTCCTTTCCTTGTTTGAGATGAAAGTTTGGAGGGACGGCCGGGTCTTGGTAGATTTGCAGTGGTCTGATACTCCTTCCATTTCAATATAACTGCTTGCACAGTGCTCCTTGAGATGTTTAAAGCTTGGGAAATATTTTTTTTATCCAAATCCGGCTTTAAACTTCTCCACAACAGTATCTCGGACCTGCCTGGTGTGTTCCTTTGTCTTCATGGTTCTCTCTGCGCTTTAAACAGAACCCTGTGACTATCAAAGAGCAGGTACATTTATACGGAGACTTGATTACACACAGGTACATTCTATTTATCATCATCAGTCATTTAGGACAACATTGGATCATTCAAAGATCCTCACTGAACTTCTGGACTGAGTTTGCTGCACTGAAAGTAAAGGGGCCGAATAATATTGCACGCCCCACTTTTCAGTTTTTTATTTGTTAAAAAAGTTGAAATTATCCAATAAATTTTGTTCCACTTCACGATTGTGTCCCACTTGTTGTTGATTCATGACAAAAAATGTAAATTTTATATCTTTATGTTTGAAGCCTGCAATGTGGCGAAATGTTGAAAGGTTCAAGGGGGCCGAATACTTTCGCGAGGCACTGTATATTTCCCCTTTCAGATCCCCATTTCAAATAAAAGATTGAAAACTTGTTTGGGCTGATCTGGTGACTAAAGACCACAAGACCTACAATAACATCTGTGTCTTCAAGCTCTTGATATTTTGATTTTTCAGAACTCTATTTTGAATGTGATTTTTGCTTTGAATGTGATTTTTGCTTTGAAAGGTAAGCCTCTCCTTATCTGCGTGCTGGGGCTGGGCAAAAAATGAAATAATCTTTTGAACTGTCAATGCATGTACATGTCCTTTTGGGATTCAAAACTTCAATCACTGAAGGCTTTCATTTAATCAGAAGCCTTCAGTGACTTCATAGCCATCCCAATAGGGCAAAAACTGTTGATTTGAACTTTATTGCCACATTACCAAACCTAACAAAAAAATTCCAATACCTCACGATAAAAATCCTCTCATATAAATTCACTGTTGTTGTTTTGGATTCATCTCAACCTTTTTTCCCCCACAGCAGATATGGATTGTCATCTTACATGAGGCTTTTTGGAGCCTGTAGTGTTGTGTGAGTTGCATGGCCACAGATGGCCAGGGCACAGGGTAGAGTGATATTTTTGGCAGAGTCCTGGGCCAGCGCACACATGCTGCGCTCACAGACGCTCTGCTCACGTTTACTGCAGGCAAGAAGAAGGGACTAACAGCATTAACACGGACCTTATGGATGAGAACCATTCTGAAGTTTTAGGTCATTTAGTCAACATTATTATGATTCTGGTAGTACAAAACAAATTGGGCTGGTTAGCCAGTTATTCTTTCAATAAATAGATTGGTTTAATAGTTCTAGTTTAAAGATTTTTTCTATAATTCACTAAATCAACACTCGATGCCCCTGGAGAATGCAGTGCCTTGCGAAAGTATTCGGCCCCCTTGAACCTTTCAACATTTTGCCACATTTCAGGCTTCAAACATAAAGATATAAAATTTAATTTTTTTTGTCATGAATCAACAACAAGTGGGACGTAATCGTGAAGTGGAACGAAATTTATTGGATAATTTAAACTTTAAAAAAAAATTAAAAAACTGAAAAGTGGGGCGTGCAATATTATTCGGCCCCTTTACTTTCAGTGCAGCAAACTCACTCCAGAAGTTCAGTGAGGATCTTTGAATGATCCAATGTTGTCCTAAATGACTGATGATGATAAATAGAATGCACCTGTGTGTAATCAAGTCTCCGTATAAATGCACCTGCTCTTTGATAGTCTCAGGGTTCTGTTTAAAGCGCAGAGAGAACCATGAAGACAAAGGAACACACCAGGCAGGGCCGAGATACTGTTGTGGAGAAGTTTAAAGCCGGATTTGGATACAAACAGATTTCCCAAGCTTTAAACATCTCAAGGAGCACTGTGCAAGCAATTATATTGAAATGGAGGGAGTATCAGACCACTGCAAATCTACCAAGACCCGGCCGTCCCTCCAAACTTTCATCTCAAACAAGGAGAAGACTGATCAGAGATGCAGCCAAGAGGCCCATGATCGCTCTGGATGAACTGCAGATAACTACTGTACCTTTGTAGAGGACTGTTACACATTGGTTTGTCTGATTCAAAATACATTTGATCAGACAACAAAATCAGCAAACACATTTTCTTTTCATTCTGTCCATATAAAATTCTCAGTTATTAAACCTCTCCTCAGCATGTTGCCAATAACAATGACCAGTTGTCAATTACTTGATTAAGATTAAGAGATCCTTTATTCATCCCACAGTGGGGACATTTCAGTGTTGCATCACCGGTTACAGAACAGTAGGAATGAGGAGCACACACTACATGATAAATGAGCAATAACTCAATACTAAAAATAGAATATTGTTAAATCTCCAACTTTAGCATAACAAAGAAGCGAGAAACAAGTATAAAATCTATAACTTTGCTTTGTTAGATTGAACTCATGAAAATTTTTTAATCTGTAAATTTTCTGTTTCATAGTTAGAGTTGAATAAACAAAATAGATAAAATCTTAAGTTCAACAGCAGGATGCGTCAGAGTTGCCAGGTTGATTCGTTTGTCTTCATGAGACCTTTGCCCGCGGTCCGCCTCTCTGTGTAACCAGAGAGAGCGGCAGACAATGGGTGCGTCTCTCGGACTGAAGGAAAGCTGCTGGATCACATGAACCGACTGATCTGAAACACAAAGAGGTCTGGCCCATGACTGTTCCACAAGAGCAGAGGTGGACCGTCTCATTCAAACAACAGGCCTCTTACAAATAACACTGTATTCTGGAGCACTGTGCCACTTCTGCAGTGGAGACAAGAGAGAGACCAGAGAGTGAGAGAGACCAGAGAGTGAGAGAGACCAGAGAGTGAGAGAGACCAGAGAGTGAGAGAGACCAGAGAGTGAGAGAGACCAGAGAGTGAGAGAGACCAGAGAGTGAGAGAGACCAGAGAGTGAGAGAGACCAGAGAGTGAGAGAGACCAGAGAGTGAGAGAGACCAGAGAGTGAGAAAGACCAGAGAGTGAGAGAGACCAGAGAGTGAGAGAGACCAGAGAGTGAGAGAGACCAGAGAGTGAGAGAGACCAGAGAGTGAGAGAGACCAGAGAGTGAGAGAGACCAGAGAGTGAGAGAGACCAGAGAGTGAGAGAGACCAGAGAGAGGGGACCAGAGAGTGAGAGAGACCAGAGAGTGAGAGAGACCAGAGAGTGAGAGAGACCAGAGAGTGAGAGAGACCAGAGAGTGAGAGAGACCAGAGAGTGAGAGAGACCAGAGAGAGGGGACCAGAGAGTGAGAGAGACCAGAGAGTGAGAGAGACCAGAGAGTGAGAGAGACCAGAGAGAGTGAGAGACCAGAGAGAGAGAGAGACCAGAGAGAAAGAGAGACCAGAGAGAGAGACCAGAAAGAGAGACCAGAGAGAGAGAGAGAGAGAGAGAGACCAGAGAGAGAGAGAGAGACCAGAGAGAGACCAGAGAGAGAGACCAGAGAGAGATTTTTGCATCAGAGAGAGACCAGAGAGGAGACCAGAGAGACCAGCGAGACCAGAGAGAGAGACCAGAGAGACCAGAGAGACCAGAGAGACCAGAGAGACCAGAGAGACCAGAGAGACCAGAGAGACCAGAGAGAGAGACCAGAGAGAGAGACCAGAGAGAGAGACTAGAGACATGCTGTAGTGTTACCTGGAAAATATATCCTACTTCTATTCTGCTGGGACCAATACATATTTACCACATTTTCTGCGAATGATACAAACCTTATTTCACTTCTCAAATATTACCGTGTTTGTTTCCTACATGATATATTTAACTGAAGTTTCTTATCCAACAACCAATGATTTATTAAGAAAAAACAAACAAAAACAAAGCATAATAAGAAAGCAAGTATACAATCTTTAACTTTTGGCATAACAAAGAAGCTAGTTTAAATTTAGCATGATAAAGAAGCAAATAACAAAATACTATAAAATCTAGTGCAGGTAATATATAATAGTATTTATACATCTGTACATGTTTGGGTCGGAGGGTCTGACATTCTGACATTTATCAGATTATTATTGCACAGATAGTACAGTGACATAAATGAATAAAGAGTGCTTACTTTGTGGCCTTCCCCCAAATCAGACAGAGGTCTACTTCATCGGGCCTGTATGAGCAAGCTGATAACATCTACATCACTAAACATGCTGCGAAATGTTGCGAGATAAAGTCATCAGGAACACACAACACTTCTGTTTGGATGATAGCACATGATGCGGTTGGATTTTATAAACAAGAGCTGGATGAGACCAAACTGAAAGTCACTATTTACTGTCAGGTCAAAAGAACAATATATGTTTCAATCCTGAATGACTCACAACAAAACGTTAATCTCTTGATAGAATTCAACAATAATTATTTTGTTCATATACAATTACTATATAATTCAATTTGTGTTCAAGAATCAAAGGTCTTAAAACAATTGGATTGGTAAGAGAAGCCACTTTAGTTCACTAGACCTGTCCAGGGGATTGCTAGTAAGACATGACTTTAAAATGAAAACAATTGATTCTCATTTGACAGAGCTGAAGTTGGCTGAATGATAAATTATAAATGTTCCTTTACCCAGCTCCCTTTTAGTGTCACAAATTAGATTTTGTGACATAATCAAAAACGAATGTCAGTATTTACTTGCTTCTTTATTATGCTAAAGCTTTTTTTTTTTAGCATAGTATTATTGTTCACTTACTACTGTTCTGTAACCTATATGGGCAGAGCTGAAGTTGGCTGGATGACTTACATTGAACTGTTACATTTACTGTGGAGTGACTTTGACTGTTTGTTTTGTTTGTTCAGGAGAGACGGTAGAAGAGCAGAGGCAGAAGATGCAGACCATGAACATCAGACATCCGTCCACTAATGTCATTGTTCAGCCTTCCAAGGTAAGCAGACCAGAGAGAGACCAGAGAGAGACCAGAGAGGAGACCAGAGAGGAGACCAGAGAGGAGACCAGAGAGGAGACCAGAGAGGAGACCAGAGAGGAGACCAGAGAGGAGACCAGAGAGGAGACCAGAGAGGAGACCAGAGAGGAGACCAGAGAGGAGACCAGAGAGGAGACAAGAGAGGAGACCAGAGAGGAGACCAGAGAGGAGACCAGAGAGGAGACAAGAGAGGAGACCAGAGAGGAGACCAGAGAGGAGACCAGAGAGGAGACCAGAGAGGAGACCAGAGAGGAGACAAGAGAGGAGACCAGAGAGGAGACCAGAGAGGAGACCAGAGAGGAGACCAGAGAGGAGACCAGAGAGGAGACCAGAGAGGAGACCAGAGAGGAGACCAGAGAGGAGACCAGAGAGGAGACCAGAGAGGAGACCAGAGAGGAGACCAGAGAGGAGACCAGAGAGGAGACCAGAGAGGAGACCAGAGAGGAGACCAGAGAGGAGACCAGAGAGGAGACCAGAGAGGAGACCAGAGAGGAGACCAGAGAGGAGACCAGAGAGGAGACCAGAGAGGAGACCAGAGAGGAGACCAGAGAGGAGACCAGAGAGGAGACCAGAGAGGAGACCAGTGTTCCCTGAGAGGCCTGACTCTTCAAAGCCTCAAAAGCAGCGCTCTCAGGTTCATTTAAGCCTCGTTTGTGGATGCTTCGCTCTCTTTCCCACCATCGTGATAGAATCGCAGCCCGGCGCGAGAGTCATGCTGGACTCGCTACCGCACACAGTCATGCTCCTGGGAACGTCCGGGTTAAGACCAGGCATTTCAAACAGCACGTCCGGCATTTCTTTTTTATTCATGACGAAGGGCGAAGACTAACTATCGTACTGTCACCCCTTCTGTCATTTTTACTTTAGTTACAAGAGAGACTTTAGAAGAAGGAGTGACAGAGACTGGAGACAACAGTATTAGATTAAGAGATCCTTTATCTGTCGCACAGTGGGAAATTTCAGAGTTGCATCACAAGTTACTGAACAGTAGGAATGAGGAGCACACAGCACAAGATAAATGAATAATTCCTCTAAAATAAAATAGAATAAAATACAATCAAATCTCTGACTCTTGTATAAAACGAAGCAGTAAAAAATCTCTATCTTTAGCATAATACGTTTAAAATCTCCAACTTTAGCATGATGAAGAAGCGAGAATTAAGTACAAAAACCTCTGTCTCAGCAATGCATCTAATATTTTCAGTCTTTGGTCTATGCCAGTGTGGCTGCATGGAAACAAAGAGATTCTGGATTACAAAAACAATGCTCTATATTTGAAGTGGTTAAAAAGAAATTCCAGTGTCTATCAGTACATTTTGTCTCGGCAGGTTTTACATTGAGTCGAAAATGTATACAAATGCGAAATATCAAACTAGAGTGTCCCGAAGCCGAGATACCTCATTTGCAAACCTCCAAAAAATGTAACTATGTAATAAAATCCATATTGTTCCAAGTTTGGTTCTACAACTAGTCTTCCCATGATGCATTTTTGGCCACATCTCCAGACCAGATCCCACACTCTCTATTCCAGGAAGAAGAGAAGACCAAACAGTGAAGCACAGCTCTCCACACACACAAACACGTTCTTTAAAGATTATAAATATGGATGTTTTCATGATATCTTTGGTATTGAATATAACTTCCTTACTAAAGGTTCTGTCCCAACAAGTAAGTTCAGTTCGCCTACACTTGTGCTAGTCTTGAGCTATATCAGCTTTGAGCTTTTTCCAGTCAACCACATTTTAAAGTGGTTTTCATACGAATGCTGCAACACAACACAAAGGGCACAACACACACGCGCACACACACCCGCGCACACACACCCCCACTCAGACACCGACAATGACGTTCTATGCAATTGTATGATTGTGTAATTTTCAATTTTTTGATAAAACAATTTCAACCACTCCCTCTGGTGGCAGGATAGAGAGTTACAGGGGGAAATATTTGTTTACCCTTCATACTTGTTTCACCATATATTGTCTCTATATCTCTTTTTCTATTAATAATAATAATAATATGGACTGGTGCTATGTGTACTGGGTGCAGCTCTGACTGCCACCCCCCTAACCCAGAAATGGATTGAGAGGAAGAAAATGGATGGATGGATGGAATAATAATAAATAAATTGTTATTATTATTAGTGCAATTAAGTTTTTTCAGGTTTTCTTTTGTTTTATTTTGATCCCCTAGTTTTTCTTTAATTACAGGCCTTTACCAAATGGTTGAGACACAGCTTAATGGTAAAAGTGCCTATAACCAAGTGAGATGCCCCAAAGAGATAGATTTCCGTTTCGAGCTTAAAGTAGATATAGTGACTGAAAAAGTGATCCACCAAATGTTTCAGTTTCAGTTTATTAGTGTTTAGCAATGTTGCGCAAACCATTAAAGGGTTAACTGACTCTACATACAGGTAAAAAAAAAGTAACTTAAAAAAAAAATTGTGAATTGCATTGTGAATATAAAGAACATCGCACAATTGGATTCATCCACGAAATCGCTAAATAAATATACATTTCATGACATTAATGTATGGAACCTGCCGTTGCGCCGCGAGCGTACAGAGGAAGCCCAGTGTCACTACCAAGGGGGTTTCTCGAGTGGATTCCAGGGAGTGCTTTGTCGTGCAAGCATAAAACGGCAACCCACACTCAGTTTTTGTTTACACCCTTATTCTGTGGTGTAGTGTTTTCTGTCCCGTGGCACAAAGACAAAAGACAGAGCGGTTTGAGAAAGAGGCAGAGAGTAATACAGTATAAGATGCAACACACAATAATAGTAATTTGATTCTTTGTGTCACAGCAGCAGTCGTCTCGGAGGACTTTACAAAGTTGTCGATTCGCCAGCAACAGATCAGAGAATCACAAATGGTTCTAATTCCAGAATAAGGACAAGCATTCTTTGCCTAGTTAAGGAGTTAAGGATTGTAGATTGATAAATGCTGAAACAATAGCCCGAAAAGAGTTCGCTCCATGTATAATATGTGACCGCAGCCGCCACTGTCGTAAAGGAATAAGCCTATATATAATGCAAAGTGGAGACTTATACAAGCCAAGGCAAGTTTATTTGTTGCACAATTTATACACAAGGCAACTCAGTGCCTTGAACAAAACAAGATGGAGACAGTCACTAAAGGCATTCATATCATAAAAAATCACCGTACATTAAAAAGAGCGAAGATAAAACCCATCAGTTATATGCACAGCTAAACGGAACTGTTTTGAACCTGGATTTGAAAATATTCAGAAAAGAAGCCTGTCTCACATTTTCAGGACGACTGTTCAATTTATCCTTGTATAGCCCTAAATCACAACTAGTTATCTCAGAGGACTTCACAAAACCGTTGAAATGGTCAACACAGATCAGACAATCAACAGTTAAGACAAAAAAAATATAGAACACAGGTATAGGTCCGTAGGGGGAGTTGACCAATGTCGATGGATGTCCCTACATGTTAGATTGTTCCAGATTTTAGCAGCGTGAATCTGAAATGCATACTGGTTGGTTCCCTCGCTCTCTCATCACTCACTCACAGAGGAGCGTAGGAAAGCCCAGCCGCTCGAAGGAAGCACCGTCCTGTAATCGCACAGGAATAGTAATTTCCTGCAAAAAACATCTTCTCCACATTAAGTCCGCCTTTAATTACCCTGTCGCAAAACCCTTCAGCCTGAGTACATCTCCACAGCAGATCTGGGAACAGTCTAACAACAGATACACTTGTTTACAGGGAACTCCTGCTGCTCGTTAGGCCATCCCATAATAATATATAGACCTGTCACACTATATCAACACATCCTTTAATAACTCATGGATATTTTCTATAATTATGGAGGGCATCTCTATCATGGAATATGTTTTGTATTTTGGGCAGAGAGAAATCTAAGTCTCGTCACCACTGGATCAAAAAGACAATAAACTTATAATTATAATTAACGGGATCTGGCTTTTAAAATGTGGCCAGATCTTGTTAGACCTCTGGAGCTAAGCAAGGCAGGGCCTGGTTAGTTCTCTCATGGGAGACCTCTGGGAAAACCAGGTGCCACAGTGGGACAGCTGCGGCTGTAAAGTGCCAAACTGTTGTTGTGTCCTCAGGCAAGACACTTCACCCCATTGCCTAAAATGAGTCTGGTGTGTGTGTGTGAATGGCTGGTGGTGGTCAAAGGGGCCGATGGTACATACTGGTTGCTTCGCTTCTGTCAGTGTGCCCCATGGCAGCTGTAGCTACAGTAGTAGTTTATTCATTCACTCCATACACAGTGCTGATAATGACATGTGAAATGTCTTTGAGTGTCCAAAAAAGCACCGTAAAAAACAATACATTATTATCACTATTCTTTCTATTTTATTACTGGATCTATCTTAGTAATAAAACGATTCCTTCTTCCTCTTCAGCACAGAGGAAAGTGGAACGAACTGTCTCTTCCACAAAAGTCTGTCCCATTTCACATTGAAGCATAAGTTACAGCACTCTGGAGTCCCCATGGCAGAATTACAGCTTTGTTTTGGCTTTAATGAGAAACAGGATGTAGGGACGTGCATCGCTGCGCTCTGGCTCCAAACAGCTGAAGACATCTCCTCCAGACCTCACCCACAGTACAGTGTCCACAGCACTGTGGTACCAAGACTTAGGAAATGCAGAAAAGAATGAAGGACTAGTGATCCAATGTGTAAAGCAAAGTCAACTGGGTTTTTGTTTCCAGTGATTTTTTTAAGGACTGGCTCAACTTATCACAACACAAGAACAATAATGGTCCTAGTATATTTCTGAAACTCTGAAAATTGAGCTTTGTTCAAAAGTTCATTAATTTCTGATGATAGACTGGATTACATGCAGATGATTAAGACATCCTCAAAATATTCTAATTTCCTGAGATGTTTTATTTGGGGAGTATTTGGGATTTAATGAGTGTGTCATATATTAGTTTTACATTGCATGTTGAATTAAAGAACTAAATAAACCTTTGAACAAAATTCCAATTTTCCCACTTTCTCCTGTATATGAGAAAAGAAGATTCAACCATTGTTTTTAGGTCCAGGCGACAAAAACACTTTGCTAAAGAGGGGAGACATGGGATTGGAATGAAACAAGATTTTTCTCCTTCATTTGTCACACAGTGGGGACATTTCAGTGTTGCATCACCAGTTATAGTAGGAATGAGGAGCACACAGCAAAAGATAAGTGCACATCCACTTTAGACTAATACTATAAAATCTCTAGCGTTAGCATAGCCTGGTGGTACCACACCATAGTACAAATTACATTTCTTACTCAGGTCTGGGGGTGCTCCATTGAGCTCTGTTAACAGGTGGGAGGGGTTAACCCCTTTTGCAGATTGAAATGATTGGCTCTGAGTTGAAAGTATAACATACTGTATATTCTAGTGCAAGAAACACATAGTTGTATGTATGTATACATCTGCACATGTTCGCAGCATGAGGGTCTGGAACAAAGTAAGTAGTAAGTAAGTAAGCTTTTATTTATATACCGCCTTTTCACTGCACATCGGAGTCTCAAAGCGGTTTACAATTGTTATTTTTTTGGGAGTGCCAGTACAGGAGGCACATGCCATACCTATTGTACATATTTTTAGTGGTAGGGGAAACCGGAGCACCCGGAGGAAACCTACGCAGACACGGGGAGAACATGCAAACTCCACTCAGAAAGGCCCTGGTCCAACCGGGATTTGAACCCAGGACCTTCTTGCTGAGAGGCGAGAGTGCTATCCACTCAGCCGCCGTTTAGTCAACAAAGTGACTAAATAAAGTGACAGTGACACATGGCACTTTACACATGCACCGTCACTTATATAGAGTTGATCCTCTCTTGTCACGTGACATCTGAACTCCCAGAATCCTCTACACCTGGTCTTCATGCAAACGATTGGCACCTCGTCCTCATCTCACATTTCGTCCTGGCATTTTGACAGCCACCAGGTCAGACCCTGAGGGAAGACATACCTACGGCTCATACGTCTAAAAAAAAAAGCTTTTCCTTAGTATGTTTGTATGTCTGAGCACAGACTATCTAAAGCTATTCACAGAGTCTTTCCAGGTTGAAATTAATACATTTTGGGGGTGATCTGGATTTATACTTAAGTAAAGGGGAAAACATCTTGAACACTTTTAGTAATATTAATAAATCCGTGGTTTATACAAAGCACAATGTGTCTATCCAACTGTCTGTGAAACTGTATGTTACTGCTCTCTGCTGTTTATTCTACTGTTTGTCGCATGGCGCCGTGGCAAGAGCTCTGGTGTGTGTCGTCTGGTGCACACTGGGGTAGTCTTGCACAGTTTTTCCAATGTGGTTTTACTGCAAATGGCAAATAAATGAATCTGATCTGATCTAAATTGCATTGTGCTTAGCTATGTGGATGTCATTCACTTTTCAGGACATCCACATGGCATTATTCAATGACTCCATACACGTGGTGGTAAACTATGGCTGTAGCCACTGCTGCCCTGAGGCAGACTGACCGAAGCAAGCACACACGGGCTATGTGGGTGAAGTGTCTTGGCTAAGGAAACATCAGTTTTCCACTCTATAGCCGTAGCCGCCCCACTGGCACCAGGTGTTCCCAGAGGTCTCCCATCATAGTACCAACCTGGCCTTGCCCTGCTTAGCTTCCAAGGTTGGACTGGATTAGCATTACACATGCAGGCCACATGGGCTTCTCAAGTAAACTGGTGCATTTCAAAAAGAGCTTTTTAAGGCAAAAAAGATCTATCCAAAAGTGCCACATTTTGAAAGCAGTATTTTAACAAATCCACACAAAAATGAACTGTGTCGACTATTACTGTACCTCGCTCTTGTCTATTGCAGTCGTCCCGCCCACTCCCTCTTCATTCGGTGGACCCCAAGATCCCCGTGGCCTTCTCCTGCGCTGGGCCTTCTGCTGGACCCCCCTCAGCCTCTGCAGGCGTGGGCACAGACCTCACCTCGGCCCTCCCTGACTTCCTCGGGGACATCCCCTTCACTCTGGCTCCTCACGTTCTCGCCATGCAGGCAGGATTCCCCCTCATCCCAGACGTGCTGCTATCCCGGGACATGAACTACAACCTGGCCAGCTTTCAGTACGACTTTACTCTGGAGAACTCTGTAATTCACAACATGTAGCATCTGAAGGGCACACGGAGGTCCAGGTTTGGGCCAGCAATGTTTGAACCTGGGATGGGACGGTCCAGGCCGAACAAATACAAGACAATCTTTGTGTGAGTGTTTTAGGGTTAGTGGAATGGTTTCTAATCTAAGCTGACATTAATGGTGTTGATATCACTACATCAAAAGGTTGGAGTTTGATCATGACAGGAGAAAGTGGCAAAACTGATTCGTGACGGTTCAGTCAAAAATGAAGTCTGTTGGCCCCTTATGTATTTATCTTTCAGATGCTGAAGATTACATTTTAAAAATGGTAAAAGAAATAAAAAACGAAATATTTATTTAAAAATATACATGCAATAATAAGTGTATATTAGATTGTTCTGAGGGAATCTTTATTTTTTGATCAGATATGTATTGTGTAGCGCTTCCTACAGAAATGACTGGTTACAGAGTAGAGAACAAATGTGTAATCATTTTAACTTTTTTTCTCCCCTCCTTTCCTCCCTCCCTTGGGTCCATCCTTCCCAACATAAATATAAATACACACATTCACATAATCCCCCCACCCCCATTATCTAGGTATCCATGGTATTTCCTTACATATAATTGTTCTGAGGTAATCTAACTGTAGCCCATCTAAGCGACCTCACGTTTATACAGACAATTTCTCCCAGCTGCTTGAAAGAGTTGCTTACTGCTTTTTTTATACTGAAAAAGGTTAGAGACCCCTGCTTTGTAGGAGTGCATTGTTTGTAGTCACTCATTACAAAAAGTAACTAGTTACTGTTATATATTTATGTTTGAAGGAACTCATTACACAGATATTTAATTGCACATTTGCCTTCTCCCATTGTTTACAAAGAGCTTAATAGTTAAGTGTCTGCCTCCTGCGACATGTATTTGAACCTGGACTTCATCTGTATTAGGATTAGTTTTGGAGACTCACTTTAAAGTCAGTAATAATGTAATACAAATATATACCGCTGTCATCCCTGTTATCAGTAAATAAATACACTTTAGAGTAACTTTCTCTACATGGAGGGCTGTATGCTGCTCCTCTGTGATCCACCTACAGATCGGTCAAAATAACATCAAAGGGAGAAAAAAATGAATTTAGTTGGCTAAACTGTTAATGTGGCACTAAGCTTTTGCAGTGTTTATTTGTGAATATTCTAATTTCCTTTCCCATCCCTGATAGGCAGATGAATGCACCAAATATTGATCCTGTGACATCATCCACATGGTTGCACCTGTGGCGATGACTATGAAGGGACAGACTGTACTTTAGAGAGTGATTATAAACTGTACTTTTGGGTTTGATTAGATTAGTTTAGGATTCATCTCTTACTAATGTTTTGTAAGTATCAGATGCTTTGTAAAGTTAATTAATCCATGGCCAAGGTTAGGTTAGGGCTATTTTTTTAGTAAAACAGTCTGTGGTTTGGGTTGTATTGTGATTATTTGGTAGACTTGAAGTCTCTTCAGCCATACTTAGTATGAACCTGTGTCTTTGTGTGTGTCCTGACGAATTAACCGACATGTGCCTTAAATAATAAGATCATGAATAATTGTCTGTAATTATCAACTATTGTCAGCGTTGTATAAAGCCTACTTCTTATGTGGTGTACTCTTGTTGTTCCTTTTCTATTGGTCTGATATAATCATTTAGGGACTCACCTTGAATGGTAAAACCATCAAAGCAAAGAAGGCCATGTTTACACTATACCGTTGGTTAGTGTCAATAGCACATTTAGAATCTGAGCTACACAAAGTGCTTTCCCTGCACAATTGACATAAAACGAGACAAATAATCATTGATGTTGCATAATGCTTGAATGAGTCCATTTAACGTTGAATTTACAACTCTACTTTACAAATACTTTATCTGTAAAGTACACGAGTATGCCATAATCATAACAAAAAAAAACAGTCCCTCAGCCCGCCCCTCACTCAGGAAGTGACCGACCAATCAGAAGAGACTCGTAAAAGTGGTCCACCCGCCTCTGGAAAACACGGATGTTTTGGACAACAAAGCTCTTCGAAAGTGCGCATTCATTTCGCTCAGATTAAAGTGGACGTTTTGTATCAGGTTGTATTTTAGAGTATGTTGCAACAGAACAGCGCTGCGTGACAAACTTCATGTGAAGTAACTTCTGCCGTGCTCCATCTGCCCTCGTCAGGAGCCAGAACTGCACTAATGCTCTTACATAAAGTTGTTAAAGTAGGGTAGTAGAATGTCCGCGGGGACGGCAGCAGTGGTGGACCCCTCATTCCCTCCACGGGTCACCTCGGGCAGCTCGCCCCCTTCCTCTGGTTCTTCCTCCTGCATCAGCACCCCTGGCACGGCCCGGTGCCCGCCTGGTCCTATGCGTGCCACGGTTCCCTACCAACTTCTGCGTGGAAACCAACAGAGCCCAACCCGCGGTGTTTCCTCCTCCTCCTCTTCCTCAGTAGCAGCGCAGAGCCACACAGTACCGTCCTCGTCCCGCAGCTCCAGCCCTGCTCTCCCGGGTGGAAGCGCCTCGGACAGCAGGCTGGTGCCCTGGTACAGGGCGAGCTCACCGGAGGGCCCTTCGTCTTCACCTGCAGCCAAAGGTAAATACAAGTCTGATCAGGCATCCATCATCCACGATCTGCGTAGCGCTGTGCTAAGCTAGGCGATGATCAGTCTCCATAGAAGTGACTGTCATGCGAAACTCGCCACTAAAAGCATACACTTGAACATAAGTCTTAAGTGTTATTGTTCACCAATGTGTGAACGAGCATAAAGCGCCACCTAAGTCATTGTTCTGAATGTCATTATGGATTCGGGTGAACTATTTTAAACAAACCATAAACTCTGCCTCGTAATTTCACGACTTTTATAGTAAAACCCGTCTTGCAGCGCCACGTTGTGTTTTGGAAAAAATAAGCAGTAAAATGATGTGCGACGCTGCATAAGAGAGGCCATTTTCACGCACAATTATACATATTTTAAATTTATACAAACGCCGAACTGTAAGAGTCTCCCTCACTGTGGTATACACCTTTAGTCCTCGGAGGGGCAACTGTTTAATTTGACACATTTTATTGACAATCCTAAAATGCTAGGTTTTCCATTGCTAGCTCGTTCCGTTTACTCCAACGCGAGGCTGGCTGCTAAGCTAGTTGGCTAGCGTTATAATTGGGTCATAACACATTAAAGCTCAAATGGCTGACGGTAAACAAACAGCAGCAGATTTACGAGCGCTGTATTAACCAGGAACATTCTCCTGCTTAGCCCACTTTTATTTGCATGTAATCGACCATAACATATAATGATAAAACTGCCACATGTATTTAGCCTGTGTTTTTATTGCTCTTCGTATGATTGCATTTCCCTTTTATCACCATTGCTTTTTCATAGAGCCTTGACATGGATGCTTGTGGAGTGATGGTGCAGCTTGTATCAGAAGGAGATTGATATATATGTATTTAAACTCCATGAACGAATGGATGACCACCGCTTTGTGTCACTATGAAATATTATCTTCACAATATTTTTTTTTCTTTGACAGAAGTGGAACAATGTGCCCTGGGCTGTGCTACGTTTATGGCATCTATAGCAGCAGCACTGGGGCCTTGTAGCTTTTGATACATAAACACAGAAAGGTAAGCAGGCCAAGAAAGGCAAACAATATGCCCGCATGTCACTGCCCTAGCCTGTACTGCCCAGGCATTAGGTATCAATGCCTTGCCATCCAGCCCGCTTTTCAGCACGTGTCATAGCAGGACCATGGCTGTACATAGGTGTTAGCTGCGATGTGGCAAGGGTGTTCTGTCATCTGATAGGCCAGCCACAACACTCCATGCTCTGTCTTTTCAATATTAGATGCTCCCGGCTGTGTCCAAAGAAGGGTTTTTTTGCTCTTTTTTTTGACCAGGAGGTGCCAACATTGCAAAGCAGGCTGGATTCTCTGCCAGACAGCCATTAAGAGAAAGTTTAATTTGTATCATCTAAAGCCGAGAGGCGGGAGTGGAACGTGAGACTGCAGCCATTATTGTCTACAGTAACAGACTGAGCGATGGTGTAGATAAATAACTATGACAACAGGTATAGCATCTTTTTCCCTTTTCACTGTACAGCTCGGCTCATATCTCCTGACATGCGCCACTTAATGCTTATCGCCTACTTTGATTTCCCTGAGCAGAAATAACCCAATTTTTGATAGAAAAAAACGAGCCGATCCTTACACCTTTGCAGCCCACACTTCATTCTTTTGAGAATATTGCTTGTGCTCTGGCAGGCAGCTGTTTTTAGAAAAGTCAATGATAAGAATCAAAACGCCAGGTGAGTCTATGTAGGTGATAAAACATGTATGGTATGTTGCTCTCGGGTCCTGTAGCTATAAACCTGTTCTGTAATAAATGTGCTGCTGAGTAGAGTCATTTTGTGTCATCTTGAGATTAAGTTTAAGTATGTCTTTATAATTTGTAATATAATATTGGAAGCGATTCATAGCATTGGACTTAAGTTACATTATTCAATTATTTTAGTTGACTTTCACGTCTCCTCTGGTACAGATAGGCAGTTGGGTGGCTGCCCATGCTCCAACCCGTTTTCTGTGACTTACTCCTGGGCACACAACAACTGATTCTTTATCTTATCTTTTTCTATTGCAATAAGAATATATGCACGGTTTAGTCACAGAAGTAAAAAGAACGAAGGGATTAGTGCTTGCATGAGTAACTGCTTTCCTTTCAATTTAAATAATAAGATTTTGCTGATATTAATAAAGCATACTATAAAGTCTCGCCTACTCAAACACAGTTGTTCAGTGCTTACAGGCTAATTAACTGTGGAACAACTCTATTACTACCATTTTGTGAGCTTCACTTCATTGGTTCCTATCAGGTGTTGACAGATGTGAACGTATCGATCAGATTCGACATCAGATACAATATCAAACGTTTCTTAATATCCAATGGCTGAAATGTGACAATAATAATTGTTTTGAAAAAACATTATTCCACACATTCTATGCTCGGTCAAGCAGAACTAGCGTCCTACTGTAGTTGCTGGTTTTCTGAAAAATTAAAAGCATCAGAAAAGTCTGAACTACAATTGTTGTGTTCCAAATCGAACATTCTGTATTTAATTTTAGGACAATATAAGAACATACATTGGAAAATGTGCTTTTGAATATGTGTAAAATATTGCGTTGTTGTTCTTAAATGTGAGTAAGGGAAAAGCTACGGTGCAGAATGTTCTGAACCGTAAGCGCCTATAGCTGGAGTGGAGTGAGATTACTCACACAGGTTTCTGCTTAATCAGAGCCTCACTAAAGCTTTTGTGCACTGCTCCTTTTGGGTCAGGCTTCAATACTTCTAATGCCCCTCGTATCAATAGACTGGGCTTTAGGAGCCTTCTGCAATCTGCGCACGTCGCTTCACCTTCCACATTTAACTGTGATTAATTAAAGTTTGAATTTTGATTTCAATGTGTAGTGTGTAAAACCCAGTGGACAATATCAGCCGCATGGTTTTGACGGTTCAATAGAAAGACGTGACTTTGTCTTTGGGTAAATGTTTATTTGGCTCTAACATGGCCACTGCTGCTGTTGTGGACGTTTTACTATTATACAAACTAGGGCTGGAAATCAACAACTAATTGATTATTGAAATAGTTGTCAACTTGTTAAGTAATCTACTCATTGTTGAATCTTACACAGACCTAAACTGGTTTTGTGACTCTGATAACTCTATGACTGTAACATATTTAAATGTCATTCTGCATTCTGTGTGTGTGTGTGTGTGTGTGTGTGTGTGTGTGTGTATTCTTGATTGTGAATGTGTATTGTCCATATGGCTGTCATTGGTGGGGGGAATGTCTTAGCGTTATATCACTGTTGTAAATATGTGTTTTAGGGCTAGGCCTATTTTATTCATTATGTTTAATGTGTTGCACTATAGGGAAAAGCTCAACCAGGGACAGGAGTTGAAAATTAGCATTAGCTATACACTCTGTATGTGTCGCATCAGCTGCATTTTTCATGATGTAACTATGTTTGACTACATTGTCCCTGTCAAATATATGAATAAGAAACAAAGTATTTTTAATCAAACGGCGTGAAATACATCATGTTCACTGGAGCTTTGTTTTGGACAAATGTATGAAAATAATCCCAAATTCACTGAGTTTTAGGATCAAACAACAGGCCTAATCCAAACAGGGATTACTTGTTTTGTATTATAGGGTGTAATATATGATTTAAAATAAAATGTAATTGTACTAATACAGTAACATCAACCAAACGTCAACTCAATGGATCTCAATATAGCAAATTTATATAATGACATTCACATCCGCAGTGACTACCGCTGGCTTAAATGTACCAGCATGTTTGTGCACAGGTCTGGTGGTCCAGAGCAAGAGATCCTCCAGGTGCTGCTGCCCCCGGTCCTTTTGTTTCAGTTATCCATCTGTTTGTACAAGGTGCAACTTAAGTTGTCCACACACGGTAAAAATATCAAAACTATCAAAGTAGAGTTGATTTGTGTGTTTGTATGTCTGGAGAAGATCTGGAGATGACCCAGAGATTCTCCATTCTGCTTTTTTGGGACATTTTGTGATCTACCGGGATCATAGTTCAGATATTCGTGAGCTAGAAAATGTTTAAATCTATATATTTTTAATACATTTTTACAAATGAGATACAATAGTTTTTTTAATCAAAAGATTTTATTTTTATATTTGTATTTATTTAGACTCATGCAGACACAGGGTTCATAGCTAATAAGATGAATGAAGACACAAAAACTTTAATGAGTTAATTATGAATAGTGTCGTATTATTGTGGCGTAGTGTTGGATAAGGAACCAAAATTGAAAGTCCCCAGTAGATACTTGTTGTATTGTGTCATGTATATAGAGATGTTTTTTCCAGGGTTTTCGCCAGGAATTTCTTTAGTTACAGCCGCAACAAGACGTGTGCTCCAAATGTTCATTTATATTTTTTTCCAGGTTTCTCATTGTAAATCAATGGTCTGTGTGTAGCCGTGACTCAGATGTAATAATGGGTCTATTGGACCCTCACCCACACAGGCCAGCCTCAGACAGGGCGCTTTTGAACTCCCCTCTCTGCTAAGCGTTTCTGCAGCTGGCATCAGGGCCATTTTATCTACAAGCCCCAATTTAGTTATTATACCGGCATTCTGTGAGCTTTTGTGTAGTAGAAGTATTTTATTACTTCAGTTCTAAGTCATGGCAGACAATCAAAGTGTTGCTGTGAGTGTGCTAAATCACATATGGCTGCCCCATATGAACACAATATTACACATTTGGCTGATTTTAATAAAAAACATTATATAGTTTAATAAGAAATCTGTTTTATTTAAACTGTCTAAATTACAAATACAACCTCAAAGCTCACTAACAGTTGGGAGGGATGTATTTACTGTAATGTATTGGTGTTTACTGTAACGCAGTAATGTAAGGCATTACAGATCAAAAAGTGGGTAATATTTACTCGGTACAAAGGTCAGTAACGTTAGTTACATTGCATTCTAACTCCGCCTCCGCTCAGCGGTTGGTGTTTGCAAAAAAACAGACATGCAGCCTATGTGATAGATGAGAGTCTATGCTCTGGTTTGATCTTTATACGTGCACAATGAGCGGCAATGCAGAGACCAGAGAGAGAGACCAGAGAGAGAGACCAGAGAGAGAGACCAGAGAGAGAGACCAGAGAGAGAGACCAGAGAGAGAGACCAGAGAGAGAGACCAGAGAGAGAGACCAGAGAGAGAGACCAACAATTTACAAAGTCTAAAGTACATATGTCTTTTGAGACCAGGTGAGAAGAAGAGTGGTCATTCATTGCTCGTTGGTAATATCCTCACTTGTGGGAAGGAGTTCTCAAACAAATTATTATACAAACGTCAACTTAAGCACAAGCACAAAACAGAATGGCAACACGTGAAATAGCAAAATACAGCACAATTGCACAGGAAGGACGTTTTAGCTTAGCTTGCTATCAATATCTAAATGTAGCTAGCTCACTGTGTACAACAGATAATCAAACTTTTACACGAGTAAATACATTTCAGTGAGAGCTTTGGGCCAACTGGATACGTAGCTAACCAGTTATTTCCAGGATTCCCACAGACTAGTCACAAATCAAGAGCTGGGCGATCTCCCTGAAAACCTTCTCGTTCCGTATTGTGCCGTTGAGCTGCCTTTGAATTCTTTCTTCGGCCTAAAGAGAGGAACGTGTGGACCGACCGACCAGGACGTTGACTTTTGGGGCTTTCTGTGCGATTCCACTACTCTTGAGTGAGGGGGACGTGTGATAGCCTATTATAGATCCATGGTTATAGCAGAGCAGCCGGTTTTAAAGATGGCGGGGTTGAGTTGTTTTTACCATAGGTTCGGACGTTCTTCCAGTGACAACATTCATTGACCAATCAGTGTAAGGCAGTCGGATGACCTCACGTTATGGTGTAGCTTCGGCACACTTTGAACCACTGCCGAGGTGGTACGGAAAAAGTACCCTTATCTCAAGCCCAACCCTAGTGGAAATGCAAAATAACTGTGCTGTGCCGTGTCGTGCCGTATCGTTACTATGGAAAAGCAGCAAAAGTGAAAGGTGGGCATGTGTATGAAGGCCAAATAGCATTGTAATCATGTTTAAAGCAAATAATAAGCAAATAATTGTTATAATTGTTATTGGTTTATCTTGTGATAATGCTTTTGCCTTGTAAGGAATGTTCCACAGTACAGTAATTATCTCAGGCAATCAGAACAACGCACGCATCCGCAGGCCAACAAAGACTTAAACTTGCCTTGCTTGAGTGTTTGTGTGTTTTATTTGTATAGCACAGTCCAAAGTGCTGAACAAACCAAGAAGGAAACAATACAGGGCATTTAAATAATAAATAATCATAACATTGTCAGTGAAGAAGCCTGTCTCACATTTTCAGCAAGACTTTCAGATTTTAGATGTATAAATCTGAATTGCTTCCTCCTCATGTTTAGTTTTGCTCTCGGCTTCGGGTTCTTGGAACATGGGTTTTAATATCCAAGGTGTCGGCCCAGATGAGTTAGTCACACCTCATCATCGTGACACATCACTCGAGCTCTGAATATTTGGTCCTGGTTCTGTCCCGCTTGTTTGCTTCAGAAGAGTGGTTGTCTTCAGTATTTTTCTCATGAGTCCTGACGAGGAGCCCAGGTCTCTGCCCGTCCACATTCTCCTGCCCTCTTCTCCTCTGAGCTGGGCCTGAAGCAGGGGCTGTTCTCCTGGGTCTGTGCCTAAAACTGACCAGCTCAAAATATCATGCTAATCAGTCCAAGGTTACAATCTGGACAGATTTGTACATTACTATGCACTGTCCCAACCAAATAAAGAGAAAATAATAATAATAATAATAATAATAATAACATGAATCTTGAACATGAGACTTCTTTCTGATTGAACTAAAACAAGAGCTTGTCTGCGAAGGTAGGGCAATAACGTGCTTGATGAAATTCTGAATAGGACTTGGCTTATTTGTGTTGCGATACAGTGGACTTCCCATTTGATGCAATATACAACACTATTGATGCATTTATATATTTTCTGATCAGTAAGCTGTTATTAAAGTAAATATATTGAAACAAAATCAATATGTATGTATATTAATCTGTCAAAAACAATAAAAATGTCATTGTATTTAATCAAAAACAAAAAAACCTTTGTAAAAACTATATCTTGATTTTGGACAATGCATTCAGATACTGCTTTTTCTCTCTTGATGAAGACAAAAAGATACCCTCACAATCTTGCATGTTCGTACTAAAGGGGATGCTTTAGTCAAAGTTTAATATAGACTTATAATTGCTGTTGTTGCGTTTGACTCACGCTGACAAAGAGGGGACAAAATGACGCAGCTGTAATAATGAAGGGAACCCTGCGTAGTTCTCTAAATAGCATGGTGTGAATTATACATGAGCGCTTGTTGGGAGGGCTGGGGTTTAAGGTGGCCATATGACCCACAGTCCGGCGGCTGTGACCTTGCACTGCAGAGGTTGGAAGCATCAAATCTGTGCACAAGATAACAGCGCTGCAGACGCACTTGTTCTCGATCCACCAGGGGTCAGCCCTCTGTCATTACTATTGGTTCGATTCAGTTCAATATATTTTAAATCACGACAGTAGTTATCTAGGAAGACTTAACAAAACCGTTGAATTTGCCAACACAGATCAGAGAATCAAAAGTTCAACACAAGACATGCATTGATAAAAGCACCTAGAGCCATTGGTCCATAAGGGGCAGATAACCAATGTCCATAAATGATGTTGAATGTTGAGTTGTGTGTCCCTGATTGGTCATTGTGTAACTGTACTACTACTGTCCTACTGTCCTACTGTATGTGCTTAAACAAAGCACTGTCGGTTTAGTTTAGTCAAAACAAACTTTACAGGAAACCTCATTTAGATAAAGTCACATCAAATACAAATACACATTGAAAAGCTGATAAAATAGGAGCTCAAATAGTGTTTGCGGCCTCAGCTCCTAACTTAACTTTACAAACAAGTAGGAGTGTTTGCAATTTTCAATTCTATCAGTGTTCTTTTGAGTGGGACATATCCTCTCACAAGCTGTAAGCTAAATGAGAAGAAAAAAAAAAGTAGAATGTCTTGCTATTTATAAAACCTGGCTGGATAGTCTCTGCCTTTTTTGTGGCATAGGCAGAAGGAACAGATGGTGTTTGGAATGGAGGACTCTTTCTTCTTTAAATGATTATGTGCAAATGGTAGAATGTTAAAGGGTTGCACTCCTACTGTCCATACAGCGCCACAGTGGCTGAGTGGGTGATACCTGTGAGGGGTCGTGGGTTTGATCTTGACATTTCGACCTTGGCCTTTCTGAGTGGTGAACCGGTTTTCCCCACCAAGTTATAACATGCACTATAGAGGATGTGCGCGTGACGTTATGCTACCTCCTTCTAATGCGTCTAGCTAAACCACTTGCTAAACCACAGATCTGTTATCTGTGTTTAAGAGCATGAGACATGCAAACCAACAAAAGTTGGTTTGCAGTTGTGATGATTTCATTAATGATTAAGCTTTAAGGTGTACTTGTAGAAATAACTAATTTAGACCTGTATGTCCTCTGCATTTGACCCATCCTTCACTGTCACTAGGAAAACCTGTCAGCGCCCGAGCAGGACCGGTGTTCATGATAAACAGGAAAATGAGCGCGCTTTGATTGGATAATCTGCCTGAAAAAGCTAAATATAAATATTAGGGACATGATCTCACTTGTATATTTATTTAAGAATTACTATTTAAACTTATTCAGAGAGGGTCAAATATGATATGGGAATGTTGACCTATAATCTGGGGACTCATACTGTATAAAAGATCGTCTGACAGCACTAATTATTTTATAAACCGAAACCGTCAAAGTGTGTTGTAGAAATCTAAACACTAGTAAAGATTTTATATACATTTAACATACATTTTGCAGTGAGGTTTTCTAAAATGTGTGGTAATGGTGTAAGATAAGATACAATACTGTATGAAGTAATCTCTTCGAAAGTGTTACACTCTTGAGATAAAATCTGTTCAAATGTATGTGATTTGATAGCACTAGTGCACAGTATCTACAGCTTGTCTATTTGCTCACTATTGTAATACACGTTCACTTTAACTCAATCCAGTTTTTCCTCCAAAATCAGTAAATGCCATGGATTGAGAATCACACAGTCCTGGTTTTATTTATAGGTGCGGATTGAAAGGTGCTGCGTTTAGTCCCTATTGTTCAGAAGACAGCGTGGATTTCTCATGCCTGGTGGTTTTTATTCTCGCTGCACCACAAATGAAGAGGTTCGCTAACGTTTTATTGTGCTCCAGTCCAGTTCAGCCCAGTTCAGCACAGCGGTGTTTGTCATCGTGCTAAGTTAGTTTCATAATGCCAGAAGGCTTCTAGCTGCCAGCGCACACTTAGCTCTGGATTAGGTCAGGAATGCTTCAAACAGCCAGTCTCAGAATGGCCTGGGATTGCGTTGAACAAGAACAATATATTCAGAATTTCTATTGCAATGGAGGGTCCGCCACCAAGTCCTGAAGTACATTACATTACTTTACAAAGTCTCACTCAGGCATATGCCAGAAACCTCGTTCAGAGCAAAGTCAGAAACTCGTGAAACTTTAAAAACCCAGAAAAACAGGTTCAAGTCAAGAATACAACTGCAGAAGTCGGGTCACCAGCCTCGGTGCATTTACACATCTGTCCTGAATATTTGCTGCCTCCCCATGTTTAGTTCAGTCTCTGGGCACTAGCAGGGGGCCAGTCCCTGTGCTCCTCAGAGTATATGTTTGATCTAATGTTTTTTGAATGGTCAAAAGCTGCTGATGTTATTGAGTCCAGTATTACCCCTAGATATCTGACCTGATTTGAAGATTTTAGGGAGAGAAACTGGAGGTGACGGATAACGCTCTCTTTGCTGCTTAAGTAAAAACCCTACAACAATATTCTGTAATTGAGAGGCACGGCAAGCTTATTTGTATTACACAATTCATACACGCACTTGTGAAGATGAAGAGACGCTAACACGCTGAAGGAAACTCTATACTAAATGCCACCCCAGTGCTTTTAGCAGTGTCCACCATCATAATATAATTGGCAGTCTGAACTCTGGTGGGATATTGCTAATAACTGAAGCCTGCCTAACCTACTGGGAGCTGTGTAATGCTGTGTGGACTGGAGGGACAGCATCAAGGAGCACCAGCAGCGTTCTAATTCAGTCCAGCGTAGTGTAGTCCTTCCTGTGGACCTGCGACGCTGCCCTGGCCTCTTCCTTGTTTAATAGGATTCTCTGCAGTGGAAGCAGCAGCACAGATTACAATAGCTCATTGCTGTCAGGCGATGGGGAAGACATGCATACTTGTGGATAAAAGAACAGCTAGGTATGGAGCAAAGCTGAAAATCCTCCTTGACATTTATCCTCAGTGAAGCAAGAGAAAGACAGAAAGTGTACTATGCATGTGCTTTGATTTGAGAAGGCGTTTGACAGGGTTATATGCGTTTGACTGGTCGGGGCAAGGGACAGGCTCACGATTAATGTCAACGTTTGCAAATGACATGGAGGACATCAAGAGAAAGCCCTCCAAATGCCACTGAGGTGTAGCAGAAGTGCAGCTCTGTGATATTTAGTGAGCATCCCTTCATCAGCATAAAGTGCTTGTTGAGGGCTCCTGTACAGGTGCACACACTGGGGATTTGTGCTGAGATGTGTCACGACAATTCTTTTCAGTTTATAATGAAGACTGACTAAATATTCCACTCCTATATATTCCAATTAACATGGTTATTATGTGAACAATATTTAAATGTTTAGGCCACAGGCGGCTACCACATGAATGTCACACACAGTGCTTTATAAAACAAGATACAAAATGAATTCAGGAAGATTTCAGTTGTAGAAATCTGAACCACATTTTGTCACACAATTCGGGGTGAGGGAATATGTTCGCACGCACTGTACCCCATTGTCAGTCCCAGTTTAGACCTGGTTTAGTCCTGGTTTTAATCCCGGTTTAGTCATGGTTTTGTCCGAGTTTAGTCCCGGTTTAGTCCTGTTTTAGCTCTTGTTTTGCCTTATTTCCTGCTCTGAGCGGCTTGACCCCAGCAATACTGCGCTACACGCCATTGGTTTGCACAGACGAAACGCAGGAAATTAATACTGCTCAACTGTTTGGACGGACTATAGCGCGGCACCCACAGGGCAGTGGAGCTGGGGTCACAAGCTGCAGAAACGTGCTGCTCATTTGAATATTCGCACCAACGTACGGCACCTTTACCTTTGCATGTGAACCTGCCGTACTGCTTGGTCTGGTGGGAACAGGGCTAAAGACTGATCCAGCAGAGGAGAATGTGGTGAAAGGTTTTGAGAGTGCAGTACTGAATCGAGATTCTATGGTTTATGTTTACCCTAATGTCCATAGTGCTTTGTTACAACCACTTTCTTTACACTATCATCACTAAAGTAAAGCCAATAGTATCTTTCCAATACACCAAGCTTGTCATTGTACTGTTGTTGAAGAACATTGGACATGACGTTTACACAGTTCAATAGAATCCTCTTCATGGTGGAGTGTTGGGCAAGAGTGCATGCTTTACTGCCTCCTCTGTGTACTCTGATATGATCCCATAAAGGCAGGCTGCGTAACTCCCTGCTCTAAATGTGACCGTTACTACTGCAGTACAATGACCTGTCAAGTGCTTTTGTGATATTCATGATAATAATGTGGTAAGTAATCCATCTCACAAGGTACTTACATTAGTTTGGGTTGCTGTGAAGGGGACATGGTTGTATTTGCATTCTGTAGGAGGTTTGGAGAACTGTCTATGGCAGCTTGTTTCAAGCAGTGTGCCATGGAACAACTAGTGTGCCTTGAGATATTTGCTGTGTGCCTTTGGAATTGAGCCATTATCATCTAATCCACCAAAACAATGTGAAAATAAAATAATGTTGAAGATTAGAAAGACTTTTTTGTGCTTGTTTGACTCTCTATATAAACAATTTGATGAGAAATTGTCAATCATGGCGGCAGAGTTACATTTTTGTATCAGTTTCAGCTGGTGTTTATTGGAAAAGGTGTACCACGGCTCAAAAAGGTTGGGAAACGCGGGTCTATGGTACAGACTTCTATATGATTTGCTTGTGATGCAAACACTAACCACTCTTTGACTTTCTAAATGTGTTCTGTAACTCTACTGATAACAACTTAAAATAAACTCCAGTGTGACAGAATGCATGTTGTATCCAGGAATTCTCACTTTCATTTTTCAATGCGTTCAGGCAGCCATTCTCATTGTTTTGCTCTGTGTTTGTTTGTGCAGTTGAGCGGAGCAGGCAGCAGCAGCAGCACCAGGCAGGCTTGGGGGTCATCCGCCGCACCTCGTCCCTGGGAACGGTAACCGGGCCCTACCTGAGCGGACAGTGGCCCCGGGACCCTCATGCGCTCTACCCCCTGTGTATGAGAGATAAGTCCACCCAGGTACAATATACATACATGCATACATATACACACATACCCGCATGCATGCATGCGTGTATATACAATGGGGCAAAAAAGTATTTAGTCAGCCACCGATTGTGCAAGTTTCATTTCATTTCAAGCCCTTTATTGTCCATTTCTGGGTCAGGGGGGTGGCAATGAGCGCTGCCACCCAATGCTCATAGCACCAGTCCCTCGCTGATCCTCTGCAGGTGGTGGGTCCACAGGAAGATGGCTGCTCTGTCATTGGTGAAACACCCTTGGTCTTTCAGCGGGGGCTTCAGGCAACGTGGGGTTAAGTGTCTTGCCCAAGGACACAACGACAGTAGACATCAGTGGGAGCAATTTGAGTAGGTCCCATGGTGGGAATCGAACTCACGACCTCCAGACTCAAAGGCCACTGCTCTACCAACTGAGCTACTGTCGCCCCTTTTGTCATGCTTTGGGGCTGTTTTTCTGATTGTGCAAGTTCTCCCACTTAAAATAATGACAGAAGTCTGTAATTTTCATCATAGGTACACTTCAACTGTGAGAGACAGAATGTGAAAAAAATCCAGGAATTCACATCGTAGGATTTTTTAAGAATTTATTTGTAAATTATGGTGGAAAATAAGTATTTGGTCACTTCAAACAAGGAAGATCTCTGGCTCTCACAGACCTGTAACGTCTTCTTTAAGAAGCTCTTCTGTCCTCCACTCGTTACCTGTGTTAATGGCACCTGTTTGAACTCGTTATCTGTATAAAAGACACCTGTCCACAGCCTCAAACAGTCAGACTCCAAACTCCACTATGGCCAAGACCAAAGAGCTGTCGAAGGACACCAGGAAAAAAATAGGAGACCTGCACCAGACTGGGAAGAGGCAAGCAGCTTGGTGTGAACAAATCAACTGTGGGAGCAATTATCAGAAAATGGAAGATATACAAGACCACTGATAATCTCCCTCGATCACAAGATCTCATCCCGTGGGGTCAAAATGATCATGAGAACGGTGATAAAAAAATCCCAGAACCACACGGGGGGACCTGATGAATGACCTGCAGAGAGCTGGGACCAAAGTAACTTATAGCGCTTTTCCACAGCACCGGCACTACACCACTCTACACGACACGGCGCGTTACTTTTGCATTTCCACTAGCGTTGAAGCTAGGTATTGTGTTCTATTTTCGGACCGCCTCTGGAGCGGTTCCAAAAAGCTACACGCTCGTGACGTAAGCGGACTGCCTACGCTATTGGCCAACGGCTCTCTCACACTATTGGCCAACGACTGTCGTCACTGGTAGCGTCATAAGTGCGACGTCTGACCGTATTGAGAGACAAGATTCAACCCCGCCATTTTTAAAACTGCCCTGTGAGCATACGCACTGCACTCGAGAAATGGAATCCAGCAAGCCGCAAAAGTCCACACCGTGGTCTGTTGATGAGGTCCAAACATTTCTGTCTTTACTGGCCGAAGACAGAATACAGAAGGAGCTCGATGGCAGTACGCGAAATGAGAAGGTCTATAAAGAGATCGCCCAGCTCTTGCTAACACACGGTTACCACCGTACGCATCAGCAGTGCAGGGACAAGATTAAGAAGATGAAGTGCGATTACCGGGCCATAAAGGACCACAACGGCCGAAGTGGGGTCAATCGGAAGACCTGGAGGTGGTATGCCGAGATGGATGCCATTTATGGCCACAGGCCTGCAAACAATGGACGGGAGTGTGCTCTGGACTCTTCTTCCACGTCGAGAATGGGCGATAATGGTAAGTGCTTTGTAACTTTTATCTGTAGTTATTGTGAAAATGCATTATCACGTAACCTGTGGCTCAATGCCCACTGGAATGTATTTATTCATGTAAACGTTTGATTGTTGTCTGCTGTACAAAGTGAGCTAGCTACTTTAAGCTATCGATAGCAAGCTGCTAACACGTGCTACATCTTGCCATTTCACGTGTTGCCATTCAGTTTTGTGCTTTTACTTAAGTCGTTGTGTGTGTTTGTCTTATTATAGAATCCCTTGTCGCAAGTGAAGCGTCGAACGACCCCCCAAGGTCCCCGTCTCCAATCCCTCCAGAACCAGCTGCTGCTTCGACGCCTGATGCGTTCCCTTCGATAGCGAGCGACACGTCTAGCAGCGCACAGCGTGTGGTCACGGGTAAGGCAAACATAATACATGATCGATAGATATTTTATTCATCACCCTGGGAGAAATTCATGTCCTATAGCAGCAAAAAAAAAATAATACAACTACATTGATACTCTGCCGCAACAGTGCAGCTCTATACCGACACCTGGTGGATCTCAGAAGTAATTGCATTCAACTCGGTGAAGTATGTCCAATTAATGCATAGTTTGGACACTATCACCCTAGCTTTAGAGAATGTCAATAAAAAAGGAATCGGACCACCTGTCAGTGATCTTTTTCCAAATAAAAAATCTAATTTGTGATACAATACCACTTCACTTTGGTGTGAAAAAGAAATGCAGCGAAATGTAAGTTTAGCTGCACTGACTGATTTGATTAATCTGGGTGTATTTAAGTCATGCTCATGCTTTGTCCTAAAATGCCTAAACATTAACCATTAAATATTGTTTATTGACAAAGCGTGATACATTACATACAAACATTACCCGATTTGCAATTAAGTCAAATGATCCCACACGTAACACTTTAAGTGGAGGTTTTTCCTCTTTGAAAGGGTAGTTGTTGCAAAATCTCGGGTAGTGTGATATATACTGTTCTGAAACGTAATAATCTTTTTGCCTACATAAAAGTATGTCTCCAGAAATGTCACTGCTTTGGATAATTACCAACTGTTAATACTTTTTTTATTGTTGTACAGGGAAGAGAAAAAGGGCGCTCTTCCAGACGGAGACTGTAGAAATGATGAGGCAGATCCAAGCTGAAGATGTGGTGCAGCAGGAGCTGAACCGGACACAGCAACTCCAGCTCGTCAGAGAGTCGCAAGAGTTGGAAGCGACATTGAGGAGGGAGGAAAATGCACAGGCGGCTGCATTTAACCAATCATTTCTTGGTCTCCTGGGCCAGCTGGTGGAAGCCATGAGTGGCCGCCGAAACTGACACTTCACCAAGACACTCTTCACCAAGACACTTTGTAAATAATTTTATTGGTGCACTTTAAAATTTTGTTTTTTTTAAATAAATGTGTGATTTTTTCCAAGCCAGGTTTCATTTCTCGGTACACATGAGTTAACATGCAAACCAAAGGTTTCACATTATTTGTTGTCAGTAAATCCTTAATTGTGGTAAATTTAGGAATAGAAGGTTTATTTATTTAAGTGAGGAGCCTACAGGGAACAATACAGACTACTGATAATGTACAGTGTTGGTTACAATACAATAAGCTAGGAAAGTGGGTAAGAAAGGCACGATAAAGAGTTTGTGTGTGCACGTGCGAGTGGCTGATCCAAATCTGAAAGGGAATAAAGGTTGTGGTAATGGTGGGAATGGTTAATGGGTGTATGATTGAAAATGTATGAATTAATATTTCATTAATATGCAATATTGGCTCTCTGCATATACATGAACACATACATGCATATCCCACCAAAAGGTTACAATGACAAAACAAGTAACAGCACAAAAAATGAATCCATTATGACTGTCAATACTTGCACTACATTGTGTCCTGTTCTAGTGGTGCGTTGGACCTCTCCACTTGCCCTCTTGAGTTTCTCATTATTGCTATTAACATCCATATCTATATTAATGTTATCAGCACTATTTTTGTGCAATGCGAGCAAGTGCTGAAACCCATTTTTAAAAGTTAGCGGTCTCTGTAGTGGTATCTATGGAGGACTTTGAGTTGTATGTTTGAGTTTTTGGCCATAAAGTAAATGTTGCGGATTTGGGTCCAGAAATTGGCATCTGGAGAAAATGCAAAGTCTTGACATCGTGTTGGGTAGTGTCAATTCCTGTAAGTCATTTGCATAATTGAGTTTGTTTTTGGGAGTGAACTTTAGAAGCTCTGCGTTTAAATGGGCCCAGGTTGTGGGCTGTTTGGATATTGATTTGAATAACTGTTTGGATATTGATTTTATTTAGGATTATTGCTCTTCATTGTGAGTATTCCAGGAAGCATCTGCAGCAGATGGCATATTCCTGCGACTGTTCTGTGAGTGGTGACTGTAATGTGACCTATATGAGTAATACCTGTACTTTCCCAGGAGTGAAATATGAATAGAAGGCATTTTTGCTGAATACAAAAAGGTTTATTTGTTGTTCCAAAACAGGCAAAATGTTCAGACATTGGACAGAAAGTGACGCATCAGACCCTCCCTAACATCACTGCCCCCCTCATCTGCACCCTGTGCCACTGCTACCACAGGCTGAACTGTTGCTACAGGTGTGTCCCATTCTGTCACGTAGGTCTCTCCATGGTTTTCGCACAGATTGTGCAGAGCACAACAAGCCAGCACCATAGACTTTACCAGTTCAGTGTCAGAGTCATTCCTTTTCAGAAGACAGCGCCATCTTCCTTTAAGCCTGCCGAAAGCATTTTCAACAACCACCCGCCCTCTGCTGAATTTTCTGTTGAATAGTTGCTGTTCGTCTGTCAGTCGTCCGGTGTCCTGAAAAGGTTTTAGGAGCCAGTTCCGCAGGGGGTAAGCGGAGTCCCCTAGGAGGTAATAGCCAGCAGTCACCCCACCAATTTCTCTTGTGTGAGCTGGGAAGAGGCTTCCCCGGCAGGCTAACTCCCACAAGTTAGAGAGTCTCAAGACCCTGGCATCATGCAAGCTCCCAGGCAATCCGGCAAACACGTTCCAAAACAACCCCTTTCCATCAACCACACCTTGGAGAATAATGGAATGCCACCCTTTGCGGTTGAAATAGTCATAATGACATTCCTGTGGAGCCATGATAGGGATGTGGGATCCATCAATGGCACCAACACAGTGTGGGACCCCCCATCTGTTCTCGTTGTAGGCAGCAATCTCCCTGAATTTCTCCTCAGTAGGACAACGGATCTGCGCTGGGACCAACACCGCATTTGCTGCAGCACAAAAGTCTTGCACACAGCGGCACACCATTGTTATACTGACTCCAAAAAGGTGACCAATGCTTCGGTACTCAGAGCCAGTAGCAAGTTTCCAGAGTGCGATAGCCACTCTCTTCTTTAGGGGCACACATACCCGGTAAGTAGTGTCTTGTCGCTCCATAATCAAGCGCAGCTTTGTGCAGAGGTAATCAAACGTTTCTTTGGACATGCGGAAATTCTGCACCCACTGCGTGTTGTTGAAGCTTGGGACTACAATATCCCACCACTCGGAGGCTCGGTTTAAGGCCCACACCGATGGCTTGCGGCGGCGACGCAACCCGAGAAGCATCTGAAACACACACATACAGCATACACATTTTAATGATTTACAGAGACAGCCAGCAGCCATTTTGTTCAGGACGGCTGCTACAAAGCTAGCGATAGCAATATTAGCTTACCCACAAACGCCGTCTTTTTTCAGCTCGTTGTCTCCTGTCCTCAACTGCAAACTCCTGCAAGGTTTTCAATAACTTCGTCATTCTTTGGTGTCTCGCCGCCTGGATTCTTCTCAGGCTTTTCAGTCTATTTGTGACTAGTAGCCACAGAGAGAGCAGCAACACCACGATCGTGTCGGAGTCCTCCATTGTTTGAGGATGTAATGTTTTTCCTGGTTTCATGCTCGTGAGTCGCGCGGAAATGGCGTAACGGTAGCGGAAATGACGTAACGGTAGCGGTGGTATGAAAAGCCCACCCACTTGAAGATGTCCGATGGAGATATGTGGAAAAGCACGCGTACTCGACCGGGTCGTGACGTGTCGTGTAGAGTGGTGTAGTGCTGGTGCTGTGGAAAAGCGCCAAAAGGTTACCATCAGTAACACACTATGACGACAGGGAATCAAATCCTGCAGTGCCAGACCTGTCCCCCTGCTGAAGCCAGTGCATGTCCAGGCCCGTCTGAAGTTTGCCAGAGAGCACATGGATGATACAGCAGAGGATTAGGCCTGTCACGATAAAAAATTTTGCTGGACGATTAATTGTCTCAGAAATTATTGCGATAAGCGATTATATTGTCGTTCTGAGATCATTTGCATCGATTACAATGATAATGCAGGTACACCTTTTCAAAGAGAAATAAACTTTTATTTTTAACGAATATTTAACGCTAGAACACAATAAATTAACAAACAACCAAAAACAATAAATAAAATAGACTCAGTCTCTTAACAAAAAATGACCAGGAATAAAACTGCCAGGACCTTTGTAAAGAAAATATGAAACAGATGCCTCAAATGTCAATAATTTCTCAGACTTTATGGCAGATTACGAGAAAGAAATACCAACATGTTGACTTTTTGTGGCTTAAGACAGGATCTCTCAGGAGTAGTCCCACCTGCCCACACACCAGGCGAATGACAAGTGACTGACATGTGGGTTTACCAATGGGGCGTACAGAAGTCCTGCTGCGGTAGCGCCCACCGGAAGTAGCGGGGCGGGCTTTGATGCTAACAGCTAAGCTAGCGGGTTTTTTGTGTAAAGTTCTACTCCAAGAATGCAAGTCTGCAGCATCTCTGTGTTCAGAGACCTTCTAGAGACTTTATATAACAGCAGTATGTGTTCACGGAGGTGCGCCATAAGTTTATTTTATTGGTATGGTACGGTACTTCTGCATCGGTGAACACGCTAACGCTAGCTGCGCTAGTATAGTCACTAATCAAGCCTGAATGAGAACTCAGCTGCCGGCATATGTTCACAACTACTGTGTCCCCCATTGTCAATCCTGGTTAAGTCCTGTTTTAGGTCCTGTTTTGGCTGTATTTTGTATGTTTGAGTAATTTCCGTCTGCTTGCTAGACCGCTAGTGTTCCCGTGACCACTTTACGGCTCTCTGACGAGAGAGACGGGGGAAACAAACAAGCATGCAAATGGGATTTATCGCGGCCAGAAAAGTTATTGAGCAAATTTTATTTATCGTGCGATTAATTGATTTATTGACTATCGCGACAGGCCTACAGAGGATTGGTAGAATGTTATGTGGTCAGATGAAACCAAAGTAGAACTGTTTGGTATAAACTCAACTCGTAGTGTTTGGATACTGAGTTGCATCCCAAGAACACCATTCCTACTGTGAAGCATGGGGGTGGAAACGTCATGCTTTGGGGCTGTTTTTCTGCTAAGGGGACAGGACGACTGATCGGTGTTAAGGAAAGAATGAATGGGGCCATGTATTGTGAGATTTTGAGCCAAAACCTCCTTCCATCAGTGAGAGCTTTGAAGATGAAACGTGGCTGGGTATTCCAGCATGACAATGATCCCAAACACACCGCCCGAGCAACGAAGGAGTGGCTCCATAGGAAGCATTTGAAAGTCCTGGAGTGGCCTAGCCAGTCTCCAGACCTCAACCCCATTGAAAATCTGTGGAGGGAGTTGAAAGTCCGTGTTCACTGCTCTCGTGAAGATCCGCATGGAGGAATGGGCCAAAATACCAGCTACTGTGTTTGCAAACCTGGTAAAGACCTATAGTAATCGTTTGACCTCTGTTATTGCCAACAAAGGTTATATTACAAAGTATTGAGTTGAATTTTTGTTATTGACCAAATACTTATTTTCCACCATAATTTACAAATAAATTCTTTAAAAATCCTACAATGTGCAGTGTTTCCGCCAGGAATTTGTTTGAGGGGGGGACCAAGGTACCACAGAAGAAAAAAAAACCACACGTTTACTGCAGTAATTTTTGTTAATATTTTTCACGAGGAGTTAGTGGACATGTGTGCCTTTAATATGAGTGGCCTTTGTGGGAATGGTTATATTCAAAGTATTAGAGTAAAATGAGTTTGTAAAACACCTGCGGCGCAGCGCCGCGAAGCAGGAGCCGTAGTTCTGAGCGGAGCCAGAGCAGAGCCAGAGATCAGAGAAGTATTTGGTACTGGCTCACTCAAATTCAGAGGAGGAAGACACGCAGGTGTCCAGTGAAGCAGACACAGACATTAGTGACAGGAGTCCGCGCCAGAATAGTCCACAGTCACCCACAGTTTACGTCCTCCGTGTGGCCCCGTGGTAAAGAGGCCCGGCTTTCCGGAGTCAGCGGTAAAGCGGTCCGCACATTAAAAGCGGATAGCCGCTTTATGCTGTTACTCACGGTAACATTGGAAAGAGAAGCCGCGGGGATGAGCCGCCACAATGCACTTTTTAACATAAAGCGGCCACCCGCTTTTAAGCGGACCTCTTTACAGCGGTGTGTGGCCGCAGTGGAAACATTCTGCGAACGCCAGGCAGGGGACGTGGTGAAGGGGACAGGGGGGTCATAACACCGGGCATGTGGGTGAATGCAGCGGGGATAAACAACCGCGGGGAACGCGACAGACGTGGCAGAAGCCGCGGAAGAAAACGCACCGCTAATCTGCCTTTACGGACGGAGATGATGATGATGAAGGCAGAGAGGAAGAAAATCCATAAAAGTGGATCAGAAGTGTTGAAGAGCCTGCTGTTTATTGTTGAGACAATCTGACAAGTTCTGAGCCCATTAATTTAATCGCTCTGTTTAAACGATGAATTCTGGAGCCTCATTTCCACTGAGACAAACAGTATGCCACCAGGTCTTTTGAAAGGGTAATATTGAAACCAAACTGCAGATTTCATGACTGGTAAACAATAAGCAGTGCCATCTTGATCATTGAAGGTCTAATACATGATACAATTCCATATGGCTGCTGACCAGTGCTAAAATACTCTATATAAATTGGATCAGTGAATTCATTCCTATCCCAAATTGTGTTTTCATACTAAAGATATTTCACATTGACTGTTGACAGTATTCCCAGAGCTCAAAATACACTCTCAAACTACAGCTTTTTGAAATCTATATACAATAAACATTTTCCAAAATGGCCACCACCTCGATGACGTCACAGTATGCAAATTAGATGACGAATCAACATCCATCCCAAAGTTTGGTTCATACTGAAGATAGTTCTCATTTACAATATGCCTTCATCTCAAACTACTTTAAAGTTATAGCCTTTTGAAATCTTTAAATCGAAATTGTAAATTTTTTTGAAAGAAATGGGCTTAGTGCTGTGTGAAAGTCCCTCGTCAAAGGCCTGGGCTCCGCACTGTGCTCCTCTTTGCTGTCGTCGTTGCAACATGTCCAGAAGTTCAACTTTTTAGCACTAACCATGTTGTGGGTTTAGTCAATGGTTTTGTCAAGGAGAAAATTAGCATACAGCACTTACAGTCACACTGCTAGCTCTCAGACATGGATTTACATTTGTCAGTGTGAATGCTGTGATTTACAGGAAACACTGCACAGAGATTACCCCTTAGCCAATCAGGACGCAGAACACATTACGCTGGCTCTTCCTTAGCCAATCAGGACGCAGAACACATTACGCTGGTTCTTCCTTAGCCAATCAGGATGAACATTGCAAGTTCATATACAGTGAAAATCATGCTACAAATAAATCTGCAAGACCGCGAAAAGAGAACCTCTATTCATCTGAGGAGACTCCGATTCAGAATAAAGAATAACACATTTTTCCTGTACGGAAGTGTATGATTTGGTGTTTGTAAGTAATTTTTTTACTATCATGTTTTAGATTATAGATTAGACAGCGAGCCAGATCAGATATATCCCAATGAAAATAATGTTTTTGCACTTTATGATGTGAGAATTGTATACATGCATGTGTAAGAAAATTGAGGGGGGGATATCCCCCCCTCTGGAGGAAACCCTGATGTGAATTCCTGGATATTTTTTTTAGATTCTGTCTCTCACAGTTGAAGTGTACCTATGATGAAAATTACAGATCTCTGTCATTATTTTAAGTGGGATAACTTGCACAATCAGTGGCTAACTAAATACTTTTTTGCCCCACTGTACATACACAAACACACACACACAACTCAAGGTGTGAGTTGTGTGCAAAATAGATAAATGATCACAGTACATTAAAAAGAGTGAAGATACAATCCTTCAGTTGTATGCACAGGTAAACAGAGCTGTTTTAACCTGGATTTTATCACTGTCAGAGAAGAGGCCTGTCTCACATTTTCAGGAATCTGAAATGCAACCTGCCCATGTTTTAATCCTCATTCTGGACATCAGTATTAGGCCAGTCCCTGTGCTTCTCAGAGTACCAGCAGGAGGCCAGGAGACTCTACACAAGCAGAGCTGCTTTAAAGTCTTTTCTCTGAGCCAAATACACACATACAAACGTGCACAAGATAAGATAAGATGTGCTTTATTTATCTCACATAGGAGAAATTTACATGTCACCTTTGGCATGGATAGGACACTCAGATTGTGCAAAAGGAGGAAATGTGCAAACCTGTTACATGCAGGATATATATGTACAACAAAAGTGACAAGTGTCAATTGGAAACAGTGTCAATAGTAGTGCAGGTTTTCACAAAGGATCATTTAAAGCGGTGGGGATAAAGGCCCTGCGGTAGCGCTCCTTCCTACACTGAGGGTGCCTCAGTCTTCCACTGAAGGAGCTCCTCAGCTCCTCTACAGTCCTGTGCAGTGGGTGGGAGGTATTGTTCATGATGGAGGTGGCTTTGGCTAGCACCCTCCTGTCCCTCACCTCCTCCACAGAGTCCAGGGAGCAGCCCAGAGTGGAGCTGGCCCTCCTGACCAGCTTGTTCAGTCTGCTCCTGTCCCGCTCTGTGCTTCCCGGGGCCCAGCACACGGCAGCGTAGTAAATGGCAGAAGCTACCACAGAGTCATAAAAAGTCCTGAGCAGAGACCTGCTCACTCCGAAGGACCTCAGCCTCCTCAGAAGGAAGAGGCGACTTTGGCCCTTCTTGTGCAGGGCGTTTGTATTATGGGACCAGTCCAGTTTATTGTTAATGTGAACACCCAGGTCCTTGAAGCTGTCCACCAGCTCAATGTCCTCCCCCTGGATGTTCAGCAGCGTGTGGGAAAGTGGTTTTCTCCTGAAGTCGATGATCATCTCCTTGGTCTTACTGGTGTTCAAGCACAAGTGGTTGCGCTCACACCAGTCGACAAAGTCCTTGATAACCGACCGATATTCCAGTTCGTTCCCTTCCGACACACAGCCCACGCTGGCGGAGTCGTCGGAGAACTTCTGCAGGTGACAGCTGTGTGTGTCATGTGTGAAGTCTGAGGTGTAGATGGTGAAGAGAAACGGTGAGAGGACAGTGCCCTGAGGGGCCCCAGTGCTGCAGACTACCACCTCAGACTCACTATGACGTGATTTTAGAAGAAATGGTGGAAGCCCTGGAAGAAAGGGCTTATGCTACTTTCTTATCCTATTCTGTTGTTAAACATGGTATTGAGAATATTTACTCTAGTATGTATATATTTAGAAGGTGAAATCATTTGCAGACATGGTGTGGATCCATTTCAGGATCTGTGATATGTAGTAATAATACTTTCTTTCGTGTCTCATCTCTACTCAGTGTCATGACGCCACACCCTCGTCTCTGGTCTTAGTGAAAATGTAACATTGTGTGGTTGGTGCGGCTAACTGGATGGCTTTAATTCAAAATTGTTTATTTATTTCATAAATTGGTAAATGAATATTTTTGCAAAACTGTTATTAGTTACATCGGTAGTAAAGGCATGCAGTTGTGATTAATATGTTGAACATCTCAGAAAGATAAGTAGACACAATACCATACAGGCAAAGTAAATATATTTTTCAGTAATTTTTCTTTTGTACTGGCTTTTTAAAACATTTTTAAACTACTTTTTAAATGTTATTTCATACCCCACTCTTGATCAGTCTGCCTCTATTTCTGTCGGAGGCTTTAGTTTTCCACATTATCAGTCCACACCTCCCACACGCACTAGAGAATCAAATCCGCTGGCAAAGTTCAAAAGTTGAGTGCCAACGTGAAAGCTGAAAGGAAACTATCTGATTATAATCATCTGACCGTTTTTCAAAGCAGCCGTTGTCCCCCTACGTGTGAAATAAAAGGTGCTCATTTTTGCACTCTCAAATGTGTCACGGTCAGTCACATTTCACCAAAAATCTGTTGGACAAACTATTGCAACAAAGAATAACAGTCATTTTACAAGAGTTCCAAAGCCGTTAGAACACCATTGAGGTGTGTTTTCTCAACAGAAACATTTGTTCAAAAAGTCATATATATATATATATATATATATATATTTATAATAGTTGTTACGACCCAGCTCGGCTAGGGTAAGGGAGGTAATAAAATAAACAAGATGTTAAAATGGTAAAGGAAGTCTTTAATAACAGGCAAGTAAATGATAAGTAATGGTAACTCAACGCTACCGAAACAAAACCTACACTAAACACTTTACATTAATACACATAGAACTAAACACTAAACTGACTGCGAAGAGTCACAAAAACATACCCTCAAAGTTACAAATAAAAAGAGACAAACCAAATAAAAGCCGTACGGACTCTGTCTTTAAGTCATTGCCACCACTGTGACAATGACAGACACCATAAGGACAAATGGCATACCAGCAACACACAGGCTGGCAGCCCCGAACAGGTGTGGAGTGTGGCCTTAAGTGGAGAGTGACTCCAGGTGGGGAAGCTGGATTGGCCAGGTGCACCGCTGCTCCTCCAATCAGCACCTGAGTGACAGACGTCTGGGAGGCGGGAGGGCCAGTGTTCCACCAATCAAAGGCCAGGGATCTCAAAACAGGAGGGGTTGCCGCACACATACACACAGAATTCAAACAGGGAGCAATCTACAGGCCCAGGGCCATAACATTATATATATATATATATATTTTTTTATATTTATATATGTATATATGAAAAGTCCTAAGTAGCTCTGAAACACTTTTTTTTCTCTTGCTTTATTCTACCTGAGAAGTTGCTGCAGTACAGTTTGCATCGTTTTGCACTCGTCCAGACCAGAGCAGAGAGGATTCATGGTTCGAACCAAGCGGATCAGGTGAAAATCCACTGGAGGATAAAAAGCAAAATTTTTGAAAAATGAAGCATTTAGCATTTTACTTAGGACTAGAGCAGAGAAAATGGTCCAAACCAATTCCACCAGAGGGAGGGATAGAATGTTTTTTGTTCTAAATATTGAAATTACAGACGGCAACCACTGCATTGGATTGGAAATAATGAAATTTCAGTGGAGAAATTGCCAAAGATATTTTAATACTTTATTTTTATTACGGCTGAGAGTGTTGTCGTTGTGGTACCCTATCACAGGATTGAGACAGGAGCTTTTAGACAGGAGAGTTACACGTTTGTGCCAGAAGTTCCTGATGAGGGAACAAAATGTTGTCGATTTTGCATTTGTCTCTTCAAATATTTTTTCCCCTTCAGCTTTCTTGAAACGCAGAGACAGTTGCTGGAGAGAAACCACCGACTAGATTCAATAGTCTGTTTATTTCATGTTTTTGATTCTTAAACACATAATCAACAACTCGTATATTTTGTTTGCTCGCCCTTTCTCACACTCCAAAAGTGAACCGTGATCAGCGCTCCCAGCTTCAGTTTCACCATCTGCCGGCCGGGCCATTAGACACTTATTGTAGGTCAGGTTATTGTCATGGCGGCAGGGATCTGGTGTCGCACATGTGCCGCGATCACTGATATTATACCTCTGTCTTTGTTGACCTTATTTGTGGCCACGCGTTCTGCCGTCTCCGCCCGCGTGACATTTCCTACCTCCACCCTTCACAAGTTTCACAAACTGCTTTATTATTCCATCTCCACCAGTGGGCAGCTGTGGCATGTGCTCTTGCCTGCTCGCAGCTGTGTTGTTGTGATTTGGATGCACTCGACGGTTGTACTTTGCTTATCCTATAAGATAAAATAATCTTTATTCGTTGCTCTGTGGGGAAATGTACAGGACAGTAGTAAGAGCACACAACATATACAAGTTGAAATGTGTCCTAGCTAGCAGTACATGTACATAAATATGTGTGTAAATTATATGTAAATCATTTACACATTTTATCGGGTAGGATAATAAGCAGAAGTGACAAAGTGGACATTCTGAAATAGGAGGAATATTGTTTTGTTTTGACCATTCAAAGCATAAGACTTTACTCTTTTCTTTGTCCTTGTCTATGGAATGAAGCGTATAATACTGCTTTCGGCCTGTAACTTCTTATGCTGCCACCAGCCTATGTAGCCTGTGTACAATAAACATTAACCTCAAAGGGAGAGACATACCAGGTTATAATTCAAGAGCTGATTTCCACCCTTACCCCCTAAGCAGCCTGAGGTATGATACAACAAACATGCATACATGAATGTACATTTTACATGGATGTACAGTTTACATTGTCCAAAATACATAAAAAGATCATGTCTTTACATGCACAATTTGTGTGTATATGTGTTAAAACACATATACACACAAAGCTCCCAGCCCCCCTTACACACACACACACACTCTCACTCTTTCACACTCACTCACTCACTCACTCTCTCACACTCTCTCTCACTCACTTACTCACACTCTCTCTCACACTTACAAAAATGCTACACTTGATGTCAAAGTCGCATTCATGTGACAAGGGTCTTAGCTCACTCAGGTTTTGCTGATCTGGTGTGACTCGATCGTATGCACAGCACACTCAGTCCTGTTACCGCCAGTTTGTGTGAGGACATCCATGTGTTTCTCCTCGTCGACCGCAGCTATTTGCGGAGAATTCAAGTCATGTATTTGACACACCCAGCTTTAAAATCTCTGGAGAGGCAAACCAAACTACAAGGCACAACTGCTTTTAATATTACATAACATTTATTGACATTGGTCACCTGCCCCTTATGGACCAATGGCTCTATGTGTATTTTATCATTGCATTCCCTGTGTTTGAAGTGTTTGATTCTCTAATCTGTGTTGGCGAATCGACAGCTTTGTTAAGTCCTCCAAGATAACTACTGTTGTGATTTAGGGCTATACTAACACACACACACACATACTGCTCTATTCTTGTCTACGTTTCTTCAGTATTTTATTTTCTGGTTGTGGTTTGTAGGCCACAGTGGTGCGTTCACACACGGTGAAGGGGGCATGTTGCAGAGGGCCACAGTGGCAGCTCTGTGGCTGGAGCATTAGGCTGAGCAGGCTCCAGAGCAGGTGCTGAGCAGGATGTGCCCTCTGCCCAGTCCACATACACTCGCCTCAGTGTGCTTCAGTGCAGGTCACTTCTCCTCTCTGCAGTCCTGCCATGTCCCGGCCTGCTTCAAATCCTCCATCATTGTCCCCGTCCCGAAGAAGCCCAGGATCACAGGACTCAATGACTACAGACCTGTAGCACTTACGTCTGTCGTCCTGAAGTCATTTGAACGCCTGGTTCTCTCCCATCTCAAGTCCCTCACCTCCCCCCTCCTGGACCCCCTGCAGTTCGCCTACAGAGCCAACAGATCTGTAGACGACGCCATTAACCTGGCCCTCCACCACATCCTACAGCACCTGGACTCCCCGGGGTCCTACGCCAGGGTCCTGTTCGTGGACTTCAGCTCTGCCTTCAACACAATCCTGCCATCCCTGCTCCAGGACAAGCTCTCCCAGCTCAACGTGCCCGATTCCACCTGCAGGTGGATCACTGACTTCCTGACGGACAGGAAGCAACGAGTGCGTCTGGTGAAGAATGTCTCGGACTCTCGGATTATAAATACAGGAGCCCCACAGGGCTGTGTTCTTTCTCCCCTGCTCTTCTCCCTGTACACCAACCACTGCACCTCCAGCCACGACTCTGTGAAGCTGATCAAGTTTGCGGACGACACCACCCTCATTGGACTCATCTCCAACAACGATGAGTCCGCCTACAGGAGGGAGGTGTCCTGGTGCAGTGGTAACAACCTGGAGCTGAACGCCCAGAAGACAGTGGAGATGATTGTGGACTTCAGGAAGAGCACTGTCCCCCCGCCCCCACCCTCCGTGATGGACTCCCCCATCACCTCTGTGGAGTCCTTCCGTTTCCTGGGCACCACCATCACCCAGGACCTCAAGTGGGAGCCGACCATCAGCTCCCTCATCAAGAAGGCCCAGCAGAGGATGTACTTCCTGCGGCAGCTCAGGAAAGCCAAGCTGCCTGCACAGATGTTGGTGCAGTTCTACACGGCCATCATCGAGTCCATCCTCACCTCCTCCGTCACCGTGTGGTTCGCTGGAGCCACAGTCAGGGACAAACAGAGACTACAGCGCATCGTGCGCTCTGCAGAGGAAGTGATTGGCCGCAGCCTTCCATCGCTGCAGGACCTGTACGTCACCCGAGCTCGAGGCCGGGCTGGTCGTATCACAGCCGACCCCTCTCACCCTGCACATGGACTATTCCAACCACTCCCCTCAGGCAGGAGGCTGCGGTCCATCAGGACTAGAACCTCCCGCCACAAGAACAGTTTCTTCCCCTCTGCTGTTGGACTCTTGAACACTTCTTAACCTGTCCCCCCGCCCTTTATAAAGTCACTTTACTGCCCATCATACGTCACTTTACTTCATTGTACTGCTGTCACCTTACATTGTGTGCACCATGTGCACTTGTATATTGTAAATAGTAACTGTAACTCTATTTTAAATTTAAATTTATTCTTTAGAAGTGTTTTTTATTCTTATTTTTATTATCTCTTTTTGACTGTTGCACTGAGCCAAAGCAATTTCCTAGTCTGTGACCTCCTGTTACTTACGTTGGCAATAAAAATGATTCTGATTCTGATTCTGATTCTGATATAGACCACTGCTTCAACAGTGTCGGGACATAGCACCAAATACAGCGCCCTGCCGTGACCCAAATAAGGAGGGAAGTAAATTGATTTATTGATCATAAACCTTGAAATTTGTTTCTGAAGTCCCCCCCCCCCCAACTTTGTCTTTAAAAAGACTAATACACATTATACAGAATATGAAATATCCGTCCATCCGTCCGTTTTCTTCCGCTTCATCCGTTGCCGGGTCGCGGGGGCAGCAGTCTAAGCAGAGACGCCCAGGCCAGCTGAGAGACATAGTCCCTCCAGCGTGTCCTGGGTCTTCCCCGGGGCCCGGTTGTGGACTTCCACTTCCCACCGGTCCCGGTGGGACGTGCCCAGAACACCTCCCCAGGGAGGCGTCCAGGAGTCATCCGGAACAGATGCCCGAGCCACCTCAACTGGTTCCTCTCGACGTGGAGTAGCAGCGGCTCTACTCCGAGCTCCTCCCGTGTGACTGAGCTCCTCACCCTATCTCTAAGGGAGCGCCCAGCCACTCTGCGGAGGAAGCTCATTTCGACCGCTTGTATCCGCGATCTCGTTCTTTCGGTCACTACCCAAAGCTCATGACCATAGGTGAGGGAGGGAACGAAGATTGACCGGTAAATCGAGAGCTTTGCCTTTCGGCTCAGCTCCCTCTTTACCACAACGGTCCGATACAGCGGCCGCATCACTGCGCACGCTGCACCGATCCGCCTGTCAATCTCACGCTCCATCCTTCCCTCACTCGTGAACAAGACCCCGAGATACTTGAACTCCTCCACTTGAGGAAGGACCTCTCCACCCACCTGCAGAGGGCAAGGCACCTTTTTCCGGTCGAGCATCATGGCCTCGGATTTGGAGGTGCTGATTCTCATCCCAGCCGCTTCACACTCGGCTGCAAACCAAAGAATATGAAATATATAATATATAATAATAACAAAACAGAAAAGGTATAAACTAGAGATGCACTGATCCAGCTTTTTTACTACCGATACCGGAGCTCTGGGTATCTGCCGATTCCATAATTTACCTATACTGGAAATGATCACACTAAAATGTATTAAATATTTGACCTATTTATCATTCAAGTAAATGCAACAGCAGTGGATGAACTAAACGGCTAACTTTCCAGAAAAAATTTATTCAACATAAGTGTGCAATACTGCAACAATAAAGAGCTGCTCAATGTTCACATTAAACTTTCCAACTGTGTAAACATTTATTGAATATAAAACGCACTAATATTAAATGTGTATTAAAAAAACACTTACATTTTCATGCAGTGTAGTGGTTTGCTGTAACTAATTTATAGCACCTTTAGCTTTAACTGAGGATTTCACATATGTATTTGCGCGAAGGCATGATGTCCCTGGGTTCCCAAATGGTCGAGCAGGTTGCAAAAGTATCAACTGTGTCTTGTTGTTTTCACGTCATCTCCTTTCGCTGAAAAAACTCCCCATGCTCTTTCACATGGTGCTTAGTCGTGTTGTATTGTGTCAGTTTTACCGCCGCCTCTCGAAACATCACATTTGCATATATTGCATGAAGCTGTCGAAGTCGTTGGTGAAGGTAGTGTAAAATAACGCCACAGCTGTTTCTTTTGTGAGCTCCATGTTTGGCCGTGTTGTTTTGCAGAGCGTCACGAGGAAGTGACGAGCATGCGTGAGATCTGATAAATGACTTTATTTTATACATATGCATACAGTACAGACCAAAAGTCTGTACACACTTTCTCATTCAATAAGCTTCCTTTCTTTTCATGACTATTGACTGTAGATACACATCCAGACTGCATCGCCAAGGAACAACTCTAAACCCAGTGGGAAAAAGTGAGAAACCTCAGAGAGAACTACATTGAGAGAGGGTTCCGCTCCCACGGGCAAACGGACTGTAGTGTAGATCCAGGGCTCAGGCTGAAGAACGAAGACCGAGGCCACGTGGTGCAGGACTCGGGCTGCAGAACGTGGTTAGACGCGATGCAGGACTGAGGCAGCTTCCAGGCGGGGAGAGGGTGCAGCCCAAGAGTCGGGCTGTGGAGGACAGTCAGATCGAGGAGGGCGGGTTCAGGAGTCTCATCATCACGCCATGAAACAGAATTGTTACAGATTACAGAAAAATAATCGAGGACAGAAGGGAAATCCAAGTGAACAAGTCTGCATTGTATAAGGTAATTCCTGGAACACACGCTTTAGGATTAATTCTTGACCATAGCTCCTCAGATGACTCCTCACAGAGACCTCCTCCCAGAGAACTTTTATTGATGCAAGAGAATTGGAACGGATAGCCGATATCGGATTATGAAGTTATAAAATAGAGCCATTTAGAAAGGAAAGAGGCCTGAGATAGTTATTAATAAAGGAGTCGTCAGGCACATTTGGGTACGAGGTGAAGTTACTATTAACAAAACTGCAAACTTGTAGGTATCTGGAATAATGTTACTTTGGGAGAGATATATTTGTCTCTGAAGTTCAGTAACTTAACTAAGATAGTTTTTCTGATATTGTCTTCTTTTACAATACCACACACATAAACAAGTTCATGCAAACATCGGCGGCAGGGAGGTGAAGTATCTTGCCCAAGGACACAACCACAGAATTTATGCCAAGTGTTACCAAGAGCAGGATTGTACCATTAACCTTTTTAGATGACCTAAACTACAGCCATGCACTCAAGTCAGTCGTGGTCCAGTCAATCGCAATGACCTTATTGCCGTGTGCGCACGTGTGTATATCCGTGTATGTGCGTGTGTATACTGGTACACCAACAATTGTACAGCTCTTTGTGAGACTTGTGAGACTTTGTGACGTGTACTATCTAAATAAACATAATTAAGTGGCTTACTTGTTCGCTGCAGACTCCTGGATGTTGGAGTGAGGACAGTGGAGAGAAGAGGAGCCACCAGCGCTCAGCTTCCTGGGGCAGTGCTGATCAGCTCAAAGAGGTTTGTCGTCATTGCGTATTTTTGACACAAGAACAGAGAGAAAGTATACTGTGTATACACTGCAAAAAAATGTATACACAGCAATGAGGTTACTACTGCTTGAAATGAGTAATTTTTATCCTAATTTGAGTACATTCTGACTGTCTTAAAAGATTTAGTCTTAGATTGATTGATCCATCCATCTTCTACCCTTTAATCCATTTCTGGGTCAGGGGGTGGCAGTCAGAGATGCCACCCAAGTCTCATAGCACCAGCCCCTCACTGACCCTCTGCAGGTGGTGAGTCCACAGGAGGACGGCTGCTCTCTGAGTGTGAGCATAGCCTTGATCTTTCAGTGGGGGTTTTGGGCAAAGTGGGGTTAAGTGTCTTGCCCAAGGACACAACGACAGCAGTCATCAGTGGGAGTCGGTGGAGAAGGTGCAGAGGTGGGAATTGAACCCACGACCTTCTGGCCTTAAGGCCAATGCTCTACCAACTGAGCTACTGTCGCCCCATTGATTGATTGATTTTTGTTTATTTATTCTGTCATTTTGCAATCTCAAATAGATACAGATCATGTCATATTCCAAGAACAAAAGGCAATGACTGAAAGGGTTTAGGCTGAAGTGTAGCACTTATCGACGCCTAACCCTATCACTACAACTTAGAAAAGCCAAGAAACTGCAAAACAGCAGCATTCAGCTTAAAAGACAACTAAACACCTGTTCCTTACTCCGCCCATCTGAACATTTGCAAATTCTAAAAAGGGCGTTCCCCGAAAGACCAGGGGACATGAAGGAGGGCTTCGAGTGGGGCGTGGTCTGGGCTGTAATTGACAGCTCGCTTATCAGTCACAGTCCACACAAAGATAATTGTATTGACCAGATGCATCGACGTCATCCAGTAAACCACTAGATGCCGCAAGAATGTAACTTGCTACGGGGCGTGGGTGAGACTCGGCTGGTTTTATACCACTGGCTCAGAGACCACATCACACTGCACTCCAGAGCCAATGGAGATGTCAGGCACCAAATTCAAATGTAGTGCCGCTGAAAATGTAGAGAGGGTGCCACGCAGACGGTTTTAGGCTCAAGAGTGAGATTTTATCTAATTTGCAGTAAAATGTCAAAAATGGATGTAGAGAGCACTATAAGAAACATATTTATGCAGTTCATAGGAGGATCTTGGAGTGACGTCGTTGTTTATAGATTTTCCGCGCAGGTCACGTGACCGGGTGGCAAAACAGCATAGAAAGCTACCTGGATGCTAGAGAGTTAGCTATTTTTAGACATTTGGAGAGAGGTTTTACTAAATCAAATGGTCCATTCTTGTTGTGTGGTCGGTTGCACGGCCCGCTGGGGCTTTTTAAAAAACTTTCGCAAAAGAACTGCAAAAAACGGCCACTGTAAAATGGTTGCCCTTTTATGCTGTTACCTACGGTAAACGTAGACCGGGAAGCTGGGGTGGATCAGGGGATAAAAATTCATGAACAAATTTAAGTTTTGCAACTACATTTACTGCACACTTGGTCACTGTGATTATTCATTTGAAACATTGCATTTTGGTTGCTCATCCCCGCTGCTTCCTTTTCCACGTTTACCGTAAGCAACTGCATAAAGGGGCAACCCGCTTTTAATGTGCGGACCACTTTACCGGCTCCGAAACGCCGGGCCACTTTACCGCGGTGAAAAACGGTGTAAAGTGTAGTAAGAATAAATGTAGTAATCTATGAAGTAATAATGAATGTCTCTGAGTCCCAGTCCCAGCAGATCGGTGCCAAAACAGAGGTGAGTCTGACCAATGTTTCTTCTCGTCATCCCAGGTCTCATATACTTATTTTTTTAGGCCCGAGCCCGAACAGGGAAAGGGCCTATTGTTTTTGCTCGAGAGTTGTCAAATTCTGCACTCTCAGCCTTAATTTCACCCCCCGAACATGCATGAAAAGTTGTAAAATTTTGCCCAAACATCAGACCTGGTGAAAAATTTGATATTTTTGTGTTTATTTTTATGGGACTCAAAAAATGCGAGAACAGCGCCACCTACAACAGCCAATGGGAGTTTCAGAGGTCAAGTTTGTCGTAGAGCTATGAAATTTGGTACACATGTTCCTCAAGTCAAGATACGACCGAAATGTTATCATGGCTCCGCCCTCTGACAAACAGGAGGCCCATAGATTTCACTGCAAAATGGAAAAATGATCCGCAATCATTTTCATACATGTCGGTTGGAAAGCGACTCCTCCTCGGCCGTTTCACCGATTGGCCTCCATATCACTCCACATTGTCTAAACACATGTACCATCAAAATGACCTCAGGGATTTTTGATCAGTGAAACGTTGTTTGAGCAGCGGAGCAGCAAAATGTGAGTGTTTATTGGCCGTTTTTCACAACATTCTATTTGCTCCCGTTTACACATACAAATTCCGATTTGCACAAAACCTGAATCCATGGTTCAACTCTAGGGTCTAGGTCAGGGGTGCTCAATACGTCGATCGCGATCTACCAGTCGATCGCAAAGGTAGTATTGGTAGATCGCATTAAATAAATAAAAAATTACACATTCTAAACAAATATATGCAAAAAACTCCGGGCAAAGTGGAGATTTTTGAAAACTCCGTTAATGCATTTGTGTGTAGACAGAGATAACCGGAGTTTTGCGTTCTCGCACGCCACAGTACCCCCTAAATTCCTCTGATCACTGAAGCATGGATCATACTACCTTAAAAACTGTTCGCTGTGAGATGCTCGCAGCAGCGCTCCACATCAGAGAGCAGCAAAGTGATCGCGGGGACTCACGCTCGAAAACAACCAAACCAGGACTAAACCAGGACTAAACCAGGACTAAACCAGGACTAAACCAGGGCTGAGGACGGGGTCAGTGCTTGTAAACATACGTCTTTACTCTGAGTGTCTTCTATGACTGTAAAAGTGCCGTTACCGGCGTCTGCATCAAAGCTCCGCCCACTTCCGTGTTTTTCCCCAACGCAGGACAGGACGTAAGAGACGCACATGTTTGGAATGTTACGAATGTGATTGATAACGCACATGTGTGGATGCAAATTATTTTATAAACTGAGGAGGGGAAATATTTGGATTTAAAAAAAACAGGCATGGCACATGGACATGGCACCACAGTCAAATGACATCTGTGTTTTACTCAGTAATGTTTTACTCAGTAATGTTTTACTGACACTTAGGTGACTGCACATGCGCAAACAACCGCGCTCAGTGCAGGAAAGCTAAACAACGACAAACTTGTCAGCGAGTTACCACCAATTTTCCGGACTATGCCTCCCTGGCCGATTCAATTCAGTGCAAGTCATCAGAGTAAACTCGGGTAATGACAAAAAATTTACACAGGTAATTGTGTTGTGTTGTGCTATATTGGCTCATGCACTTTTGCATGTACATAAACATACATTGTAGGTATAAAGAATATTTTTTGAAATAAATATATGATTTGCATTTTTGTAGTAGGTAGATCATTTTGACTTGATCCTTTTATAAGTAGCTCGCATGCTGAAAAAGTGTGAGCACCCCTGGTCTAGGTCATTTGAAAGTGAAATAATTGAACTTGGCTTATTAACGCCCCCTACAGATGGGGTCATAGTTTTTAGTATGGGAGCGTTTCGAGGTCAAGTTTGCTGTATAGGCATGGAATTTGGTACACATATTCCTCATTTCAAGACATGAAATAAAAGTTATTATGGCCTCGCCCCCTGATAAACAGGAAGCCCATAAATTTCACTTCCAAATGGACAAATGAAACATGATCCTTTTCACACGCGTCGGTTGGAAAGCGGCGACTCCTCGGCCGTTTCACCGATTTGCCTCAAAATCGCTCCACATCGTCTCAACACATGTACCATCAAAATGACTTCAGGGAATTTTTATCAGTAAAACGTTGTTTGAGCAGCGGAGCGCCAACAAGTGGCGTATTTTTTTTCAGTTTTTGACAATAGAAAAATTCCTTCCGTTTGCACAAACAAAGTCTGATTTGCACAAAACTTGAATTCATGGTTCAACTCTTGGGTCTAGGTCATTTGAAAGTCAACATTTTGAAATTGGCTCTATAGCGCCACCTACAACAGCCAATTTAATAAACGCCTATGGGAGGGGTTCGAGGTCAACTTGTCGTAGAACCATGTAATTTGGTACACATGTTCCTCAAGTCAAGCCATGGAAAAAATGTTATTATGGCTAAGCCCTCTAACAAACAGGAAGCCCATAAATTTCACTGCAAAATGGAAAAATTAAAAGCAAACACTTTCATACATCTTGGTTGGAAAGCGACTCCTCCTCGGCCGTTTCACCGATTCGCCTCAAGATCGCTCCACATCATCTCAACACATGTACCTTCAGAATGACTTCAGGGATTTTTGATCAGTAAAACAATGTACGAGCATCAGAGCGGCAAATTGTAATGGTGCCAAAAAATGGCGCGGCGGCGCCACATCCAATAAGCGGTGCGGCGTGGTGTGGCACAGCGTAAAGTGAGGTGGCGTGGGGCGGCGTGGCACGGTGCGTTTGGTGCAGTGCGGCGTGGTGAGAGGCTGCGTTGTGCGTGGCAACGTGGTGAGAGGCGGCGTTGTGCGTGGCGACGTGGTGAGAGGCGGCGTTGTGCGTGGCGACGTGGTGAGAGGCGGCATGGTGCGGGGAGGCGTGGTCCCGGACCATATGGCGTGGTGCGGTGCGGGGAGTCGCGCGGTGCGGCGAGGGCCATTCGACGCCGCTTGCGGCTTTAATTTTCTTTAAATCTCCTCTGATCTTCTTGCGTTAAAGTACTTATATACAGTGCTATTCGCCCACTGAGTCTTTTAAAAGTACTCGTCGCATCCATGCTTCAGTATGTGCCGCCCTGTCTTGTTGCCACCCGGCGAGGGGCGCATGCGCACGCGGGTGTAAACAAAGATCCTCCTATAAGTTGAAAAAAGTTGATTTAGTGTTTAGTTGTCCTTTAACGAACAAAGTGAAGTTAAACAATTTTGTGGATACAAAATATATTTAGAAAATATGTCATGAAACATATACATAGTTCTATGTATAATAATCTAAAAGGGGCTGTACAATGCTGTATTGACTGATCGGATAAAGAATCATGGAATGAAACTGTAGATTCACTCTATTGGCCTAATAACATTAGATTTAAATATTTTTGAAACCCTTTATTTATTCCATTCAAATGGAGACATTTCTTGTATCTTTTTAAAATAAGATAATTATGTTTTAAATCTTGTTTTAAGGCAGTCAAAATGTGATTAAATGAAGGTACATTTTGCTAAACTCAAGATATTTTTGACTTATTTTTGATCACTTTTAGCCGTGTAGTGTAACTTTACTTTCACTTCAGATTAAAAGCAGCAATCATTGCCATTTCCAACTTTGCGAATCCTCCGGCCTTAAGGCAAAGAAAATCCTACACATTCCTCCCCACATAAAGAAATATTTCATCTCTGCTCGCACACGAACTGAGACCGCCGTAAGTTTTGATTTTGGATTATTAAAAAGGATCATGCAGCCAGGCTTAAACAGAAATAGACCAACATGGGTGCTCAGACTTTGGTAGCCAGATAATATTGAAATTTTTTTGGAGGAAGTATGGAGTAGGCCCTAGTGATTTTAGAAAAATATCTTGTTGGTGATTCTAATTTTTTGTATTAAAGTGATAGTCTGTAACTCTAAATGAATTACAAATTTTAGGAAATGTGTTAAATTGACCTCCTGGCCTTAAATGTTGATATAAAATAAGTCATTTTATTAATTCTAATATTACGGGGAAGTCCCGCCTTCCCTGCTCTTAGCTTTAGTTCAGAATCCACGGTGCCGTCGAGGTTAACCAATCGAGTCATGCCAAGGGCTGTCAATCATCGGCGCTGATGCTCGCAGCTGCGCGCATGCGCAGTTGTTTGTTTTTGCGGAGCCTCCAAATCAAGCCTCTATTAGGCTCTGGAACTACATGAAAACTGAACAAAGAATTCTGAACATCCGCGCTGAGTTACTTATGTATATACTGAACCTATATCCATAATCAGATCCTCTGCAGATGTGTCCTATAATGTGCAATTCATAATAATAGCACTTCCTGGTTTGCCGCGATCGCTTTTTTTGTGCATAAAAACATTATTTTTTTCATTAAAACGTTCACAAATAATTCTGAAAACCTCCGTGCATGTGTATTAATAATGTATATGTATAATGTGTTCTCTGATTAACATTTCAAAGTGTTACGGAAACGTAGGTGTAGACCAATCAGAAAGGAAGGGGGAGGGAGCTTGCGTTGTTTTTTCGTTTTTTTTTCAAATCAAGTACCTCTCTGTCTCTCTGACAAAGTCCAGACAATCACTTTAAGCTTTATTTAACCTGGAAAGTCCCATTGAGATTAAGGAAGTTTTATTGTGTATTCCATTTCCACTTCAAGATTTGTGTAAATGTTATTGCATATCCAGTGGCTTCTGTTCAGCTTTATCTTTATCTATTATCTATATTAGGCTATTAATAGAAATAAAAATCTCGAAATATTTGTCAGTTGCAGTTGGCCTAAATTCTGTTGCACCGAGATCAGTTTAGGTGAAATCTGATCAAGGTCTCAGTTTGGAAGTGAGGAAAGAGAAATGTGGAAATGAGCTTTTTCACAGAAACGTGGATCTGAAATATAATCGGCTCCAAAAATAGTTCAAATATGAGAGAAATTTGATCAATCCACTTTATTTACATAGCACATTTCATAAACACACATTTCCCAATAAAAGACTGTAAAAAAAAACAAATCCAAAGTGTAAAACAGTAAAATCATTCAAATCACATTTGACCCGGACAAATTGTTTAAAAAAAAAAAAAATGTTTTTAAGTGTTTCAAATCAAAAATCAGAAATTAAACCCAAATCTTGATTCAAATTGTAAAAGTAATAGGATAGGTAAACATTATTGTTATTGCTGATTTGAGTAAAAATGATCTCAGTACAGTTTTTAAAAGAAGTCAGTTCTCTCACTGCTAGATTACTTGTAATCTTACACGTCACATACTGTGCGTTACTGACAGAGTTGGGAACATGTCTCTTACATGTCTTCAAACTTGATTCTCTGATCTGTTGTTGGCGAATCAACAAGTCCTCCGAGACGACTGCTGTAAGGGCTGTGAGGAAACACATTGAAGTAGAAATTTCGATACAGCCTCATCATTCAGCCCAAAGGGTGGCATTTCTGAAGGAGTGTCAAAACTAGATCTACAAGAAGTACTTTTAATCATCTGTAGTGTCTTGTTGTGAACAATAGGATAGTGTTTGTTACTTATGCTTTTATTCCACTGCTCACTTTAAAAAGATGGTAGCGAGGATTAATGACAGAAGGCTTGAGTGCAGTCTTGGCAGTCTTCCACTTTTCAGACCTTTTCATCTGCTTTTTATTGAACAGTGACACCTGCTGGTACATTCTGGTAACTGAATGTGACTGGGCTGACGCTTGTAAAGAAACTGGGCAAGAACCAAACATGCAAAATAGCTTTGACGTGCGTTTTAACCAAGACCTTTTACTACTGAAGAAATTATTTTACTACATGGTAAATGTGGTACACAATCATTCAGACGTGAAAAACGTCCACATATACAATTATATCTCTTCAGCACATATGTAAATGTATTAAAATTGAATCAAATATGATCAGTCTAAAGTTTAGTATATTTTTTGTCTGTGCCCCAGTTCAGCTGTGGCTACAGTAGTTGTAGTAGTAGTAGTTTATCATTACTGTGTATGAAGTGAAAGGATAATGACATGTGAAGGGTCTTTGAGTGTCCAGAAAAGCGCTATATAAAATTGCTTTTAAATTATTATTATTATTATTAGAATTATATAATATTATTATGGCCTAATGGTTCCTTTGTGTTTACTATCATTGCATTTCCTGTGTTTGAACTGTTTGATTCTCTGATCTGTGTTGGTGAATCGACAACTTTCTGAAGCCCTCTGAGATTACTACTGTTGTTATTTAGAGCTATACAAAGATAAATTGAATTTAATTTCATGTTGTTTTTGGTCATTTAGAACATAAAGCTATGGCCTAATGACGGTGTGTTTTAAGGTCCTATGTACAGATGTGCACATACTTTTGTGTCGTGTTAAGACAAGTGTGTAAGTCATGTCCGTACATATAAAATTTACAAATATAGGTATTTTTAGAATAGTTAAAGGTAGTCATTCAACATGGTGCAAGATTACAAAAGCGTGTCAACCCACAGTTTACAAAAAGTGCATATGGTCTTAGATGAAGACGTGTGAGATCTATATGTCAGCAGTGCGTAAAAAATAGAACTGCATCGTATAAATTAATTACAGTAATTGTTTTTCACTGCTGGTGTAAAGGTACACTGAAGAAGCTGGGTCTAAATAGTTGGTTTGGCTCTGAGGTCGATCTGCACAAGCGCAAGGAACACATACACACAGACGCTCCTTGCTTTACAGATAGATACAACCATTGCACTTCAATTCCATAAATACTGTATCAAAGTTTCTGCACCAGTAACATTGCCTCTCATCTCTCTCTCGTCCTGTGTCCTCAGATAGCCAAGCTCCGGCACCAGCTCCAGCGCGGCAAACAGGGCGCTCGTCCCGCCAAGGACCGAGACCACCTGTCCCCACACCAGCACCACCCTCCCACCCCCCAGATTTACAGCAGCCTGTTCCCCAGCCACACCACAGCTGCTCTGGAGGGACAACCACAGGTGCAGCCTCATGTCTCGTACTGATGTTGGCACCATAACATTTACATTTTTAAAACACAGCCAAATCGCCACAGGAAATGTTGCGTTGTTTGTGTCATTGTTTAGTTTTATATTCTAGTGATAATCCTAATCCTAGTCTGCCAGCTTCACCCTTAGCTTCCATCACTCATTCACCTTCTATCTATCTATCTATTTTGTCAATAAACCAGTTTCCTGTAGCTACTAACCCTATCCCTTGAGTCAATAACAATAATTCCATAAGTTCTGCTCGGACAACTTTTATCACACTAGAAATACACACATTAGCTACGTCCTGGCCCGGACTGGCCATCGGGAGCATCGGGAGATCTCCCGGTGGCCTGCGTGTCAAAGTGGCCTGGGCCTGCCCTATTATCACGGTCTTTTTTTTTTTTTCTTTTAATTTAATTTCATCCTCACGGTCTTTGCAAAGTCCTACCCTGCCTGGTGGCCTGGTCCAATGAGCAAGGCCCAGGCTAAAGCCAGTGTTGTGCGTGAACGAGTTCAAAAGAACGCGTTCATTGAACACGCTCATTTTTTCGTGAACGTTGAACTGAACGCAACACATTTTTTAATAAAGAACTTGAACGTGAATTAGTTCATATTATGTGTCATGAACGGCAGACAATTTGTTTTCCATTTAAAACTGAGTGAAATCTGTTTTCTCTGTTGAAACGCAACGAGAGAAAGTTCCTCCCTCCTGTATTCTCCGCACTGTTTCCGCTGAAAACTAAAAATTCCTACGGTTTCCACCGTCTGTGAACGCACCCCGACTCAGTGTACTTGCGGTGCGGCGCTATATGCTAGTGCTATTCATTGGTTGTTGGACTCACATGTGCCGTGATGAAAACACAGGGGTAAGTCAGTGACACAGGGCCGTTTACATTTGACATAAAGTATAGACACACGTTCTGCAGCGCATTACAGTTTGTACTTATGAGCAGAGATGGGACAACTCAGTTCCCATTGAAACCCATGTAAATCTTGTCTGTATTGGAGTCAAAACATCCTGTGCAGTGTACAGGATATAATTATATATATATATATATATATATATATATATACACACCACGTATTGTGATTTCTAGCTCGTAGTGAAAAAAAATATTTATTTGAATATCTCGCAAAAAGTAAAATGAACTGAACTTTGAACTAGTTCAGAATTAAAATTGAGAACTTCGAACGTGAACTGTTCACTTTGAGCATGTATGAATTGAACTTGTTCAGAAAAGCTGTGAACTGGCACAACACTGGCCAAAGCTTTACTGTCATTGGGCCAGAGCAAAATTAAACAAATGTGACGTCACACGTCGGCTACACAGCCAGGCCAGCCTAGCAGTGCACCCAGTGTAGCTTCCCCGGTTGAAATGAGTGGTCTCTCCAACTTATGGTTCATACACGTTTTTATTTTTCCTTTTATATGAGCTGTAACGATGTGATTTTACCTTACTACTTTTTTAACAATAATTGATTAGCTTGTTATAGTTATACACTAATGAACACTTAGTTCATTGTGTGTGTGTGTGTGTGTCTTTATTCTCACTAAGCTCCATAAACGTTACGTTGCTAAGCAACGTACAACAATCCTTAAACGTCCGAGATTATATAAACAGTCAATATTAAAAAAAATAAAGAAAACAAAAGTTTTGACAGTCAATCTTAAAACTATTAAAAGAACATCAAAATACAATGACAAAAACCCAAATTTAGAACCTTGTTTGGCCTGAATGGATGAAAAGCTCCCGGCCTGAAATGTTGTCCCACTCCGGCCCTGGCTACGTCACTATATAAACTGCAGAAATAAAAAAAAAGTAGAAAAAAATTAGCCGCTTAAAGTCCGGAAATTACAGTAAATTGTGTCTTAAAGGAGACATGTGGTGATCACTTTTTTAACGTGCATGACATTTCGTCAAAGATTAAGTTAGATAATTATTGTCAACTCCAACCATCAGGAAATGTTGGTTCAAATTGGCAAAAACTTGACACTGTGCCAAATCCTAGACTCTGATGTCATGGCCGTTTTCTGTCCTTTTAAAACAAACTAAAACATCTAAATTTTGTTTTGGGATTTTCTATTTTTTGGGGGAAATTTCTTCAAGCAATTGTTCTTTGTGCTTTCAATTACACTGCGCCACGCTAGATTTACTAAAAAGGTCATACTATGTTCTAAAATGAACACAACTAATGCATATTATGTGTTTTTGTCAATTCCTTTTGAAACATTAGACCCAGTGGAAATACTTATTTTCATATTTTACAAGACGTTAAAACTAAGTATGTTGTAACTTTGCCCTGACAGCAGCAGGCTTCCATGTCGAAGTCGTCCCAGATGCCCCTCTCCAACATCACGGTGCCAAAGCCCTCCATCTCGCGGGTTCCCAGCAGCATGGAGGGCATCAACCACGAGCTGGAGAAGGTCTTCATTCGGGACAACGGGGACAAGGAGGAGCTCAAGGTCCACTCACTTTCAACATACTGTACATCATTTCAGCGCGTCTCTCAAGAGTTTAGTTGTACTGGACTCAGCTAAAACGCAGCAAAGTTCCACTCACCTCTGAGCCCACTTTGGTTCCAGAACTAAAACATTCCATACATTGGATAATAACTAAACTCAGCGATGGGTAGTTCCAATGAGAATACAAATCTTCAAGTCAGTGTTGATCATTGGAGCCAATCGGACGTTGGTTCAAGGATTTAGCTTAACTCATTGAGGCCGGAAAGTATTCTACCTTTCAAGCCGGGAGCGCTGTTGCGCACTTATACGGACACACCTTATTTTTTTGACCTATTCTCTTCATTGATCAATTGTCTTGACCAATGAAATGCAACCTGTGATGAGAATTATCTGCGGGTCTGCAAATCCCGACACTTTCTCGCTGAAAATATCATTTCTGTGAAATGTGTGACCGCGGGCAGTTGTTTGCGTTACGTACTCGAACGGGATTAACATCCTCCGTTCTGACCCCGGGAGAAACTGTGGCCACTTTGACACAGCTCATCGAAAGCGTAGCTGTATCATGGTCATGTACCGCGGACCATAGAAGCGTAGACAGAATCATACACGCGCGATCTGGACCATCCCCAGCTTGTTGCTCTTGCCTGTCTCCCCCATGTCCCCCCCCATGTCCACCCCCCCATGTCTCCCATGTCTCGCCCACGTCTCCCCCAAGTCTCCTCACAAAGAGCAGCCAAAACTCACTGAATTAAAGCTCAGGTACCTAATTTTTTGCTTGCATTGACAATGTATGTTATTTCTGCAAAAAAGTAAAATGGTATGAACAAATCAAACAAAACAAACCACAACAGTTGCGTTTTGTTTATTCTGCTTACTTAAGAAAGAGCCCTATGAGTCATTATTTGACTTTTTTGTGCTGGGAGTGGACTCAGCACAGCACAGCACTCAACTCTTTTTGACTCTCACATTATTTTGGTTGTTTTATCACCTTTCCTGTGAGGAAGTTGTATATTTTTTTTATTATTCTACCAACAATTTATGATAATGCACTGCATTCTGAAAGCCACAAGTGTCGGCTCTCAAATTCTTTTGAAATTATGTTTCTATCTGCTACAGAGTTTGAGATATCATTCATTTAGTAGACGTTGAATTTCAGGGTGGTTCTGATGTCGGCCTTAGGTTTTACAGGTCTGTTTTACCAGCTGTGTCAGGCCTTAATGGGTTAAACCGATCCTGGTTGGACCTTTAACCCTTTAGGTTTGCAACAGAAACAGATAAACGCTGTAGCCACAAATCGTATAAGTGATTGAGCAATAGAGGTCTGAACAACAACACAAATATTTATTTTTGAATGTATATTTTCTGTTGGTAATGTCTTTGAGAGATGATTACTCTGATCCTCTGATGTTTCAGTCTCTGGAGGTTCCAGACGGTCGGCGCGCTCCCTTCCCTCCGCAGCAGCGCAGTAGCAGCAGTCGTAGTGTGGACACCCAGACGCCCTCTGCCCCGGGACGGTCCAGTAGCTGCTCCAGCCTGTCGCCCTGCCCCTCGCCCGCCTGCCCCCCCGGCTCACACGACGGAAGCCCATACTCCACAGACGAACTGCTCGACGACAGGGACAAAGGTGCACAAACACTCAGAGCTTTTAGACCAGGCGTGACACACTCAAGATGATTTTTAGTGACCCCTAAAATGATTTTCTGTTTATTATTATTATTATTATTATTATTAACTTGAGGCATTGATGATTATGGACTAAAAAGGCATTTTATTTTATTCAAACATTTTAACACATTTTAAATAGTTAAATATAAAAGAATGTGTTTAACTTTATATTTGGTCCAGTTTTAGTTAAATCTAAACAATAAACATGAAACTTGTGTCACATAAAATCATGTCAAAATACCTTCATATATAAACAGTTCCTATTTTGAGTTGCACCCGTGATTTAGAGCAAAAGGATAATACAACATGAGCTGTGCCTTGATCAGTTTTGAGTTCAAGGATCTTAGCATTTTAGACCACAAGTTTGAACCATGTAATCTCAGTTTGATTCGAATAACCTTTGGAGCCAGCACCATGAACTCTAGAGTGGTTAGCCTCTGTAGACCGCTGGAAGAAATGTATTAAAGATCACCTGTTTGCAGTCGTTTACAGAAACAATGTCTGCTCCAGAAGGATTCATGTAATGTTGTTATCTGACAACAAAAACTTAACTTTCCTTCTTTGTTGGAGCATCTATTATTCAAAATTATGACGTCAATATTTTCATTTATTCTCCAAATGATTATCAGATCTGTTTATTGTATATATTCACTGGTTATTGACCTCCCAGACTACCAACAATTGTTATTGGCCTCTCAAAAACAACACTAGAACTTTAATCTAAATTTCACACATAGAAAGGGGAAGTGATGCTGCTGGAGGTCATTCCAATCATTCTATTCTATTGATTGTTCAAATAATCTTTCCAGACAAAACTATTTTAAAACTAAAGCGAGATATGTGTTTTTGGCCGGGAATAAAGCACTTAATAATTCATGAATTGGGTTGGAGATTACTGAAAAAAACAGGAAAAAAAAAGTATTATTTGTTAACAGCTCTACAGGAAAGTCTGAGCATCGACTCAACTGGGGAAAAGTCACTACAAGCCAAAGGCTGGACTCAGGCGGGACTCAGGCGGGACTCAGACTGGACTCAGACTGGACTCAGACTGGACTCAGGCGGGACTCAGGCGGGACTCAGGCGGGACTCAGGCTGGACTCAGGCTGGAATCAATTTTGACATCTTAATTTCTCAATAACTTAAATGGATAAGAGATAGAGGCTTTATGTGATTTAGTGAAATTATAAGGATGGCCCAAAGTTTATGTAGGAATTTAACTGTGGCATTTGCTGTCCCCAGAGGTCTCCCATCACAGTACTAACCAGGCCCTGCTTTGCTTGGCTTCAGAGGTCAGAGGGAATCTGGCTTTAACATGCAGTTGGTGCCACAAAAGAACTATGTACTGTTCAGGGCTTGGATACAATTGTCACTGCTCCAGTACATGTTTAATTGTCCACTTCCAGAATCCAAATCTTACAACAAACATTATAACCCTAACGCAACAAATACAATGAGATATTTGTTTAAATGTTTAATCCTCAGTCAGAGCAGAGACTCACCTCTCCACACACACTCCCTCCAACTGCTCCAGTGTTTAGTATTTTACGGGTGTTTTTTACAAGGGTCTGATATGTGTCTTTTCTCTCTGTAGCACTTTCAGTAAACTGTCGTCTTCTGTTTTATGTGTTGTTTTGGACAGACAGTGGAAGCAGTTCACCTCTGCCCAAGTTTGCATCATCACCCAAACCAAACAACAGCTACATGTTCAAGAGGGAACCTCCGGAGGGCTGCGAAAAGGTCAAAGCCTACGAGGAGAGGTGTGGTCTTATACTTGTCCCACTCATGAAGTACCCTTAAAATGACTTTACTCTGTCAGTGTGTGAAGAGGTCAAAGGTTGGACTGTGCATGTATTTTGAAAACTGAGCAGTTGTGTGATTATTCTTTTGATTATTGGATAATAGCTTCCTCTGGCGAGTAGTGAATAGACCATCCATGGCCTCGCACCAAAGTACATCTGTGACATGTTAGTGCCATAAGAACCAACTCGGACTGGCCTCCTGCTGGTCCTCAGAGTTACGACTAAACATGGGCAGACATTGGGGAGTCATTTATGAATATGGTCATCTACCCCTTATGAATCTGTGTGTGTTTTTTAATCATTGCATTTCTTATGTTGGAACGGTTTGATTCTCCGATCTGTGTTGGCGAATCAATGGTTTTGTTTAGTCCTCCAAGAAAACTACAGTGGTGATTTAGGACTATACAAACATAAATTGAATTGAATGTTTGAGTCTGTGTGTGGTTCAAACGATCCATGCAGCTGTTTACACGATTCCCTGACCCGTCCTGACCATAGCTACTCTCTGTCCTCTTCTGTGCAGCTCCAGACAGTCGGCCTCAGCCTCCGCTCCCCTCTTCTCCTGCCCCGACAAGAACAAGGTCAACTTCATCCCCACGGGTTCAGCCTTCTGCCCGGTCAAACTGCCCGGCTCGCTGCCCCTGCCCCCCAGCGCGGCTCTGCACGGGCCGCCCACACAGGTGTCCACCAGCACCAGCACGGACGAGGGCCCCACAGAGACTGAAGCCCCCCAGACTTAGGACGCCGCCGTCAGCTAGGCCACGAAAACCAAAGCCTCCAAAACCACTGACTTGACTTGCAACCATCTTTTTCTTTTGGCCCCAGACAAAACCCGCCATCTCTGCATGACGTAGCAACTATGGCTGTGTCCCAAACTTGCACTCAGATTCTTGCGTAGTGTCCGGAACGAGGGCCACGCCGTCTTTAAGGGGCGTGTCCGAATGTCCAGCAGGGGAAGCGAGGGACGCACCAGGATTTTATTTGTCTTTCATTCACTCAATTTTAAGAGCGAATGATGCACGTTTTCATACTGTGTACTGTGTTTGTTAACAAGTCTTTCTTAAATGAAATAATTGACAAAATAGAACTAGGAATTAATAATATCGCTTCTACAATCATCTTGAGAGCTCGAACTGGAGGAAGCGTTTGATTTAATATTTCTTTAAAAACACTATGTTACTGAACACAAATAAAACATATAAGCTCTTATAAAAAGTCAGGTAGTATTCAAGGTTTAAATCTTTATTCTCAAAATGGTTCTCTGATTGAAAGAGTCTCCTCCTGAAGGTACTGAGGGGTTTTGCTTGAGGACAAAAATACTGTTGTCGCCCTTAAAACTGGAGAGACATTCTTGATTTTCAGAGAGAATGTGACATTGTATGATTTTTAAACAATCAGAGGAATCAGACTGCTCAGTTTAGATTTCTTTTAGATTTCCCTTTTTTATTTCTATTTCAAATTGATACCGTACGTTTTCAGACAGAAAAGTGTGCTTAAGACAACATGTTTTCTGATAAGATGAAGCCATGACCTGCTCACCAGAGGGGTCTCTAACATGCGGCTCCCCAAAAGGAATCTATTGCCCCCTAGTGGACATCAAAGGTTAATGCCAGTGTGGCTAGCATGGCATGTTTTACATACATCTATTTTCATCAAGAAGACAATCACTTAAACATTATCCAGCCATTGGACCAGTTTTGTTTCTATCCTAGCAACTCTACTCATGTTGTTCATAGAAACATTTAAAATGTATAGCTACTCATATATACAATACCACTGATTATTTGATCCGAAGACTTTCATTATAAAAAGTCACAGATGCAAATGATGAGTTCTAAACAAAAATTCCAAAGGCGCTTGATTCTTGGTTTTGGCATTCTCTATTTTTGTCTCTGCAAACATTTACTCTGATCTTTTAATTCTTAATTGATAAAAGGAGAGAGACAGTTTAAACGTAGGGGTGTATTATACATCTATGAATCCAGGAGCTAAACTGCATGTGCTCAACTTACTTTACTTTGCCGCCCGTGTTAGTGCTCCAATGTCCATATTTATGTTTGCACACACACAAACACGTGATAAATATACCCCTTATGCTTTACCCCCCAGCTTCACCCAGACTCCACCTCGTGCCGCCCCCAGTCGAATTGAGTTTGAGACCCCTGGTTACTACCCCAGTTTTAAAGATGATCATTTATTATAGAAGTAAAGTTTGCGCAGAGAAAGTAGTGAGCAGAAAGCCCTAATTACTGTAGGACTGAGTGCACTTTATAGTCTTACTAGTGAGGCTCGGGATGAGAGTGGACATTCGGACACGGCCTACGTCTAACCACACTCACCACAACAGACTGGTCACTTCGCCATCCTGACCAGGGAAGACCACTAGGGGGCGCAGCCGAGCACTATATGGATACGAGCAGGGGGGGCATGCATCGACTGGTAGTATATTTCTGCAATTACCTTATGTGTTGTGTTCTGTTTCAACATTCACAGTATGAATAAGCTCTTTGAACATATTATATATATATAGACACACGTATAAATATATATATATGTGAAAATATCTATGAAAAGAAACAAAATGCTTGTTTGAAAAAGATCCTAGACTGCGTATTGCTGTGTGACGGGCTGTACTGTTCAGGATCATGTTTACCCAATCCAGGCTATGTGTCACGGCGGCAAGAAGGGCAAGTTACAACAACAACGGAACTGTCGGAGGAGATTAAAAACCTCCAAAATGATTTGAATTCAGACGCCTCCCACATACACACACTTACGTTCCAAAATGTTAACAAATCTAACCAAACAGAATAGATCAGTGCTTTTCAAAGTTAGACCAACAAGCAACAAGAAAAAAGGTTGCATTCATGTGACATCACAACATTCCATAGAGCCTATAGTTTGACATGTGGTGGAGGGAAGCTGAAACATAATTGTGGTTCAGCAAGCTTCATTTTGAGTTAAAGTCTGTCATTCCTAGGCCAATCCACATGAACCAATCCAATCCAATGAGACCAATCCACGGGAATCAAAATCTCTCAACGTTCCACATCTTCTTTGTCTGCTCATGACGACTATGGTCTAATTTCATTTCTCACAAAAAGGAGTCAAGAAGTAATGACAATATTCAAAATCTTTTTCATGTTGTCCAGTAGAAAGGACTTTTCTTAGTGAGTTATTTTGGCAACCTATAGGGATGCATTTCAAATATTTGGAAAGAATTACAACATTAATACTAGATTTTAGGCAACGACTTAAATTAAAAATCTGAACGAAGTACCTACAATAATAAAGGATTTTTATTTTAAGTCAGAGTGCCTCGGACATTTTCCTCCTTGATTTTTTCTGTATTTACCCACGGATCCTTGAAGACCACCAGTCCCCTAACGTTCACTCATTTTTGTTTTCCTCATTCTTCTTGTAAATTTGCCGATGCAGACTTGTTGAATCATTTGTTTCTATGTATTTGGTTTAACTTACAAAGTCCATTGGTAGAGGGGAGGCTTTGGGAACAGCTGAGTCCATTTTATAACTATTTGGATTTGCTTAGCATTTTGGTCACACATTTTTATTGTTCCAGTTCCAAACCAGTTGTTGTTGTAACTTCCTCTTCGTGGCCAGTCGTCTAAACCCCACCTCCAAAAGGCAAACACGTTTAGGTAAAGCAACGCAAAGTGGTGGCTTGGTAGTTGCCCAGTGTCTTGCATCAGGTATTTCAATCACGAGTCTATATCCTCAGGTAATTTAAGACGAGCGTCCCTTTTTACCAGATCCTTAAAAAACAGAAAAACAAATCGCGATTGTTTTTCATTCCCCATTCCAGGCCAAACATGATTCCATTGAGAGTGAGGAAGTGTGTGGACCAAATGCACTGTGACGAGAAGGCCGTGTGGTGGGGCTGCACAATGCTATATATGTACAGTATATGTACAATGACAGTTCAATACACAAACACACAGTTACTACACAAATATTTCTGCACACATTTTAAAACGTCAACAAAACAGTCATTCTTTAGCCCCTTTTTCACTGCTACACAAATCCATGCATTCACTTCCTGTACCAGCCCAGCACATTGTATTTGTTAGCTTCACCACTTTTTATTTGCCATATAAAAAATAATAAATATATTTTGATATATTGTGCAGCCCTGTAGGTTTATGAATGGCGGCGGTGTGTTCGTTGAAACGGTAAAAGTGAGTGATGGGGGATCAGAGGATCACAAGTGGGTGAGTCTTCAATCAGAACCAAACACTGGAGTCGGGCCTGCTGCACAGAGGACAAGAGACGTTTTATTCTTAAAGCTGGGGTACCCGATTTTCAACCCAAACGTACTACTTAATCAAATGTATCCAACTATATAGTTTCTCACGCTCAAAACATGCATGTATTTTTGGCTTCCGTCACATTTTAAGACTGAGAAATGGCAAACGGCCAATCAGTGTCAAATAGGCGTTAGTTAAAAGTTTGCTGTAAGTTTGAGTAGCCATAATGAAAAACAAATGCCAATTCTTACAAATAAATTGATTCAAAAGTCTCTGAGCTTTACAATGAGGTAAAACATGCCTGTATGAGAAGCAGAGGTTGGCACGATAACACTATGAACTTGTTTATAATCTGGTATTTGGGATAGCAAGGTATAGGGCCATTTAGAATGACAGTGGGCCGCAATTGGACCTCAGGCCTCTGTTTGGACATGCCTTGTCCAGGGTTAGGGATGCATGCTTTCTGATGCAAAAGAAAGTATGAAGTATGCAAAAGATAAGATAACAGAAGCATGCTGTGGTTTGATTTGTTCTCAGAATTTAACTTGACTACTTTGTGTTGGGGTAAAGTTATTTTTCCTATTTCTGATCCAAGGTTTGGGAACATTTGCGATTCAGAGACCTCCAAAACATATAGACAGACTTGCAAGACAATCCGTTGAATTAACTAAAAGCACATAATTGTGTTCCAAAACCATATGTAAACTTTTTGTATGATCTAAAACTCATCCTTTCTGCTTCAATGACCTGATGGTATATAATTTCATTATTATGTTGGAACCCATATTTTCATAGCAAAGGTAGTAGCAATATAAAAGATTATTAAATAGCCCTAATCTGTCAAAAGGAATTAATAAAACTTTCTCTTTTCTTATACTTCTTTAACTAATAACAGGAGTTTAGCCGAGATATTCCAATTACAAAATTAGTGTTACAGCCCCTAAATCTTGTTTTCATTTTGATGTCCCGCCCTTCACCGTTTCACCGATCAGAAAGTCTGTGATCAGAGTTGCCAGAACTCACTGCATCGAGCTAATCTCACTGGTAAATGTTCGGCCACAGAATAAAAAAAGGTTTTGTTGTGATTCTCAAATCATTAACGACAAAACAAACAAATAAAACGAGTCTTTGTGAAAAAGGTGTTGGTTATAAATTTGTTGTTGACAAAATTCTTTTATATTCAGATTTCATGATCCAGCTGGATTCGTCTGCACATCTGGCAACCTGAGTCAGAGAGAGTGGGAGAGGTTGCAGTACCACTTTTGGCCAGATTTTTACATACTGCTCCTTTAAAAAGATAGGTTTTGAGCGTGGACCCATTTTTTAGTCTAAAAACTCTTGTCTTCTCTGCGTCCAATCCCCAGGCTCCAGTAGAAATCTAATGCATTCCAACAGACTCATCCACAGCTGACCCAACTCACTCAAAGATCTCCACATTGTAACTATTATGTTCTATATTATTGACAACTTTTCTGTTCTCTGCGTCTGGATCCAATCACTGAACCTGGAAAAATGTCCCAGTGTGTGCAAATACTGTCATTGCTTCAGCTTCAACTCTGTAAATGATTGCCAGCGTTCATATTTACAGCATAATCCGCATTAACTGTTCCGTTCTCATGTTTTGTATAGACGTCTTAAAGAGGTAATGTTGTGGTTTCTCACTTCAAAGCACCTTCTCTACCTACTGAGAGCTTTTCCCTAATGTTCACAAACCCACACTCCACCATCGGTTGACGTATGTGCGAAGTTGGCGATGACGGAACCAGCTCGAGGGAGGAGCACAGAGCTGGAGAGGTCGTGTCTTCTGTCGCCACGTCAGAAAGTCCCTGTGTAACCGGCAGTGTCAACAGTTCATGCACAATGGCAATAAAACAAGTTCTATTGATTCTCCTGTTGTTATTGAACCAATCTGCTCCCTTTATTAACTTACAACCTCACACAAAGCCATATGAGAGGCCTATATGTTAGTTCACTCTGGAAAAAATCCCTTGAAAAAAGTAAATGAAAATGAATTATAGAACAGGAAAATATGACATGACAAGATTTCTTAAAATAATACTAGCCCTGAATTACTTTATTCTAGTATAAAAACATACAATTCAAGTATTATTTCCTTTTTTCTCAAATGCTTATGAGAAACTAATTCTTAAAATGTAGCATAACACCCTTATCTAAATGTGTTATGCTACATTTTAAGAATTAGTTTAAAATACAACAAGAAAAGTTGTATGGAAATGAGAAAAAATACTTAAAACAAACATTAAAAACTCACTGCTCAGACTTTTTTCTCTAATAAGATTAAATGTAAATGTGCACATTATTGTCCCTGTAGGGATTTAATCTTCTGCATTTGACCCTGATGCCACTAAGGCTTACGTCAGGGGCAGTGGTCGCCGTAGTAACAGCGCCCGGGGACCCGTCCTTTGGTGTCCCGTGAAAATAAAAGATTGTGTGCCTCGGACCTTCTTTTTTCCTTTGTTAGGATTTAAGCAGACAGAGACGGATCGTGGTGTGCCAAACTCTGGAAGTTTATTTAAGTTTCTCTCAAGTTCCAATGGTTTACTCTGTTTCTTTCTTTCAGACAGAATAAAGGCAGTACACAGTTTATATAGTCATTGTCACGTCACACATCGAAAGACATACGTGTCACAAAGAGACAGTCACATCATAGTCATAACATGGAGTCCTTGTAGAGTCCTTGTACAGTCCTGCACGTAGGCCATATTGCTATCTAATACTAACACCCTCCCCTTTGATCACATAATCACATGTGATCACTCAAATCGATCAATCAATAAAGTGGAAAAAGAAAAAAAAAAAAAAAAACTTTAAAAAATTATTAAAAACAAAGAAAATGTATGCATTAAACTCATAATCATCAAATCAATATCAGTGGATTTTATCCTCTATCCTGGGAAAAAAACAAAACAAATAAACAAACAAAAATAAAGTAAATAAACAAACAAAAAACAAATCAAAAATAAAAACAAACAAACACTATTGGACACACAAGAACTCAGCAGATTCAGTCAAAACACAGACAAAAACGAGCTGAGTCTCAATTTAGAAGCTAATTTCACTTTTCTTACTCTATACTTTTATTCTAATGCTAATTGTTTACACTACACTTCACTTATTTCACTTTAATATTATCACTAATTCTAATCTTAGACTGTGTACTTTATTCTCTATTCACTATAGTTTAAAACTATTCTAATCTATTTACAAATATGTTTGCATATTTGCTTCTATTGAGCCATATTCTTAAACATACATTTTAATCTCTCTGTGGTTTACATTCTAATTATCAGTGGCTTATTATCAGTGGGATTTTGCTCCATGTCTATTCTCATTCTCAGGAATAAAACTGTGAACACAGTAAGGCAAATGGTTAACATTTACACTTCTATAGTGGTCAGTGATTTATTACTTTTTATTATCTAAAGATATTATTGTCAGGCAGTTTGGGATGAATGAACATCTTTAATCAAATTAGTATTATCCTTACAAGTGCTAATCTATTTTAGCAGGTTTGGGTTTGGGGTCAGTTATTCTATGTTAACGCTGGTTCAGCCACGGTTTCTCCTTCGATGAAAAATGGACCACAAATTCTGCTTAGATATATGAAAAGGTTTAATATATAAAAAGACAGAATATAAGATACAGACAAGTGGCAGACTGCTTGATCAGTCTGGGCCCTGCTCCCTGGCACACCCAAAGCAAAAGACCCTGTTTCAAGACAGGCTATCGATGAAAAGCACACAGTCACATGACATGATAATTGAAAACACATGTCTCACCATCCTTAGGTGAACACAATAGCTCCTTTCTCCAAAACACACAGTAGCCCCTCTCAAAGTAAGCCTGAGGCTTACTCTAAACAGATGTTCTCTGGTCCTTGCCTTAATCTAACTTCCTGTGTATAATAGCTGGGGGTTTGACTCCGCACATTCTTCACCCTGCCTGGATCCTGGATCAATACTACTAGTCTAACGTTACATTTATTAATATGATAATAACACAATAACATACTCCATTGACATAATTCCCCCCTATTCATAATATATAAATGTAAAGTTTTAACATCCAGCATTACATCTCTTCTCAGTTTTCTGCAATACCTTCATAACAAACTTACACAGAAATATCAAAATCATCATTTACATTTGTGTGAGCTAACAACGCTTGACATTGATCCGAAAACAATGTGTCTGCAACTGCAGTGTTTATCATCCTGTTGGTTAAAGACTTAGCACATGGCAACAAACAAGTGACAAATATGCAAAATAAAACCAAAATCATTATTGCAGGTGTCGCTATTTTCAATATCAGTTGCCACCATGCTCCAGTAGAAAACCATGACAATAAGTCCCAATTCATGTTGTCATTGTCTCGCTCACTTAGCATCTCAGTTTTAAGACTTTTTAGTCGATCCAAAATTAGTGAATAATTTGAGTTGGATGATGGAATGAACGTACAACAATGATCCTTAATTAACTGACACACACCACCAGTTTCAGATAAAACAAAATCTAATGCCACTCGATTCTGCATGATCATTTGACGCATAGCCTCTTTCTCTGAATCTCCCCTGATTTGTTCAGTGAGGTCCATGACAATATTAGTCAAATTCTCCAAATTCCATGCAATATCATTCATCCTATGACTTAAATATGCAACTCCATACATGGGAAGGGCTGTCATGAACACTCCTCTTACATCTGAGATTAAAGGTGGGCTTCTGGCCGCTGTGGCAGCAGCCCTTTTCTGCCTCTGGCCCAAGTGCTGTGTCAAGTTATCACTTGAAATGATATAGGAGGCCGGACCTAGGGTGGCCAGATGACAAGTTCCACACCATCTCTCTGGAAGCCACAGATACACTTTATCTCCACAAACCCACACCTGGTTTGACGGGCATGGATAGCCCCAAAACCCCGGGACCTCCACCAAAAAAGCTGGGTATGAGTGCCAGTTGGCCACTCCACTGACCTCACCCACTTTAGTGAAATTAATCACTGGGAACTCCCGTGCGGTCGGAGTAGTAGTGAAGTATAATCTGTGATGTATCTCAGAGGTTTGTTGGTTATATGTGGCAATAGGCAGAACATCATCACAGGTGGATGTTCCTACATATTGGTTCGCATCCTCCCAGGGCCCCGGCACATTGCATTTCCTACTCAGACACAGAGGAGAATTGGCTGGAAATCGAGCCACAGTCACACCTTTCTCATTAGTCATATTTGTACTTAAAGAGAAGTTCAATGGAACTCTCCAATCTGCTACCTTTTGAATTGAAAGAGTAGTGCAATTTGGCAGCCATTCCACATATTTAGAGTAGTTCATGCCAATTGAATGTAAGGTATAAAAAGCCATAGTGCATATAGTTGTTAAAGCTGAGACTGGATGTGGTGTTATATAAGGATTTGAATTTGAATGATGAGGAACAAATGCACAAACATAACAATCTGACATATTATTTGCCTGAGCTGTTATTTCAGCCATGCGATACCAGTAGTTGTCTTTATAATGATCTACATCTATTTCTGCTCTAGCTGTACGCTTGACATTGTTATATTGTTGACTCCCCCACCAAAGCAGTGATGGAACCACAATAACTATCAATGTAATCAGTATTATTAGACCACTACTGCATCGAAGTCCATGTCGAGTGGAGAATACTTTGAAGACCATCTTGTAAACAGTCCTTTTTGAAACAGTCCAATTCACCAATATCACAAGATGAGAGGTTACTAGCACATCATCAAGTTGTACAAACTGTGTTTCTTGTGCATTAAACCACTGGAGGATCTCCCTGCTTCACTGACTGTTGAGACGAGCACGTTTGCCCCCCTTTGTAGGCCAGCCTTCCCCTCCGTTGTGGTTGACACAAAATCTCTCAGATTTCTCTTTTTGCAGTGTGAGAGGTGAATCCACGTGGGCCTTTCTGCTATCTTCACAGCAGTGGGTGTCGTCAGAAGCACTTGATGCGGACCTTCCCACCGTGGACTGGACCAGGACTTTCGTTTGATGACTTTCACAAACACCCAGTCTCCAACTCGAACAGGCAGCTCCTGTGCACAAAATGGTTGACTCGGAACATTATTTGTTTCTTGACACGCTCTAGTCAATAATGTTTTTCTCATATAGTCAGCCAACGTAGGATTATCATCAGGAGAGAACTGCTTATTTGGCTGTAAATCTGGAAGTGTGTATGACCTACCATATAATATTTCAAATGGTGTCAATGCACTACCCTGAGTAGGTGTTATATGCATGCTTAACTGTACCAAGTCTATGCATTCAGGCCATTGTCTGTTTGTTTCCTCCATGCATTTCCTCAATTTAGCTTTAACAGTGCCGTTATTTCTTTCAACTAAACCTGCACTTTGTGGATGGTAGCTACAATGTCTTTTTAGATTTATGTTGAGATTTTGTCCCACCTTATCAATCACATCATTTACAAAATGTGTTCCATTGTCACTCCTGATAACTCTGGGAATCGAAAATGTTGGCACAATTCTTTTACATATTGCTTTAGCCACTGTTAGAGCGTCCGGAGAGTGACAAGGAAACAATTCTACCCATTTGGAAAATGCATCAATAATCACGAGGCAATATTCCAAATTATTCACTTTATTTAACTGGATAAAGTCCATGTGGATTTCTTCAAAAGGATGTGTGGGTTTAGGAAATACCCCCCTTTTTGGTCTCATATTTCCTTGTGAATTGTGTTTTATACAGATTACACACTGATTACAAAAATGTTTTGAGTATAAATTGTACCCATATGTTGTGTAATATTTGTTCACCAATCCACACATACTTGCAGAAGAAACATGGGTTACTCCGTGGCTCACTAAAGCCGCCCATTTAAACATTGATTTAGGTAGAACTGGCTTATCGTTTGGACCCATGCACAAACTCCCATTGAATATAGCTCCCTCTTTAAGCCATTTCTCTTTTTATTTCTAGCAACCACTTCAGCATGAATAGCATGTGTTATGAAATCAGGCAGCGTCGCAGTAGGCAATCCAACAAAATTTCTCTTTATCCATTCAGAGACTTCTGGTCTTAAATTAGCCAACATCCCTTGTTTAAACTGTTGATCCCAAATTACACGTTCCGCTGCATTATTGTCTCTCAACCCACTGTGTTTTCTAAAGGCTGTTTCAAACCGCACTCTAAAATCTACTACTGTCTCATCCTCCATTTGTCTTACCTGAGCTAACTTCCCATAGTCAGGTAAAGTTTTGAACATTTCTCTGATTTGAGTATGTAGAGTATTTAATCTATCATTAATGAGTGGGTCTGCTGCAGGAAGAAGCACAGGTGGGTTTGCATTGTTATTTGGGTTATAGTGTTGTCTTACTCTTGTCCAATCAACTCCCATTTTCGTCATGTAAATGTCCCTAATTTCAATTCCGTTAAGCCTATACATGTCCACCAGTTGTCTCATACCATCGCAAAATCCATCTGGGTCTTCTCTATGGCTTGGGACACTTTCTGTGGCTTTAATTATGTCTGCTTTCGTCCAAGTACGAAAGACATACATAGTAGGCAAACTTCCAACCACTTGTGGATCATGAGTGGGATTTGGGACTTCTATCATTGGGAATGCATCTGCACCTCTCTCTGAGAAGTCAACCCTTGGACTGAAAAGGTTTCCAAATTGTTTGCTCCACGACGCGTTCATTGGAAGCCGTGATCTAGTAGCAACAGGTGTTTTTACATCACAGACTTGTGACTGTGCTGCTGCTTCAAGCTCTGCATGTGGATACAAACTATCCTGCAGTTTTACAGAATTATCTGGGAATAGATTTGTTGTCTGTTGCAGTGGGGTATATTGAGGTGGTGCCGCTGTGTATTTATGAGCCTGTACTACAGCCTGCTGTTGCTGCTGCTGCTGCTGCACATGGTGCTGCTGCTGCTGCTGCTGCTGCTGCTGCTGCACATGGTGCTGCTGCTGCTGCTGCTGCTGCTGGTGCACATGGTGCTGCTGCTGCTGCTGCTGCTGCACATGGCGCCTCCCTGCCTGGACCAAATTGTCTTCTTCTGTTGTAAAGGCAACTAGGCTGGTTTCACTCTTCTTCTCTTTAATTTGCTTATTCCTACACTTTGCTGCAACTAACCACAGCTCCGCCATTTTCTGCTCATGCAATTGTTTTTCTGATGGCAACTTTTTGGATTTAAGTCCTAAACTAACTTTCATCACCAGTGTTTCACACTCTTTCAGTGTTAGTTTACCTTCAAACCCATACTTCTTCTTCCAGTTTTTTAAATACTTAACTGATTCAGGATTTTTTCTCTGCATAAACTTAGGATCTCCTTTCAGATCCACAGTTTTAGTACAAGATGAACCCATATTTACTCTTTAGTAAATTACTTAGATATCTTCTTCAACTTCTATTTAATAACTATTGCTTATACAACAGTGGATATTAATTACACATTTGTAAACGATCTTAGTGGAATGCCTCACGGGCCAAATCACTTCCTCGAGAAACAAGCTTCTAGATAAAACTTAATGTTTCATCCGGTTTCTCTCTGGGTGTTTAATCACAAGGAATGTAATTGTTTTAGACCACTTTCACGATTACTTAAAACATAATGAGATGCAATCCTTTCTCTACTTCACCAAGCCGACAACTTTTCGTTATCACCGCAAGGTTTCTGGTTGTCCGGTGCTTCGAGTATAGATTGACCTCCTTTCACACACACATTCACACAGACGTCTTTAAATCAAAATGAACCCCGTTCACTTTTAACTGCAGTAAAAAGTAGTCCCCGACTTACTCTGAATAATAACCCCGTTATTATTACAGTCTATGATAGTTACAGACTATCTAAAAGAATAACCTGTTGTTATTCCGGGCTCCCCCTCTGACTGTCTTTAATAGCTCTCTGACTATTAGAAGAATAAACCTCGTTATTCCAGGCCTAAGAAATAGCTCCTCGACTATTAAAAAGGATAAACCTCGTTATCCCCGGCCTCTTTTTTGAGTCAAAAGTAAATTGACTTCAAAAGTAAATTCACACTTGCCTGTTATCGCGATGTCCGTGGCTTTTGTGTCTTCAATCCGATGTTCGAAGCTGATCAAACCCCACAAAGAGACTGTTACTGCAGTTGTTTTTCGACCTGCAACCTCCAAGCCACGCTGCTGTTTCAGCTCTTCAGTAGGACGACGGTCAGCTCCAAAAAATGATGTTTTGACATCCGGCTCGAAGGACCAAAATATGTTAACGCTGGTTCAGCCACGGTTTCTCCTTCGATGAAAAATGGACCACAAATTCTGCTTAGATATATGAAAAGGTTTAATATATAAAAAGACAGAATATAAGATACAGACAAGTGGCAGACTGCTTGATCAGTCTGGGCCCTGCTCCCTGGCACACCCAAAGCAAAAGACCCTGTTTCAAGACAGGCTATCGATGAAAAGCACACAGTCACATGACATGATAATTGAAAACACATGTCTCACCATCCTTAGGTGAACACAATAGCTCCTTTCTCCAAAACACACAGTAGCCCCTCTCAAAGTAAGCCTGAGGCTTACTCTAAACAGATGTTCTCTGGTCCTTGCCTTAATCTAACTTCCTGTGTATAATAGCTGGGGGTTTGACTCCGCACATTCTTCACCCTGCCTGGATCCTGGATCAATACTACTACTCTAACGTTACATTTATTAATATGATAATAACACAATAACATACTCCATTGACATTCTACAATGGTGTTTGAATTCTGATTCTAATCTCTGCTGATGAATCTACAGCTTTTTAAACTTCTCAAAGATATCTAAAGATCTACTATTTTGTTTTTATGCTATACCCAAATACATCAAAATGCTTTTGAATCTCTCTTGGTGCTAATCTATCTCATTGATCTAGGCATTAATCTAGGCTACACTCATATGGACTTTTTGCATAGTCAACATTCACTCATGTGTGAACACAAGTGAATTTGGCAGGTATCTAATAAAACTGTACATAAAACTGTAAGTAACTTTATCTACTTTTGAAGTAAATGCTTGTGAAATGGTCCCTTTACCATTTGATATTAGCACTAGCTACAAATAATCTCTATTTTTGAAAGCATCTATGGTTGATGCATTTATCTATTTCTCTATTTTTACACTATTGTGACTCCAAAGCTCGGTTGCAGCTTGAGCAAAGGCATATTCCTAATTTGTGACTTCTGTCACTTTTAATATCTCTAACATAACTCTGATTCTAATATTTTAGCTGATCTATCAAAAGGATAACATTGTAGGATACTATTTTAACTCTTATGTGGAAATGTTTATCAAAAACAAAGGAAGGACAATTCTACTTTTTTACTACTATTTAACATCTACTAAAACGCTAAAATACTCATACTTTATCATTTTCAAAGTTTTTGTCTGTCAGATGTCTGAATACTTAACATGTATATTGCATTTGGTCACAGTTGTGGTTGTAGCAATAGCATCGGCAATAGACGTTTTCATTGGCTGGTTCTTGTTCTGCAAATGGCTGTGTCCAATAGATCATCAGATGTCCAGAAGCTAGGGACAAACAAAAACAAAAGAAAGAATCATGAGTATCTGTCTCATTTAGCACTCATCAATGGTATATCAATGGTATAATTTCAATAATATAAACATCACTCCCCAGTTTTTTACCCAGTTTTAATTACTTTTTATTATCTAAAGATATTATTGTCAGGCAGTTTGGGATGAATGAACATCTTTAATCAAATTAGTATTATCCTTACAAGTGCTAATCTATTTTAGCAGGTTTGGGTTTGGGGTCAGTTATTCTACAATGGTGTTTGAATTCTGATTCTAATCTCTGCTGATGAATCTACAGCTTTTTAAACTTCTCAAAGATATCTAAAGATCTACTATTTTGTTTTTATGCTATACCCAAATACATCAAAATGCTTTTGAATCTCTCTTGGTGCTAATCTATCTCATTGATCTAGGCATTAATCTAGGCTACACTCATATGGACTTTTTGCATAGTCAACATTCACTCATGTGTGAACACAAGTGAATTTGGCAGGTATCTAATAAAACTGTACATAAAACTGTAAGTAACTTTATCTACTTTTGAAGTAAATGCTTGTGAAATGGTCCCTTTACCATTTGATATTAGCACTAGCTACAAATAATCTCTATTTTTGAAAGCATCTATGGTTGATGCATTTATCTATTTCTCTATTTTTACACTATTGTGACTCCAAAGCTCGGTTGCAGCTTGAGCAAAGGCATATTCCTAATTTGTGACTTCTGTCACTTTTAATATCTCTAACATAACTCTGATTCTAATATTTTAGCTGATCTATCAAAAGGATAACATTGTAGGATACTATTTTAACTCTTATGTGGAAATGTTTATCAAAAACAAAGGAAGGACAATTCTACTTTTTTACTACTATTTAACATCTACTAAAACGCTAAAATACTCATACTTTATCATTTTCAAAGTTTTTGTCTGTCAGATGTCTGAATACTTAACATGTATATTGCATTTGGTCACAGTTGTGGTTGTAGCAATAGCATCAGCAATAGACGATTTTCATTGGCTGGTTCTTGTTCTGCAAATGGCTGTGTCCAATAGATCATCAGATGTCCAGAAGCTAGGGACAAACAAAAACAAAAGAAAGAATCATGAGTATCTGTCTCATTTAGCACTCATCAATGGTATAATTTCAATAATATAAACATCACTCCCCAGTTTTTCTCTCCAAGGTTCTCAGATCCTCAGGGTCCCCTGAGGGTGAGTCTCAGTCGTCATCAGGTCAGGTCATATTTCGAGAGATGTCATCTTGGACATCAGTAGGGTCCAAGCCATGGTTCTGGTCTCTCCAGATGCACATCAGGATCTCCAGATACAGTCTTTTCACTTGAAGCACATCAGGTCATTTGCGATGCACTTCTGGTCAATGGTGCAGTGTCACAGTTCCTGTACACAGCTTGTTATGCAATAGTTACTCTCTATGGTTAAGTCACTTTGATTCTACTTTAACACAATTTCTATTCATGCTGTTGCTTCTGTCCCTCAGACAAAAGCAAGCGCAGTTTACTTCTCTAATTTGTGTTTTTATCAGATCTAATCCTAATCAATGTAATTACTTCACACAGTACAAAATCAACAAATCAAAAGTGTCAGGACAGAGGTCAATTAAGTCCATGACAATATAGAATTCAAATGAACATTTCTGGTCTCAAAAAATACTGATTCAAATAAAGATTCAAGTGATAGACAATTAAAAATATGTTTACATTGGAGTAAACTTTTAAAATGCTTTTTCCTCATGTTCTGCTTTTTCATGTATCTATATGTAAATGTGAATGTGTGAGTGTATGTGTGTGTGTGTGTGTGTGTGTGTATGTAGGGTGTGAATTTTGGGGTTGTGTCTCCAGACTCCTCGAACCACCTGTAGGTGTCAAAGATCACACTGTGGTGATGTAAACAAGCAAAGTGGGCACACTTCCAGATTGCAAAACAACTCACCCACCACTGCCTACAGAAAACCTCACTTTGTGGCCCCGGTCTCACTGCCACTTACGACCATCGGTCTGTAGTGGGGGAGGGGCACACGGAGGTAGCTATGTCGCCTTTACGATCTGCGGCTGGTTGGATGGTGTCTACTCTGGGCCACTGTTCTGATCCCTCAGTGTCCAGTCCAGCAGTGACCCCTGTACAGTGTGTGCCCTTGGTTCTGGAAAACAACCTTATAGTCAAATTAAAAACAACAGAGATTGTGAATGAGATTGTTTTTCTCCCTAAAGTCAAAACAATTTTGGAGCGCTCTGGGTTTTCCCACATGCGCTATGTAAATAAAAGATTACTTATTATCTTACTAAAGATGACACTTTTAAGACCAGAAACTCTTAATATAAAAAAACAAGACTCAAATCTCAAAAAATCTTCAAACTTTAAAATATGTATTATGTACTTTTGTACTGTGTGTTTAATTATCTATGCATTTATCTCAGCATATATTTTACTAATTTAAAATAATTGCAGCATTTTTCAAATGAAGTCAGTATGAATTGGAGCACATTTTAGACCAGGCTCCTCTGCTGTGGCATCAGCAGCAGTAAGGTCAGGCGTGTAGTCAAAACAAAAACATCACCGCTTGCAATGGGTGAATTGGGTAGTTTAACTTAATAATACTTTTACAGACTAATTCCCTCTTTCTTTTTAGACGAAGTCTATAATCAATAAGCACTTTTAACACAGATTCTAATTTAAATGTTTGAAAAACGGCTTTTGTAACTAAAATAAAGAATACATGAAAAAATTCTCACTAACAGCTATGAAATATCAGATACAATAATGGACTCAAAAAATAAGCAGCAGATTTAAAAAGAATGGAATCTAGAAATATGTTAGGTCTAAAAAGAATTGCACAGCTTTAGCACTAATATTTGGGTTTCAAAAAACATATAATATTCAAAACTTATTCACTAATGGTGTTTAAAAAGGTTTAACTGTGTCATAACACAATGTTAGAAAGGCAAATTTCGCAAATTTAACGGAATAACAACTATGAAAAGCCAAAAATCCTAAAAGCAGTAGCTTTGCTCTGATTCAGAGCCAGAGTAGCAAAGGAGGGGGCCGTTTCCCTGACAACGGCAGCAAGATAGAGCACACACACACAGGCAGAAAGATACAGAAGAATAACTTTCAAGATTACTTTGTTAAGCGAATATAACTTATGTTGTTCTTTATACTTTTGTCATCCAAGTCTAGAAGTGATCACTTTCCACACTAGTAACAAAAGGCACTCTTGTCTTTAACGTTTACGCTTCTATTTTATCGAGGTAGCGAACTAATTTAAACTCAAAATCTCTTTCTAAAAAACAAAAACAACTGTTGGATACAGCCCTCTCATAGCTTAACTGTAGATAAAACTCGGCAAAAAATGTAAATAACTCACGAAAGCTCTCATAGCTCAACTTTAGATAAAACTCTGCATTCTCAGGTGAACTCTGTTCACTCCAAAAAACAAAAACTCCCTTTTTCTGTATGTAATTTAAACCGTGATCACTGAAATATTGTTGCTTCTTTACTTTTGTCATTTATCAGCCTGAAATTCGTCAATTTCAAAGCTTTTGTAACAAAGGCCTCTGCACTCGTTTTTCCTCCCTTTTTATTTATTTTTTATTTTTACACCATGGTTTCTCTCAAAGGGACTCTAACCCTGAAGCTTCTTCTCAAAGGGACTCCAACCCCGAGACTTTTCTCAAAGGGACTCTAACCCCGAGACTTTTCTCAAATACAATTTAGAGAGTTTGACAGACCCCAAAAACAGACCAAAATTTAGCTAGTTTCCAATTATACAGACTTTACATATAAAAAGGTGTCTGCTTACCTTATTCTTGTCAAACAGGTACCAAGGACTGTCCGAGAGGTCTGCCAACCTCTTTTCCGCGTCGGAATATTCAATTTAAAAAACAAAAGTGACAGAAGCGACAAGAAGCATCCAGGAACAGCTCTTCCAGCCTGCTGGAATCTCCGCTCCCAGACACAGCATGCCGGTCTCTCACGCAGACAAAAAGAAACAGAGCAAACTCCCTCAAAACAATCCAGAGAATGGCACACACTGAGCCGCGCATTCTCCACCAAATCTGTTAGGATTTAAGCAGACAGAGACGGATCGTGGTGTGCCAAACTCTGGAAGTTTATTTAAGTTTCTCTCAAGTTCCACTGGTTTACTCTGTTTCTTTCTCTCAGACAGAATAAAGGCAGTACACAGTTTATATAGTCATTGTCACGTCACACATCGAAAGACATACGTGTCACAAAGAGACAGTCACATCATAGTCATAACATGGAGTCCTTGTAGAGTCCTTGTACAGTCCTGCACGTAGGCCATATTGCTATCTAATACTAATACCTTCAATATTGAGCTTTTTGTAAATCTGATCCTGAAGAGCGCCTGACTCGCAGACCCACAGCAGTGCTCCCTCTTATCTGTTAACAAAGAAGTTTTATTATTCTACACAACCTCCATGTGCAGTAAAGCCTCGCCGCCTCACTGTCGAATGAGCCCTAAAATCATCGTCAAACAAATGTTTAATAGAAGGTACAAATATCAGACTTTTGGTTCTCTGAGCTGAAAAGATTCCCGAGCTCTGCTTTAAGGTTTTAAATATGACCTCATCAAATTCCAGGCTTTTTCCTTTTTTGAACTTTGTGCTCTTACTTCATTCATTTGAAGACCATGAGGCACCCGAGATGTTTTACTTTAATGGACTCATTCTAAATTTGAATCCAATACACAGACGTTTTATTCATAGATAAACTCCCACAAGATTAACATGGTTAACACAACATCAGTAAATCACTCGATTTAATCCTTTAAAAAATATACAGTACAGACCAAAAGTGTATTTATTTATTTATTGTGTATTTGGTTGGGACAGTACATGTTAATGAACACATCACTCCAGATTGTAGCCATGGGCTAATTTACATCCGTCCCACATTCGCACTCACAAACACACACTCATTGACCCTGAACTATTGCACATGTTTTTAGTGGTAGGGGAAACCGGAATACCCGGAGGAAACCTACGCAGACACAGGGAGAACATGCAAATTCCACTCAGGAACTTCTTGCTGAAAAAGTGCCGCCCGGACACACCTTCTCAAAGAGATTTTTTACTTTCATGACAATGAAAATTGTAGATTCACACTGAAGGCATCAAATCTATGAATTAACCAATGTGGAATTATGAACATACTGAAAAAAAAAAAAAAAGTATGAAACAACTAAAAATATGTTTTATATTCTAAGTTCTCCAAAGTACTCATTCTTAGCATTCTCTTTATGAGCTTCAAGAGGTATTGACCTGAAATGGTCTTCCAACAGTCTTGAAGGAGTTCCCACAGATGCTTAGCACTTGTTGGCCCTTTCACCTTCACTCTGTGGTTCAGCTCACACCAAAACCATCTGGATTGGGTTCAGGTCCGGTGATTGTGGAGGCCAGGTCATCAGGCCCAGCACCCATCACTCTCCTTATTGGTCAAACAGCCCTTACACAGCCTGGGTGTGAATCTACAGTCAATAGTCCTGAAAAGAAAGCGGACTCATTGAATGAGAAAGTGTGACCAAACTTTTGGTCTGTACTGTATATAGATCAAAACAAATTTAAATGACCCTCCTGTCCCCCACCTGCTGCACTGTGTCCAGGGAACAGTCCAGGACTGAGCTGGACTTCCTGATGACCTTATCCAGCTTCTTCCTGTCCCTCTCTGTGATGCTGCTGCTCCAGCAGACCACACCGTACAAGAGACTCCACCACAGAGTCATAGAAGGTCTTCAGGAGTGGCCCCTGCACTCCAAAAGACCTGAGCCTCCTCAGCAGGTAGAGTCGGCTCTGGCCCTTCTTGAAGAGGGCGTCTGTGTTGTGAGTCCAGTCCAGTTTGTGGTTCAGATGAACACCAAGGTACTTATAAGAGTCCACTCTTTCATTGTCCTTTCTTCTTACATTGTTGCTGTTGTTGAAAATTGTCAGAAACATGAAAATCAGTAAGAGATTCAAATAAACTGGACAAAGTGCAGACACTGGGTTTTGGAGTTTTTCCTTGCCGATGCAGGAGGTTCTGATGGACAGTTAGTGTCTTAAAAAAAGGACTGTGGTGATGATCCAGGACACTTTAACATTCTACAACATGTATGACATTTATCAACATTCATGGACATTGGTCTCTCCCTATGGACCAATACATATGTGTATTTTCTGTGTCTTAACTGTTGATTCTCTGATCTGTGTTGGTGGTTTCAATGGAATTGTTAAGTCCTCTGAGATGACTGCTGTTGTGATTTAGGGCTATACAAGAATATATTGTATTGTATTGTAAATACTGTAAAGTGATTTTGCACTTTGAATGTAATCCTGTTCACCAATAAGCAATATTTAATTTAAAATCAGACAATATGTGTGCTGTTGTTGACAGCTATGGCGCTTAACTCCTCTCTCACATCAAAGACTCTGCATACGTGTGTCTTTAAGCAGGTTTAATGATGTTCGAAAAGGTGAAACTAAAAGGATAGACAATGTACAATTACTATATGCCTATAGGAGGATCTTTGTTTACACCCGTGTGAGCATGCGCCCCTCGCACGGGTGGCAAGAAGCCAGAGCAAAACATTGGTCAGACTCACCTCTGTCTTGGCACCGATCTGCTGGGACTGGGACTCAGAGACATTCATTCTTACGTCATAGAAAACCCGGGGCCCTTCACTCAAGAAGGGTCTGTGGGGAAAATCCATTTCTCGCGTTTTTCGCCACACATTAAAAGCGGGTTGCTGCTTTTTGCTGTTACTTACGGTTTAAAATCAATTATCATTCACGAATGAATGAATGAGTGAACAACATTTTTTGCTGTTCTTTTCCGAAAAAATTAGAAAAAAAACTTAATCTGTCCCCAGCGGGCCGTACAACTGACCACACAACAAGAATGGACCATTTGATTTAGTAAAACCTCTCTACAAATGTCTAAAAATAGCTAACTCTCTAGCATCCAGGTAGCTTTCTATGCTGTAGTGCCACACGGTCACGTGACCGGCGTAGAAAAACAATAAACAACGACGTCACTCCAAGATCCTCCTATAATGATACAAATAATTCACATCACAGTAAAAAAAGACATGTACAAGTCCACTCAAGGTTGTAAGAAGATACAAACGGGACGCCATTTTGAAAGCTACGTTGTTCAAATAAAGTGAGCAAAACAATGGTGTACACGGTTTTTACCAATCTCTAGAAGTCCAAACAAATACTTATCTAAAACATGTGAAAAAATACATATCAGCGATGCAACCTCAAAATATT
>OZ035838.1:19413547-19418547 GCA_964034765.1 Knipowitschia caucasica
GGGGGGTGTCAATGAGAGCTGCCACCCAATGCTCATAGCACCAGTCCCTCTGATCCTCTGCAGGGGGTGAGTCCACAGGAAGATGGCTGCTCTGTCAGCGGGGCTTCAGGCAACGTGGGGTTAAGTGTCTTGCCCAAGGACACAACGACAGTAGACATCAGTGGGAGCAGTTGGAGTAGGTCCCATGGTGGGAATCGAACTCACGACCTCCAGGCTCAAAGGCCACTGCTCTACCAACTGAGCTACTGTCGCCTCAATAATGTATATATATATATTTTTTTAAATATCATTTGCAGTGTTATCTCAATAAATATTTGCAGATTGTGACATGTGACATTTATATATTCATTTGTTATTACTTTGACAGTTGTGGTCCTCCATACATGCTGCACACACAAACATGTGATAAATGTAGCCCATAATGTGGCCCAAGATCACTGCACCTTGTTTGCCCTGCTGTATAGATTGTGATGTAAACTTTTACTTACACCATCCCAGCACCACAACCGGAGTTTGTCCATCCGGAAGTGCTCAGCCACAGGAAAGTAGCGGATTTCTGTGAAAACAGCCAGATACAGAGCTGTTTTAGGGCACATTGACATCTGAAAACTCACACTTTGAAGCCAATACATTATATTCTACTTACCCCTGCGAGCTGCCACACGGCGGTACTCCTCCCTAAGGGCCTGTTGGAGCTCCACCTCTACTGTCAGACGAGGTGGAAAATCCAGAACACAGACCTATGTGAAACGTTACAGAATGAATATACTGTCTAAGGAACCATTATAATAAAATGACTTTAAACAGAAACATGCTGAGACCTCTTGCCAGCGGCTGCACACTACGTCGAGGAGTCGGGCGAACTCTGATGCAGCCTCTGTAACCGTCTTGCTGGCTGTTAGGTTGTTGCAAGGAGCGAGGAGACACACGACGTCTGGCTCCCTCTGAAGTGGTGGGTCTTCACAAGCCATTTGTGAAGACAGCTCCTTGCATATGTCCCGGGCAGAACCACCGGGTATGGAGCAGAAGCCAAAAGAAAAACCGTCTTCTGGCATCGGCACGAACCCATCTACGAGCGCACGCAGATGGGAGTTTCCAAGGACAAATGCAAACTGTTGATGAGAAAAAAAGTGTATTCAAAGAAAGTAAAAACATTTCATATTTAAAAACTAATGTTTTGGGACATACCTTTTTGTCCGGAAACACTGGCGGAACGACCCACTTACAAGGCTTGTCGACGTACGACGAAGTGGGCCAGTTCTGCTTCTTCACAGAATGCCGAGAACCACGACCAAGGCCTATGAACAGCAAATTATACAAATAATGTTGCAGCGACAGATGGAAAAGTGAATAAGTTTAAAGATTAAACATACGAGTGGTCGGCTCAGGGCATTGCTCATGACGAGGAACCTGAACAGCTAGCCCAGAAGAGGCCAGCTCATCCACTCCCCGCCAGGACAAGTCTAGCTTGTGCTCCCAGCGCCGGGCCGTGGCCTCGGAGCGCTTCCAGCCAGGCTTCCTGGGCATCTGAAAGCACCAGTGACAAGTTAACAAACAAATCAAATGTTTCAATCATTCAATCAACAGCTATAGACAGCAGATGGGCAGAAGCAGTGTACTATCATAAACTATATTACTTATAAATACTATAAATATGACTTTAAAGCCAGTCAAATATGACTCAGTTTAAAGTAACAAAAATGTATCTTCTACATACTGACAGCTAATTGGCTGAGTGAGAGTTAGTTATCTATTTTCCACTGAAAAAGCTGATCTAAAAGACCAACAGAAAGTCCAAAATGACATTCATGACCATAGCATATCTACAGCAGGTCTAAAGCTTGGACTTAATACTATCATGTTACTAGTGAAAAAAAACTATTCAATGTATTCTTGTATAGCCCTAAACCACAACAGTCTCAGAGGACTTAAAACCATTTAAATCAAAAGAAAATAACAAGCCCCCCTGCTTTCATTCAAGACCACACACTATGACCTGGACTGAAACAAAACCAGGTCTGAACCAGGACACAAACACCATGGGTCACATGTGAAACTGAGGAAACAACTAGGTCTAAAAAAAATAATAAAATAAAAAAGCACAATCTTTCAAATGGACCAATCAGATCAAACTTCTAAATGAACATGTCTCAGCTCGTCACAGAAAAGATGGCAGCCTCCATGAAATATGTAATATTAAAAACATCCATTGCAGTGAAAGTTTGGTGATCAGAATATGATGTATTACATTAAGTATTTTGTGACACAGACAAATGAATTCAATAACATTAATATGTTTAATTACATTAAATCTATACATTACCATGTATCACTTTAAACATACTTAAACATGTTAATATAACAGGTGATACGTCAGTCTTTTGACTCCATCCTCCATCTCTCATGGAGGCGGCCATCTTGGTTTCAAGGAGCAGGCATCATTATAAGACTAATACATGACACTGTATTGTTTCCATTACATGACATTAGTGATCACCACAAACACTATGGAATATTTATGAACATGCAGCTATCACAGATTTAATATTATACACACTGCAGAGAACACACACTGAGGTCTGAAACAGCAGGTCACAAGCAGGACCGAACAGGACTAAAGCAGGACCGAACAGGACTAAAGCAGGACCGAACAGGACTAAAGCAGGACCGAACAGGACTAAAGCAGGCAGGTCACAAGCAACCGAACAGGACTAAAGCAGGACCGAACAGGACTACAGGTCACAAGCAGGACCGAACAGGACTAAAGCAGGACCGAACAGGACTGAAGCAGGACCGAACAGGACTGAAGCAGGACCGAACAGGACTAAAGCAGGACTAAAGCAGGTCACAAGCAGGACCGAACAGGACTAAAGCAGGACTAAAGCAGGTCACAAGCAGGTCACAAGCAGGACCGAACAGGACTAAAGCAGGTCTAAAGCAGGTCTGAAGCAGGACTAAAGCAGGACTAAAGCAGGTCACAAGCAGGTCTAAAGCAGGTCTAAAGCAGGTCTAAAGCAGGTCTAAAGCAGGTCTAAAGCAGGTCTAAAGCAGGACTAAAGCAGGTCTAAAGCAGGTCTAAAGCAGGTCTAAAGCAGGACTAAAGCAGGACTAAAGCAGGTCTAAAGCAGGACTAAAGCAGGTCTAAAGCAGGTCTAAAGCAGGTCTAAAGCAGGACTAAAGCAGGACCAAAGCAGGTCTAAAGCAGGTCTAAAGCAGGACTAAAGCAGGACTAAAGCAGGACTAAAGCAGGACTAAAGCAGGACTTAAGCAGGTCTAAAGCAGGTCTAAAGCAGGTCTAAAGCAGGACTAAAGTAGGACCAAAGCAGGTCTAAAGCAGGTCTAAAGCAGGTCTAAAGCAGGTCTAAAGCAGGACTAAAGCAGGTCTAAAGCAGGTCTAAAGCAGGACTAAAGCAGGACTAAAGCAGGTCTAAAGCAGGTCTAAAGCAGGACTAAAGCAGGACTAAAGCAGGACTAAAGCAGGTCTAAAGCAGGTCTAAAGCAGGTCTAAAGCAGGTCTAAAGCAGGTCTAAAGCAGGACTAAAGCAGGTCTAAAGCAGGTCTAAAGCAGGTCTAAAGCAGGTCTAAAGCAGGTCTAAAGCAGGTCTAAAGCAGGACTAAAGCAGGTCTAAAGCAGGTCTAAAGCAGGTCTAAAGCAGGTCTAAAGCAGGACTAAAGCAGGACTAAAGCAGGACTAAAGCAGGTCTAAAGCAGGACTTAAGCAGGTCTAAAGCAGGTCTAAAGCAGGTCTAAAGCAGGACTAAAGTAGGACCAAAGCAGGTCTAAAGCAGGTCTAAAGCAGGTCTAAAGCAGGTCTAAAGCAGGACTAAAGCAGGACTAAAGCAGGACTAAAGCAGGTCTAAAGCAGGACTTAAGCAGGTCTAAAGCAGGTCTAAAGCAGGTCTAAAGCAGGACTAAAGTAGGACCAAAGCAGGTCTAAAGCAGGTCTAAAGCAGGTCTAAAGCAGGTCTAAAGCAGGACTAAAGCAGGACTAAAGCAGGTCTAAAGCAGGTCTAAAGCAGGTCTAAAGCAGGACTAAAGCAGGTCTAAAGCAGGACTAAAGCAGGACTAAAGCAGGTCTAAAGCAGGTCTAAAGCAGGACTAAAGCAGGTCTAAAGCAGGTCTAAAGCAGGTCTAAAGCAGGTCTAAACACAGACCAAACCCAGACCAAACACAGACCAAACCCAGACCAAACACATACCAAACACAGACCAAACACAGACCAAACACAGACCAAACACAGACCAAACCCAGACCAAACACAGACCAAACACAGACCAAACACAGACCAAACACAGACCAAACACAGACCAAACACAGACCAAACACAGACCAAACACAGACCAAACACAGACCAAACACAGACCAAACACAGACCAAACCCAGACCAAACACAGACCAAACCCAGACCAAACACAGACCAAACACAGACCAAACACAGACCAAACACAGACCAAACACAGACCAAACCCAGACCAAACACAGACCAAACACAGAGAAACCTCAGTGAGAGCCACAGGACTAAAGCAGGACTAAAGCAGGTCTAAAGCAGGTCTAAAGCAGGTCTAAAGCAGGTCTAAAGCAGGTCTAAAGCAGGTCTAAAGCAGGACTAAAGCAGGTCTAAACCAGGACTAAAGCAGGTCTAAAGCAGGTCTAAAGCAGGACTAAAGCAGGTCTAAAGCAGGTCTAAAGCAGGACTAAAGCAGGACTAAAGCAGGTCTAAAGCAGGTCTAAAGCAGGACTAAAGCAGGTCTAAAGCAGGACTAAAGCAGGTCTAGAGCAGGTCTAGAGCAGGTCTAGAGCAGGTCTAGAGCAGGACTAGAGCAGGTCTAGAGCAGGTCTAGAGCAGGTCTAGAGCAGGTCTAGAGCAGGTCTAGAGCAGGTCTAGAGCAGGTCTAGAGCAGGACTAGAGCAGGTCTAAAGCAGGACTAGAGCAGGTCTAGAGCAGGACTAGAGCAGGTCTAGAGCAGGTCTAGAGCAGGTCTAAAGCAGGACTAGAGCAG
>OZ035838.1:19423547-19431047 GCA_964034765.1 Knipowitschia caucasica
ACACCTCTCTCCACCTGCAACACACACAACCTGAGACACACACACAACCTCAGACACACACACACACCTCTCTCCACCTGCAACACACACAACCTGAGACACACACACAACCTCAGACACACACACACACCTATCTCCACCTGCAACACACACAACCTCAGACACACACACACACCTCTCTCCACCTGCAACACACACAACCTGAGACACACACACACACCTCTCTCCACCTGCAACACACACAACCTCAGACACACACACACACCTCTCTCCACCTGCAACACACACAACCTCAGACACACACACACACCTCTCTCCACCTGCAACACACACAACCTCAGACACACACACCTCTCTCCACCTGCAACACACACAACCTCAGACACACACACACACCTCTCTCCACCTGCAACACACACAACCTCAGACACAAACACACACACCTCTCCACCTGCAATACACAAAACCTCAGACACACACAGACACACACAGACTCACACAGACGCACACAGACTCACACAGACTCACACAGACGCACACAGACTCACACAGACGCACACCGACTCACACAGACACACACGTCTCTCCACCTGCAACACACACAACCTCAGACACAAACACACACACCTCTCCACCTGCAATACACAAAACCTCAGACACACACAGACTCACACAGACACACACAGACACACACAGACTCACACAGACACACACAGACGCACACAGACTCACACAGACACACACAGACACACACAGACGCATACAGACTCACACAGACTCACACAGACTCACACAGACACACACCGACACACACAGACGCACACAGACTCACACAGACGCACACAGACTCACACAGACACACACAGACGCACACAGACTCACACAGACACACACAGACACACACAGACGCACACAGACACACACAGACACACACAGACACACACAGACACACACAGACGCACACAGACACACACAGACACACACAGACGCACACAGACACACACAGACACACACAGACGCACACAGACACACACGTCTCTCCACCTGCAGCACACGGGCCCTCATGTAGCTCTGACTGGAACGCAGCTGCAGGTCCTCCTGACATCTACACACACACACACAGAAAGACACACAGACAGACGCACAGAGACACACACGCACACACAGAGACACACACACCCAGAGACACAGAGACACACACACACACACAGGACACAGGTTAAATGTTACATATTCGACTTTCAACCATAAAACAGCAGAGAGACCAGAGTGAGACTAGAGCGAGACCAGAGAGACCAGAGAGAGACCAGAGCGAGAGCGAGACAAGAGAGAGACCAGAGAGACCAGAGAGGGACCAGAGCGAGAGCGAGACAAGAGAGAGACCAGAGAGACCAGAGAGGGACCAGAGCGAGAGCGAGACAAGAGAGAGACCAGAGAGACCAGAGAGACCAGAGAGGGACCAGAGCGAGATTATCCCAGATCGCTGGACGATACAGGGGCAGACAGGTGTGTAGCCTTAGCACAGGTAGTAAGTAAGTAGTAAGTAGTCTTTATTTATATACCGCCTTTTCACTGCAGATCTGAGTCTCAAAGCGGTTTACAATTGTTATTTTGGGCATTTGTCTCTCACTCCACACAGAGATGGGAGGGGCCAGTACAGGAGGCACATGCCAGAACTATTGTACATATTTTTAGTGGTAGGGGAAACCGGAGTACCCGGAGGAAACCTACGCAGACACGGGGAGAACATGCAAACTCCACTCAGAAAGGCCCTGGTCCGACCGGGATTCGAACCCAGGACCTTCTTGCTGAGAGGCGAGAGTGCTATCCACTCAGCCACCGTGCCGCATGTTAGCATGTTAGCATCATAAGGCTCTAGGACACACAGAGACATGTGGTTCTATATTGCACTTATTGCACACCCCCCATCGCCTCCTGCTGCCTCTGTATTGCACCTCTGTATTGCACCTCTGTATTGCACCTCTGTATTGCACCTCTGTGTTGCACCTCTGTATTGCACCTCTGTGTTGCACCTCTGTGTTGCGCCTCTGTATTGCACCTCTGTGTTGCACCTCTGTATTGCACCTCTGTGTTGCACCTCTGTGTTGCACCTCTGTGTTGCACCTCTGTATTGCACCTCTGTGTTGCACCTCTGTATTGCACCTCTGTGTTGCGCCTCTGTATCGCACCTCTGTATCGCACCTCTGTATTGCACCTCTGTATTGCACCTCTGTATTGCACCTCTGTATCGCACCTCTGTATCGCACCTCTGTATCGCGCCTCTGTATTGCGCCTCTGTATTGCGCCTCTGTATTGTGCCTCTGTATTGCACCTCTGTGTTGCGCCTCTGTGTTGCGCCTCTGTGTTGCGCCTCTGTATTGCGCCTCTGTATTGTGCCTCTGTATTGCGCCTCTGTATTGCGCCTCTGTATTGCGCCTCTGTATTGCGCCTCTGTATTGCGCCTCTGTATTGCGCCTCTGTATTGTGCCTCTGTATTGCGCCTCTGTATTGTGCCTCTGTATTGCACCTCTGTGTTGCGCCTCTGTGTTGCGCCTCTGTGTTGCGCCTCTGTATTGTTAAGTCAATCTCGGCTTAAATCTAAACATCTTTCTAATCTACTCTTACTGCTCTGTCTATCTTCCAATCTCTTTTGTTATTTTAAGTTTAGCCTGTAGATGGAGGCATAGTTAGAATGGGACCAGTAGTCTGGCAAATAATTAGCCAAGTTTGTGCAGGTGTGTAACCACACACACAAACTGAATGCATGAAGGTGAACACAGATGCTACTGGTGAGTGAAGATTTCTGTTTAAAAGCTTAAAATAGACAAAGGCCTCGTTTTAGTGCATTTGCTATCAGGAATGTAACATATTTTGGCTAATTCAACCACTTTTGAGTCACCCAAGTGAGGGGTAATATTATTTAACTTATTTCTCAGTCTAGGCACCTCAACTCTATTTGGCTAATATCTATTGTGGGTAACTTTCAGTTAATTGTAATAAATATTTACAAGGAATTATCTTTAACGTCTCACAATCAGTTTAATTGATTGGCTCTCTAAGTTGAGTTAACAGTACAGTCTAAAATATTTGTAATTCATTTATTTATTTGTTTAAATAATCTTCAATCTAAAAAGTTAGTGTTATGATCAAATACAATGTTAAAATATTTTGATAAAATTTGTAAAAACTAAAAGTAATTAAGTTAAATTCTAAAAGTATTTGGACCGCAGTTATTGTAATAAAACATTAAAATTACGATAAGTACAATAAAATTCAAGCTAAAAACATTGTAAAAATAGTACAAATTTAGTTTAAAAGTATTAATTCATTCTTTAAAAAGTAATTAGATAAAATCTGTTTATTAAAAATGTATATTTTCTCCAAAGGTTTTCGACCTGCTGCTGCTGCTGCTGTTGCTACTGCAACAAATGACAATAAAAAGTTAAAGCTGAGTTGAACCTGCGTCCTTGTGTTCATTGGTTTTTCAAGTCGAACCTGCATTCAGACACCAAAACTTCAGAGGACTTGACAGTCGAAAACCACTTCTTTTGCCTCATCAGACATTATTGCAGCTAAATAATTGTCACTTGCTTCCGTGAGTACAGTGAAACGTTCAGACAGTTTGTCGAACTCCTCTTGTAGCTCTCTCTGAACCATATTGGTTGCTTCTCGCTCCATGACATTAGCTTGCCTTGTGAAGAGACATTTTGCAATAGTGAGCTCTTTTTTGAGCTGTTTATTTGACTTATCTTCAGCCATATTGCCTTTGCGTCCACTCAAGCACTTGGATTATAACTTTTGTCCTTTATCGTGCAGGTACGCGTGGTTTTCGCCTCTGTATTGCGCCTCTGTATTGCGCCTCTGTATTGTGCCTCTGTATTGCACCTCTGTGTTGCGCCTCTGTATTGCGCCTCTGTATTGCGCCTCTGTATTGCGCCTCTGTATTGTGCCTCTGTATTGTGCCTCTGTATTGTGCCTCTGTATTGCACCTCTGTGTTGCGCCTCTGTGTTGCGCCTCTGTATTGCGCCTCTGTATTGCACCTCTGTGTTGCGCCTCTGTGTTGCGCCTCTGTATTGCGCCTCTGTATTGCGCCTCTGTATTGCACCTGTGTATTGCACCTCTGTATTGCACCTCTGACTGACAGGTGGTCATAATAATTTGCTCAGATGTCGTGAAGAATCAAACAATGAAAAAAGGTTTTAATCCTTTTGCCAACAGCTCGAACTCCTCAAAGACACGATCTGAGGCGAACGCGACTGTACGTGACCAACTTATCTGCGTTTGTCTTGGAGCCACCGCCGCCGCCTTCGCCGCCGCCTGCTCACGGTGGAGCTTAATACTGCGGTGCCAGATGGCTCTGGTACAGAGCAGAGCGAACTTCTCTATTTTAGGATCATCTCATCTCCAGAATAAAACACACTGATCCAGGAAGTACACACTCAATACATTTATACACACTAAAGGTTTGGGCTAAAGGAGAGAGCTGCAAAGAGAGAGCTGCAGAGAGAGAGAGCTGCAGAGAGAGAGAGCTGCAGAGAGAGAGAGAGCAGAGAGAGCAGAGAGAGAGCTGCAGAGAGAGAGCTGCAGAGAGAGAGCAGAGCAGAGAGAGAGAGCAGAGAGAGAGAGCTGCAGAGAGAGAGCAGAGAGAGAGAGCTGCAGAGAGAGAGCTGCAGAGAGAGAGCAGAGGGAGAGAGCTGCAGAGAGAGAGAGAGCAGAGAGAGAGCAGAGAGAGAGCAGCAGAGAGAGCAGAGAGAGAGAGCTGCAGAGAGAGAGCAGAGAGAGAGAGCAGAGAGACAGAGCTGCAGAGAGAGAGCAGAGAGAGAGAGAGCAGAGAGAGAGCAGAGAGAGCAGAGAGAGAGAGCTGCAGAGAGAGAGCAGAGAGAGAGCAGAGGGAGAGAGCAGAGAGAGAGCAGAGAGACAGAGCTGCAGAGAGAGAGCAGAGAGACAGAGCTGCAGAGAGAGAGAGCAGAGAGACAGAGCTGCAGAGAGAGAGCAGAGGGAGAGAGCAGAGAGAGAGCAGAGAGACAGAGCTGCAGAGAGAGAGCAGAGAGAGAGAGCAGAGAGAGAGAGCAGAGCAGAGAGAGAGCAGAGAGAGAGCAGAGAGAGACCAGAGAGAGAGAGCAGAGCAGAGAGAGAGCAGAGAGAGAGCAGAGAGAGAGAGCAGAGAGAGAGAGCAGAGCAGAGAGAGAGCAGAGAGAGAGCAGAGAGAGAGCAGAGAGAGACCAGAGAGAGAGAGCAGAGCAGAGAGAGAGCAGAGAGAGAGCAGAGAGAGAGAGCAGAGAGAGAGAGCAGAGCAGAGAGAGAGCAGAGAGAGAGCAGAGAGAGACCAGAGAGAGACCAGAGGGAGAGAATATCTGATTTCTGTATTCCTGATTGTAAAGCACTGGTCTGTAAAATGTACTAAATAAAGTAGAAACCCTTTTGTCTGAAATGAAAGCTTTAAACTCATGGATCCTCATTGATAAAAACAAGTCTGTGGCCAAGAGACCAGATTGACAGACTCCTTAACCAATCAGAGCCAAGGATGGTCCAGGAAGTGAACAGTTATAGCGGCTGTAGCATCTGTAGCGACTGTAGCATCTGTAGCGACTGTAGCATCTGTAGCGACTGTAGCATCTGTAGCATCTGTAGCATCTATAGCGACTGTAGCATCTATAGCGACTGTAGCATCTGTAGCGACTGTAGCATCTGTAGCGACTGTAGCATCTGTAGCGGCTGTAGCATCTGTAGCGACTATAGCGGCTGTAGCATATGTAGCGGCTGTAGCATCTGTAGCGACTGTAGCATCTGTAGCATCTGTAGCATCTATAGCGACTGTAGCATCTATAGCGACTGTAGCATCTGTAGCGACTGTAGCATCTGTAGCGACTGTAGCATCTGTAGCGGCTGTAGCATCTGTAGCGACTATAGCGGCTGTAGCATATGTAGCGGCTGTAGCATCTGTAGCGACTGTAGCGGCTGTAGCATATGTAGCGGCTGTAGCATCTGTAGCATCTGTAGCGACTGTAGCATCTGTAGCATCTGTAGCATCTGTAGCGACTGTAGCATCTGTAGCGACTATAGCGGCTGTAGCATCTGTAGCGGCTGTAGCATCTGTAGCGACTGTAGCGGCTGTAGCATATGTAGCGGCTGTAGCATCTGTAGCGACTGTAGCATCTGTAGCGACTGTAGCATCTGTAGCGGCTGTAGCATCTGTAGCGACTGTAGCGGCTGTAACATCTGTAGCGGCTGTAGCATCTGTAGCGACTGTAGCATCTGTAGCGACTATATATATATTTAAGAAACACAATGGAGCTGGGTTCGAAGGCAGTGAAGAAAAGTATTTAAAAAGTAAACGGTGAAAAATCTAGAGGCTCAGATGTTTATATTTGAGGCAGAGAGTTGGTACATGTTTGTGGAGGTTCAGCTTCAGAAGAACAGACACATGAGGGCAGCTGTCAGACTGTACAACGAACAGTGAGGACCTGACTTCACATGTCGTACATCTGTGCAATAATCTGCAATACTGTCAGGAAGTGCAATAACCACATGTGTCACTGTGTCCCGGAGCCTCATGCTAACGCTAACATGCTAACATGCTTATACGCTGACATGCTAACATGCTAATACGCTAACATGCTAACATGCTAATACGCTAACATGCTAACATGCTAATACGCTAACATGCTAACATGCTAACATGCTTATACGCTAACATGCTAACATACAACTGCATTAGAATATACAGGATTTTAAAGTTAGTTGTCATTTTCTGCTGTTCTGGTGATTGCAACACTGACATTTCCCCTTTGTGTGGGACAAACAATCCTAATCCTCACCTGTGGCTGCAGAAGCGGGTGTCCCAGGCCCCTCCGGAGGTCGGGCAAGGCTCCTGACAGGACAGACACAGGGGGACGCCACTGCTGTCCACGGCCTGCACATACACGGGCCCCGGGGCCTCCACGCTCCTGAGGAAAGACCACACCTGTGTCCAACACCTGTGTCCAACACCTGTGTCCAACACCTGTGCCCAACACCTGTGTCCAACACCTGTGTCTAACACCTGTGTCCAACACCTGTGTCTAACACCTGTGTCCAGCACCTGTGTCCAACACCTGTGTCCAACACCTGTGCCCAACACCTGTGTCCAACACCTGTGTCCAGCACCTGTGTCCAGCACCTGTGTCCAACACCTGTGTCCAACACCTGTGTCTAACACCTGTGTCCAACACCTGTGTCCAGCACCTGTGTCCAACACCTGTGTCCAACACCTGTGTCCAGCACCTGTGTCCAACACCTGTGTCCAACACCTGTGTCCAACACCTGTGTCCAACACCTGTGTCCAACACCTGTGTCCAACACCTGTGTCCAGCACCTGTGTCCAACACCTGTGTCCAACACCTGTGTCCAGCACCTGTGTCCAACACCTGTGTCCAACACCTGTGTCCAACACCTGTGTCCAACACCTGTGTCCAGCACCTGTGTCCAACACCTGTGTCCAACACCTGTGTCCAACACCT